>KK499766.1:2041723-2396723 GCA_000688715.1 Glossina pallidipes
GCAGTAGTGTTGTTTATGAGAAAATCGATTTTGAACGCATTTACGGTATTTCATCGTTGAAAAGTAAAGGAATTTTGATTTAGTTTTCAGCTTTTTCGGTTTACTGCGACCGATAACTAGTATTTCAATATTTTTCCTTAAGCCTGTGCTCGCAGAATTGCTACTATACGAAGCTAAGCCATTTGAACTTGTGGCGTGCCGCCGCATTTCGTTTGCGTTTGAAGCTTCTTGATGAGATGCTTAAAATGATATATAACAGGTTTGCGAAATGATGACTATCTAGGTATTCCACTGATTTTGATCGTGTTCTTAATGCTATGAAGCTCCTTGATTTATCCAAATTAATGAAATCATTCATTCAATTTCACAGGAACAGAACGTGCTAAAAAAATCGCTTTCGCGATTTCTGACATCGGAACTCTCTTGACGTCCTGTCAGGGAAAACTCAATTTTTTTTCGTTCCAATTAAATGCCGACTAACCAAATTTTCTTCATCGTCAATCGTTTTAAATCATTGGAACAAGTTTTAGCTCCCGCCTCATATTCGATTCACTCATTGAAAGAAGTCCGAAAAAGTATTAAAGTCAGAAAAACAACCAGTGTAACAATTGGAACTGCTTTTGAGTGTTTGGCATAGGAATGTTGACTTCCTCAGCTGAAAGGAACAGAGAAATTCAAGATATTTTGCTTTCACTTGCTTCGTCAACCTCTCTGTTTCAGTCTTTGATCTTATCGTCACTGTTACCTCCGTTTCCTGACCAAGCAGTGGAGAAACTTTAAAAGTGTAGAATTTTCTTTTGATTTTCGGCTAAAACCCGAACGTATTTCTTTTGATAGATTTTACCTACAAAAAAAAAAAAAAAAAGAATTAGAGATAATTTAGTCAAAAAGCAGATTTCTAGAAAATCGAATGAAAGTCAATGAAATAAAGCCAACTAAAATGTTAAACCTAATGTAATAAGTTTTATAATATCGTTGTGGCGGCGTGTTCGTCATGTTCAATTATTTTTTTTGTTTGTAACGAACACGGCTTCAAAATGAAACAAAAGAGTACAATCGCATTTTTTCAATGAATACCTAAATAGAATAAAAAAGAAAGAAGTCCTTGTAAGTCGAGAGTATAATTCATAATTTTTTATCTCATAAATCGAAGGACTTTTAGAACACCCCTGAGCAAGTGCTCTATAAAGAAGTAGGAAATGGGAAACCCATTGCAAAGTATAGAAGCGAATTACACAGTAATGGCAAAATTCCACGGCCAGAATACGGTGATTATTAGCGAGACCATAGTATTATTAATCATTTCAGAAACTCGCGGAATTTATAATGGCATCATTTCTTTGGTCATCGTCTTCACAGCCCAAGAGTACTTTTCCGAAAACTTCAGGCTTAATAAGTTTAATGATGACGTAATCTCTCACAGTCGGCATGTTTGCAGATATACTCGCACTCTTTAGCTTTGTGGCCAGTGGATTCATTTTATTTAACAATTTTTCGCCATTAGTGATCATAATACATATCCTTGACGCTATATATCGCGTATCGCTCAATAAGTGTCCGATCTAAGAAGCCATATGGCATTATTATTTTTAGATCAGTCGGATTTCTGAGTAGTACAAGCCTTCAAACTGAGTTGCCTGAATGGCCGACAAGCCAAAGACTAACAACTCAAAGGTCGTGGGTTCAAATCTCAACTGCGGTAGAATTTTCAATACAGCTGAAAGCCTTAGATGCTAGTACTTTAGCACTTTTTAGCCTTAGAATTTATTTCTTTGGCTAATTTAATAACAGTAACAATAGGAATAGTAAACTAAATGTGTCAAAATTTCGTGACATCCCGACCATTAGGTTACAAATTACGGTTATTTTAGTGACGCTATTTTTTTTAATTTCGAAACAATTCAAAACTTTGAATATCGTTTGTTGGAGTAAAACTGTTTGCACAATCAGCACTGAAAAATGTCATGGCAGATTTTATCTGTCGAACAAATAAATTTATATAGAGTTGGATATTTCTAAAAAAAAGTCGTACGGACACTGACGATGCCGACCGCTTTGGTCGCCCGAATTCAGCAGTTCTTCCCGAAAATAGAAAAAAAAGTACACAAAATCACTCTACGAGACCAAAAAGTGAACTTACGTGAGGTATCTAAAAGCTTAAAAATATCAGAAGGCAGTGTAATTACTACTAGAAAGCTCTGTTGGAAGTGAATGTCGCGTTTGTTCAATTTCAATACCAATGGATCGATTACTCAAGTGATGTCCTTTATTCGTATAATACTGTGACGTTCGGAAAGAAGTGATGGAAGAGAAAGAGAGAGGAAAGGAAGAGGGGCTAATTTCATGTGTGCCCAATCGGTAAGTGTTATTTATGCCTTTAGCACTCACTAAAACTACGACCAATGTAGACTCTACCGAATTGAGATTTGAAACCCGAGAACACGGACTTGCTTGTTGCAGTTCTTACGTACCCGGCTTCGTTTAGGATTTTTTATGCAATATGTGGCAATAGGTGAAGCATGGATTCATCACCTCATTGCAGCGTCAAATCGGTACTCAGCCGAGTGTACAGCAGTTCAGTGAAAGTCTTCCGAAGTGGCCAAAATAATTGCAACGGAATTGCGAAATGTCTTGAAATTGAGGCGCATTTCGTTCGAAGGCTGCTACAATCCAGACGCCGTCTAAATCTGTCACCAATGTTGCCATATATGTACCAGACTGGGGACTTATTGAGTGTTGCGATATATGCTCGATTTGATAGCTGTGATAATGAGCCATTTCTTAACGTTTTTGCTTGTTCATATGTAATCATTTGATTGTCAACATATTTGTGCTTGGCCGACTTTATGAAATTTTCTACTTCTTTTTTCAAAATTGTCTTAATTTTTAACTTAGTTGTTCACTTTTGATTCCACCAAATTTATTAACTTATTTATGTTAATAATTAACTTAAAAATCAAAAAATAACCTTAAAAAAAGGGCGAGGCCATATTTACAAGACTTTTGAACCTCTTGCAAATTAAATGCTATTGTCATTCATGTAAGTGACTTTACAAGGCTGTATAAGTAATTTAAAGTTACGATTGTCTCAAACAAATTAATTTATTGGAGATAGAGTATCATTTCTTATAATCAATCGATTCTGAGGTATTGGAATGCTGTAAGAGTCGGATTATTAAATTATGTAAGAATGGACAAGAATCCAATCGATGAAGACCAGTATTGTTATATAACCCATAGAAGAAGCATACAGGATCTATGTTTTTATGAATATAATGCGATGTCGTTTAATTTAACGGTTTTATGTTTTAGTTTTTTTTTAATATTAATACAAATTAGGTTTTAATAATTTTTTATTTCTTTATGTACAAACAATAACTTTGATGGTATTGTGGTCCGGATGAATTAAATTGATTGTCGGTTCAAATTCCTCGAGCTGAATTTTTTCATGTAATTGCTTTAGTATTCGAATGCGAGTGAGCTTACGTGGAAAAATAAGATATCACACACAACCACCATACTATAGACCACTTGGGAGATATTCAATTTATGCGGATGTATACAACAGCCAGGAATACTTGAGATAGACTCACCTTTTATTATACCTATTGACAAACTTCTATGAGTCCGACGTCTGCCCATGGTTTTTGGTGTTCAACCTACAGCTCGCAATTTTTGGAATCAAGGTACTTTTTCGCTTTATTTTAAAAACCCCTTGTAAGGAAAAAATTGTAATATTCAGAAGTTCGCCTCTGTCTCTCTCTCTCGTTCTTTTATGGTTCTAAAGTACATTTTTTTAGTTTTTTATGACGAAACTGCAACGTAACAAAATCTTTGAGAAAACAAATAAAGTTTGCGAAATTTGGACCACATTAGTTGACATCTCGATCATCTCCCAATGTGACGGCTTACACAGGTATACACAGGTATATACAGATATACAGCTCTTGGTCCATTAGCGCGAAAATGTATAAATCAATGTTTAGGGGAATTGGTATCCAAAAGTCGACCTCGTCCCGCTATAGTATTCTCCTTTCTTTTTTACGGCATTCAAGCAAAAAGTCACAACATTTAATATTAAAAGCAGACCTGTGCCTATGTCGATGTACACAACTCCATCCTGAAATAGTTGACCTTTATACAAATATATTAAAAACATTCAATTTTGGTTACGCCGGCTTTGTCTCATATAAACAAAACACAACATCTCTGTGATCAAATTATGAAGTATATTGCGAAAAGAGCTATACCTACTAGCATATCATATCGTTTCAGCTCAGCCAATATGACTTTAACGCTTGGACCGTAAGTAATATCAGGCAAAAGCATTCTCAACGATTATCTTTTTCGCTTAACGGTGCGAACAATAACCAGAAGTGCTGTATCTCAAGCAATCGAAGCTGTTAAAAAAAAATATTTATATCAAAAAGCAAATGAAAGCATTATAGGGGGCTATGGCCCACCATTAAATATTCTAAGCAACTTCGCTTAATACAGTTATTATATTGTATGCAAAGTGATCAAAGAAATGAACCGATCACAACGATTTTCAATAGCGTTCGTTCCTGGGTCAACGACAAGAGTTCTGGATTTTATGTACATCTCGGCAAACTTAACGGTGCGAAAAACAAAACAGGAAGAGAAAAAATTTATTAATTACCTTGGAGCATACGTCCTTCACCAATACATTTTTTCACCGAATGAGTTCGGGCTATAACTTAAGTAATTTTTGGATCAAAGTGTGCCTGCACTAAGATCACGGCAGGAAAGAGAAATTTTGAAAATTCGAAAGGATATTTTTTAAGAAAATTTTGGTCGGTGTCTGCATTGCGGGCAGCAAAAGAAAATCGTTATGCCATTTTGTTTTGCCTTTTGTTACACTTTTCTTTTGCAGCTACAAGCCAATTTTCTAAAAATGTTATGCCTACAAATTTGTGTAATCAATGATCGAATGGAATTGACATAACAATTAAAATAGAAAATTTATACGAAGTGTTTAATAGTGCAACCGCAAAGTCAATGAATTCAACCAATTTTATGTCATTGAAAATGTTCACAACTAAACACAGATGTTATAGGAAATAGTGTCGCTCATATATATTTTCATTTAATGTACGGTGACTTACATAAACAATAGTAACAACAACATATGGAGTAAATGTCAATGATGTGGCCATTGGACAAAAATTAATTAAAAACTCTGTTGGTCAATATGCTGTTGTGCTGTTGCGGAGAAAAAAACAACGAAAGAAATGCCTTTTTATGTTATTTTTTTTTTCACATCTATGATCCAAGGATGCCGGCATATTAATCGCCTCACGGCGTTTGCATCCGTTAATTATATATACATATAAATAAATCATATACATATAAATGATCATAGTGCAATTTTGAATTCATTTGTGGAACTGCGTATGCCTTGTTCATCATTGATCGGAAAGGGAGAGGAAAAATCTTTCACTGTTGCCAATAATGATAAAAAATGCGATAAATACGCTTAAGAATGCTGGCTTCATAGCTACGAAGTCTGTGTAGCAATTTCAGCAAATGATTTTGACAATGACTTGAAAGCGAAAATGAATAATTTTCATAAAATAATAAATAAACTTTTATATATTTATATAGAAAAAAAAAAAAAATACAAAAAAATAAAGGGTCGAACAAGATGAGAAGAAATGCTCGCTTGCTGGGTATCCAAGATTCGTCTCAAAGTTGGTATAATTCTCTTATTTGTTTTATTTCATTTTTGTTGTCGGTTAGAAATGAAGTTGGTCGGGTCGGTTAATGCAAGTGCATCATATATGTCGTGGTTGCGCCAGTAGTGGTGATTGTGTCACAGTTTGGTATTTGACCTAACACTTGTAGTGCATTTGCTATGATGTCTTGCTATTCTTGTGCTCGTAATTCAATGGCTTCAAGTGCCATTTTGTCATTGAGAAATTAATAAAATTCCAATATTATTCTGGTATATATTGTTGTTGAATACAAGGCAGAATGAACGAGATAGAATGATAAAATCCATTCTGCATTCTTCAGTAAATGTTTTGTGACAACATGTGGCACATTTGAAATTTGAAAATTTTAGTAACGTGTTACTCAGCAATGTCAAGGCATATGCGTTAACGGGTGCGTCTGTATGATCGTGACTGTCTTCTCGTCCTTTGAATGCAAATTATTTATGCATGTGAAAGTTGTAAGCTCTCCATTTAACATACATACGCATATATGCATATACACCCATATGTATATACGACCGACCGCACATTGCATGCATGCATTCGCAAAATGAAACATCATAAAAATCACAATTTTATTGCATGGAAATTATTTTCATGCTTCTGAATATATGAACAAGTTTTCTTAAAAACCTTCATGAATTTTCCATGCCATGAATATGGATATGATTGTAATGCATGCACTATCTTTCGCATTTTTAATTTCGGTTCAGCTCACCGTTTCGATCGATTAAGTTTTTAAAATACTTTGAGATAAACAACTAGCTCAATACCTACCCACTGGCGGTCATCGATGATTCGATTGTGGGCCAACGTTGACGGATATATATGAATAAACAAACAGATGAACATATACGGCACACATATCTCTGGCTATACAATAAATTGGCATGAATTATGAACTGTTCAGTGTATGTTTCATTAAATTTTACACTACATTTAATATTCGAAAAGGAAAGAAGAAGCACAAGTCATGTCAAATGTTTTATTTTTTGGCTCAATTTGCTCGTCACAGTGACAACAATTGAATAAAAATACACCGAAACGAAAATGTGAAGAACAAACAAAAAAAAAGCAGCAGAATAGAAGGAGGAACGTTTAGAGAGTGCTGAGAAAGCAAGAAGGGGAGTGAATGGGCAGTAGGACATTTGGAAACAGTGCCTTTCGTTAACTTAAAACAAGTAAAACCATTATAATCGGGCTAGGTCGACTATCAAATACCCTACACAACATTGTCTAATACAATTCACATTTTCGCCATAGAACCCAAAAAGTATACCCTGTTTTTATATCAATTTACTATTATGGGACTGTATATTAACCATTAGACTTATTTGCAAATAAAGGCTTACTTTCTGTAAGAATGCTTGTGCCCAAAAGGTTTAAAAATTGTGGTGCGTATTGAGAGTTCAACATAGTTAATTTCAACCTCAAACTGCTATTACAGATCAAATTTCATCATAACATATTAAAACTTCGACTTTTCAGCCCTAAAAAACCAAAATTTTCGTGCAAATCCTAATAAAGGGTAGGATCCAAAATAAGGTGTGGTTTGTCCAAATGTTGTACAGTTAATGTTTATACCCTACACTACTTGTGATACACTCTTTCAACCACTCCCCGTATAATGCAGAGGTGGATAAGTAGTAGTATTGCGGCATTCTAAATTGGTATGAAAACTTTGGACCGGATGGGGCATAATTTAAACCCCCTCTCATATAGCAAAAACTGAAATTCATACGACGAAAGGGTATAATTGTTTTATGAAAATTATATCATAATAGTATTTTTAATATAAAAAAATTAACTGTACGAAATTTGGAGCACCCCGGCCTATTTGTTGGGTCCTACTCTAATAAGGATTTTCCCGAAAATTGATTCTTTGTAGAACAGAAATGTCTAAGGTTTAATATATGGTGATGGAAATTGACCCATAATATTACAGTAAATTCGTACAAAAATAAACTCTACAAAATTTGAACCATCTACGCCTATTTTGGAATCGTACCCTATGCAAGGATTAAACTTGTATTACATTAGACTGCGTCTCGGGCTCGCTTCTATGTCTCTATATCGGAAGAAGATATAACTTTTATGTTCTGTAATAAAAATAAGAATAGTGTTAGACAATGTGATGTAGGGTATTTAAGGTTCGGTATTTAAGGCCTTGCTCGACTATAACGTGCTTATTTGTTTTTATCTTACACTACTATTATGATCTGATTATCATCGTGACGCATTAAAAATGAGGCCTTTTTGTTTGAACCGGCCGGTTCAAAGTTTTCACATCGATTTAGAATACTGAAATACTCTTACCACTTTTGTCGTCAAATTTAGAAAATTGCAATATTTTTCGTATAACGACTTTTGAAAATAGGGCGCCATATATGAAGTGGTTAAAAACGTAGACCGATCTAAACCGTTTTCAATAGTATTCGTTCTTGGTTGAAAACACGTCACGGTACCAAGCTTCATGAAAATATCTCAACTAGTGCGGCCTATAGCTTGAACACAAATTTACATGAACAGACATTAGACGGACATACAGACAGAAGGGCAGACAGGCTTCAGAAAATGATTCAGAATCGATCGGTATAATGAAAGTGGGTCTATCTTAAGCGCTTCCGTGTGTTACATTCGTTTGCAGAAACCTAATATACCCTTCATGTACAATAGTATAATGAATTTCAAAAAAAAGTTATTTATTGGTAAAATTTGAACTTCTTGAAGCACGTTCTCTCGACGAATCTTAAAAAAAAGGAAAAAAAAACGGCAAATATATTAAAATAAAGTAAAGCAAATATTTCGTTTTGTTTTAAGGACCACTTCGTTATGTATTCCATACGGCCTACGGTTGTCGTGGGTGTTGAACGTAACAATCGCAATAAATTTGGATGATGAGACTAGTGTTATTTGTGACACACTTATCAGGATTGCGAGAAGAGATCACTCAGTGAAGAGTCAGTCCAAGTGAAATGGTCATAGAGCAACAATACCAAGAAGAAATAGAATAATAAATTTATACTGAACCGCATTAAAATTTGATGGATTAAAGAAAACAAAGATCAGGAAATAAAAACCGAACGATTGCAACATGTAGAAAGAAAGCGCATATATATATATATATATATATATATATGTATCCATCCATAGATAACCATCGAATAACTAGCGTTTTTATTGAGGGGTAAAAGACACTTCCGAAAGCAGCAAAACGCCTCTGTCATCAAAGCATTTGACATGAATATGTCAGAGAGAAAACGTCTTCCTTTTCGGTTGGTCAGTTAGGCAGGCAGCCACACGGAGAGTTATGTAGTTAGTGAGTAAGTTTATCGCTTTTCCTGCCTGCTCTTATCTGTCTGTTTGCCACATGGACCCAAGTACAGAGACCTTTTGCCGTCGCGTTGCGTACTCGTCACTAAATGTTTTTATGAGTTTGATGAATGCGCCACTTTGGTCACACAGTTGTTGGATTTCATTGTTATGACATGTTGGTCGTAAAAAATCACAAAAACCAAAAAAAAAAAAAAAAATAAAACGAAATTTTTGTTATTATTGTTACTGTTGTTGTTTTGGTTAGCGTCTCTTCAACATGATTAATTGCTTTAAGCAGTGATGACAGTCAAATAAAAAAAATAAAAAAACAAGAAAAAACATAAAATAGCACCGATGTATATTCAGAGGAATTCAGAGGCATTAATAAAAGTCTATTTTTAACTCAAGCTGAACATAGTGATAGTCAGCGACATTAACAACGCTATAACACCACTATTCCCTTTCATGTACACTCGTGCAAGCTTACGCGTAATTTGGGCCAAAATAACGTTCACGAGTGTTCATGAATTCGCACCTATCAAACGATTAACGTAACAAATTTATAAAGAGAACACATTTGCATGGCATTAGTGGCATTAATGGAAAAAGCGACGTTTTTCATGTAAGTCGACATCATCAGGAAGCTTTTAGTTTCGGCGCATAGGGAATGTAAGGGGTTACCAAGACCAAGTAGGCAAACGCTCATATAATCGCATCAGTTGAACAAGCATCAAATGCGATGATGTGCAAGTTAAATTCTTTTATGGAATGCGAGAAACTTTTTACGCATAAACGATTATAATCTCCGTACCTTTGATGACAGCACCTGACAGAATATTTCAATTAAATCGTTTAATTAATTATCAAAGCGTCATTTCGTTAAGCCATTTTTTTTTTTTCTATTTTAAGAATACTGTCACAAAATTATTCGTACAAATAAGAATTAAAAAAAAAAAAAATAAGAAAAAAAGAAGCAAAAAATTTACAAATGAAGCGTCAACCTCCCAAAAGTCCATATTATAAACACGATTTTAATGCCTGTACTCCTAGCGGACAATTTGATCCCCTATTTATAGAAAACGTGCTGGATATATCCGATGCCTTGGTGGAGGTAACTTATACATATATTGAGAGTGCAATGAGTTCTTTTTTTTTTTTCATTTTCATTTTCTTTTTTGCTCTTTTGCTTGTAGATTTTTAGAATTTGCGGTATACCATCTTGCAAGGCGAAGATTGCCCGTTCAATTGTAGTTAAAGCGTTTCAATTTTATGATGTGAAACGTCATCGATTTTGTGTTAAGCCAGAAGAAGATGGCAGCATACATCGCGGGGATATAGTAGACGAATTCCAGTGTAGATGTTGGATGTCACGCTTGCAAGGTCTGCTGGCTTATGCATTACTGAAACGAGTTATGAAGGCTTTCTTCCTTCAAACACCTGACCACAGTATACGCAGCGCTATAACTGAAGCATTGGTCATAAAAGAACGACGATATGCTTGGGAGCACGCTGCAAGAAAATCTATTCGCGTCTTCGAACATTATCGGCATGCATTTTTTAAAGCTTGTACAAATTATCAAGAAAGAATTTTTCAAACATATAGAGAACTATATGAACGTTTATATAAACGAGCGGATCCTATAATTGTGGAAGATTATCATCCAAGAGGCTGTAGGACACGAATTGTCATTGGAACTCAATCTCCCCCGAAATACCAAGAGGAGAAACAAAAATGCGTACAAAAATGTCAACGAACCAATGAACTTAGAGAATATTTAAAAACTTTGCCGTCTAAAACATTACCGGTTGCTGCTAGCTGCCTTACACTGCCCCTTCCTTGTAAATTAATATGTCCGCCCAAAACTGCAAAGAAAAAATACGACGATGTAAGAAGATACGAACAATGTGAGAATGAGGAGAAGAGAAGGAGGAAAAGGAAAGAAGCGAAAAACGTTGATTTAAACTTGCCGCGTTGCTATCAGTGCGACTGTCCGAAAATAATCTGTGATTGTGATATAGATCCCACCACCGGCATTGTAGCTACAGACTGTAGTCAAGGTCCTTTCCAATGCCAATGGGTTCGTATGGATAAAGCCGAACGTCCCGATCCATTTATACGAAAGCCGGAATATCATGAGTGTCCCGTTGATTGCTTGATCTCATACAGCTCAAGTGATTCAGCGGTCTCTGATTGTTGCAAATGTCCAACCGATGACGAAGACAAACTAATAATTTCATCTAGTGACGAATGCGAAGATATTGTGTACGCGAGTTCGGATAATGAAGAAAAGTTGCAAAAATTAATGAAAAAAGATTTACCCAAACGAAACCCGGTGGACTCTAAAGGAACTTGCAATACAACCATACTTCGACGTATCTCTAAATTGCCAGAGATGAAACCGAAGTTGAAATCGAAACCGAAGGACACAAAAAAATGTCGGAAATTATGTAATTGCGGAAGGAAGAACAAGTCTAAAAAATCGAAAAATTAACTCTGAGTACGGCTAACGCGAACTTGTTAATAACATGAAATGTTAATATAAACAAACCTGGCCCTAATTTGGCAAAATATTTGGTAAATTTATCGATAAATTTCAAAGCGCACCTACAAATTTAGTGTAAATCCTGCTGTTGCTGCCTATTAACGCGATGACAGTGTAATAAGTTTGAAGACAGACGGGCAGCTAGAACGTCGAGTGCAGTATATATGCACTCTATACTCGCTATAAAGTAAATATCACTGCAGGTGAGAAATTAGTTGAACAAACTATTTGTTGATTGCTGCAGTAGATATTCTCAAGGTTTTTATATTTCTTTTTTTTTGGTTTTTGTTTATTATTATTATTATTTTTTTTTTTTTTTTTGACTTTTCACTTCTAATTTTTGTTTTTTTATTTTAATTTTACTTTTTCTTTTTAGTGGATAAGATATGCAGAAAAGTCCAGAAGATAAAATTTTTCTTAGGGACAGAATTCATAGTAGCTATCAATATGCATTTCTCGGTATACGTGCATGCTTGAGTTGTAAATATAAACATCAAGTAGAGCGTAGTCTGTTCAAAATTCTTGATCAAAAGCACAGCAATTTCAAATAGCAATAACAACAAATGGAAATAACCGAAAAGTTTAGTGAGGACATAACATAATCGGTCGCAACGAAATACGCAGTCGGTGCATATTCGCAAAACTGACAAATTACTGAGGTTTTTTTTCTCTCTTAAATATAAAATTAAGTCCTCTTACAACTATGCTATGCATCGTATGTATGTGTTATAAAGTTCCACTTTGTTCGTAAACTATGCATACGTTTTATATTTTAGTGCCGAAAACGAGACGAAATACGCGTTTTCATGCAAACAAAATATTTACGCATAAGTACATTTTAGTGTATGTTTGGTTACTTTTCATATAGAACAACATAAGATGGATGGACTGACTATCTATTGAATAAATGTATAAATAAATGTAAAAATGTGAAATTGCATTTCGGCCCGCATCCTCATTTGTGTCGTGTCTATGACTGTGTGTGTGTTTATGTTTGCGTCATTGTATCACAGGGTATTTACTAATACAATTACACTATGTAAACAAACATATCGGGAGTCAATACGGAACGATAAACCAGCAACACCAATATTTACTTTATATCTCATTCAAAGCGGCATCTGATGCCGACGCACTATCCTACTGTAACATTGTGGAAGCACTTGCATAAATTTTATATTTATAAACATACACGTTTGCGTGAAGCTCTCTTCATGTTTCTGAAAGTTAGAGGCATTCAGACAGACGCTTGACTGTAACACATTTTAGGCGTTGTATTCTCGCCCGAAAATCTTAATATTAAGCACTTCACTTGCGGTGAGCTGAAATCGAATGTAAGTCACGTTGGCGACTCAGTCATTAAGGCCCATCTTGTTAATCTATTCATTTTCGCGAGTTACATTGTTCGCTGAAAGTTCTTTCAATTTTAATAAAAAAAGAAAACTAAAAAATTAAAGAGAATTCATTGATTTGAAACTGAAAGCTTAAAAAATTGCTTTAACGAGGAAATTTACGCTTCGTGACTCTTTCGAAAATGTTGTAACGTAAACCGCCTCTTGTGATTTTACGTTATTTAGCCGAGTGCTTTTTAGATTAAGCTCGAAATTATATCTCATTCTGATCTTGTCCGTTCAAATATTGGAATTCAACTCGCTTGACTCGACTTGCTCGACTGACTTTCGACTCACTTTTCAATACATTCGGCTCTCTCGACTCTCTCTTAACTGACTTAACTTTCCTCTAATACCCTATTACAAGCAAATTACTATTACCTAAATTTACCCCGAGATTTTTAATCTGTTAATCTGCTTCCCATCTAAATTTACTGCCAATCGCATGTGCATTGCAAATGTTTTCGTCAGTCGTCAACTGTGAATGTGTAGTTGGTTTCCCTTTCCTTACAATTTCCTTTCTTAGAAAATCGGCTAATTTTCATGGAAATTCAAATCATCAAATATAGCATATTCGTAACAATATATATATGGAATCGATTCACTGAGATCTAATGTACACTTTTTTTGTTTTTTTTTCATTTGTTGTTAATCAGATGTCGGTAAGTTTATCTTTACATTTAACTAGTGCTAGTTTCGTAACGCGAACGTTTGTTAAATGTAACTAACCTTCTCAGATCGTCGCGGTGCACTCAACACATATATGAATGCTACAAACTAAACGTAAACAATAAACAGACAATAAATAAATAAAATTGTCATGGGAAAACTTGAAACACTTACTGTTCACGATTTGATGTCAAATACCGTTCACTGTAAACGTATATACACATGCATGCAAACACTGGGCTTTTCTTTGACAGTCGATCTCACTTCTCAGGCTCAGACTCCCACTTTATCTTTTTATTGTACACATTTAAAAGAGAATGTTGACAATGTTTTATGATATTTGTTTTCATTAACAATGAGAACGAAAATATACAAACATACGCATATATATATATATATATATATATATTACTTCAAAGTTAAATAGTTCCTTAAACAATACAATAAAATACAATACAATAGCGTAGGGAAAGAGAAAATAAAATTATAAAAATAATACAATAAAAAGCATAAGAAAACTATTTTGTTTGTTTATTTGTTTGCTCGCTTGCTTGTAATTATGTACGCAAAGCTGAAGGTAATGGAAACATGTTAGATGTAATGATATGTGAATGAAAGCTTCATTCAGTTGAGTTTGAATTTTGGGGAAATCACTAAAGAAATTCTCCTCACTATCACTTATTTACCGACAATAAGCAGGCACTTGTTTTGTCATTCTGCCGTATGTTAGTGTACATCTTTCCAATTCAAATTCGTCAAGTTAATAGCACATTAGGGCAGCGACAAGCTCAACGTGCTATATTCTTTCGGAAACATGCTTACGACATATTCAAATATATATATCCGCAGTGATCTTTCCTGGCGTATCTGATGTCTCCACTTTCAAATCGAACGTTCGCCAGCGCTACTTCCTTTCTTCATCCCACTCCCCTTATAACCTTTCCTGGTCACTGCCGTGCCCGCACATACAGGGACCTCCTCAAAGTGGCTGGTTACACAAAAAAGAAAAATTATATATGTACACATGCATACGATGCATCAAATTTAATTAAAATTTGAAAACTTTCTTTAAATGCTTATTAAAAGAAAAGTTGGAAATCAAATTAAATCAATGGACATTTTAAAAATTGCTTCACGTTAAGTAACATGAAAATTTTAAATATACCACTAATACATATGCATAAGCAAAAGTAAGCTATTTAACTGTACTATGGAGTCATGCAGTTAGAGCATCATTTTTAAATAAAAAATTCTTTGTCTTATGTTTGAATAAAATTTTAAATGCACATCATCCTCTCGAATAAAAGGCACTCATTACTCATTACTTACGGGAAAATCCGGACATTTGTACTAATAGTCATGAAGTGTGTAAAATTTGTATTCAAATATTTCATTATTCATAAATTTTTTCATAGTTTGCATAATTTTTTTTTCTGTTTTCATTATATATTTGCGTCACTTACCGCACCGCAGGGAAAATTAAGTTTGCGCGAATATATGCAGCACCCAAAAAGACTGAAGATAGAGCTACCTTTTCTTATATCAATACCAGATTTATAGGCAATTACTGAATCGATTTAAGTTTGTGTATTTACCTCTCCGTCTGTCCTTCTGATGTCATAGCAATGTACGGGTTACAATTCTTGCGATATTATAAGGAAATTTGGTACACTTATGTGTTTTAGGGCCAAGGACGAACTCTAATAGATTAAATGAGACTACGATTGCCATCGCTCCCAATGTCTTATTTTGAAAAAGTTGCTATATAAAACAAATTTGAATAATTCAAAATTTTGCGAAAAAAAACCAACTCAATTGTTAGTGTTATCCGACTTCGTTCGAAGAAATTTCATAAGCGCTATCTCCTAAACATATCAAATAAGTTTGTCAAGCACTCTCTCTTGTCTCTTTACAGCTATTGTAAGTGAATTTGTTTGTAACAATGAAACGGAAAACTCTTAAAGAAATCGCAATAAATTTGTAAAACTCTACGCAGTCAGGATGCGTGCTATGGACTTGATGACTGCATGTGATCGCGCAAAAGCTTATATGTGAAATACTCATATATTTCGAAGTCGAAGCGATATCTCATTTAAACTTTTGCAAAATATTCAATATTCGGATGAGAAATTTGTCAATAAACCGGATCAATGCATTCGTAATTTTTCGCAGTTGTTTCAAATGAATGCCTTCTATACATTCATACATATTCATTGGAATGGGATTTTTCTCGATCGCGGCCATAGCTCTTGAAGATTCATGTAGAATCGATCGCAAAGGGCATCGTCAATCTCACGCATGACTCATTTCTCCATAAATCTCAGATCAAAGTATTTACTAGTCTGGTCCACTTTAAAGGCTAAAGTGAAAGGCGAGTCTGTGAAATGACTGAGAAATGAGAGAGAGAGACAGAGAGAGAGAGAGAGAGAGAGAGAGAGAGAGATTATTATTTTTTTAACTTACTGTTCATAGTTTACGAGATTGAATGAACGGATGAAAAAAAGTTGAAAATAAAAAAAAAAGAAGACATAAAAATATTACTATATACTATATTCCTTTTGTTTAAGCCAAGCGAGATCATTTTATGCATCGTTTATTCAAAGTGTAATAAAGTTATATTGTGCTCAAGACGAATTTTGAAATCCCAACCGTTTTACATGCGTTACGAATTGACCGTCAGATTCACTGAATTATTGATTGATGTCCTTTAGGTTAAGAAATTCAATTGCGTGAACAGGTCGCAAGTTAAGAGGGACTGCTCTTTAGACTGCTGCTTAGTTGCTTTTGTTTTGATTGTCTTTATAAACGAAATGAAAGATTTTGCACAGCTTCGTTCGTGGCTGAATTGATTTTATTGTGGATATAATAACGGCGCTACATAGCGCACATTTTAAAAAGTGAAACATTTTGTTATTCAGTTGTTGATGTTGTGACGGAATTATAAACCTAAGCGAAAACATTTCTTAAAAGCATATATATTTATGCGGCGTTTAGGTAGGTAGTAAAATGCGAATATGATCTGCCATGTCGAGCAATAGTATTTTTGTTTTTCACCTTTTGTGAAGTAAGCAAGATTCACTGACCTTGAATTAGATAATCACGATTATCATGATTATCATGATAATAATGATGAAATTCCAAATGTCTAATAATTTTATTTTCTTCATTTGCTCTGTCATTCTCCTCAATGCGAGACAGATTCTGAAAGAGCTCATATGCTAAGAATCTAATAGCTGTGCCAGATGATTCCTTTATGACGAACAAATTTATACAAATGCACATACATATGCACGTATAAATATAAGTGTAGACCTAAGGCGACTAATTCGGAATTTGATTTGTGCGGTTTGTTGTTTGCTTCTTTTTGATTTCTGGAACAATGTGATGACGGTTTACCAGGGACCCAATCATGGTAATTGCCCGCCTGTATCCATACATATAATCAAGAGTCGGTTGCCTGTGAATGTTAAAATTTAACTAAATGTACATATGCTCTGACATACATATACCAATACACATATGTACGCATTATGAATATATGAATAAATGTATTTCTTTAGAATTTTGCCGGCTTGTGATGTTTTTTTTTTTTTTTTTTTTTTCTGCAAACAAACAAATGATGGATTTGATTATTATACGAGTACAACTGCATGCACAGCCTTAGTCTACTGATTTGTGCAGACTGGATAAAAAAATACAACGCGTTACAGGCATGTTTATTATAACCGAGACTTTGACTTTTGTAGGGGAAACGAATATTACTAGAGCTTGTGGGATATTTAAGACTCTTAAGACTTCCCATAATTTATAGCTTTGTGGAGAGCAAGATCATTTATATATATATATAAATAGAAACATATTTATAAACATTGGCTTTTTTTTAATTTTATAACCAACAACTAAATTTATTTTACACATCTCGTTTCAGAAAGAAATGAAAATATCCTTCAGTGATATAAGTATTTTATGCATTCTATAGAATTGAATGGAAAAACGAAAGAACTTTTAAGTACCAGTCAATAGGAAAAAAAGTCCGTAAGTTGATGGAAATAATTTTTCAGGGATTTTGATAAATACTTTTACCTAATTTAAGAAAGATATCTGCAACGTGAGATCGAGGGCCGGGAAATATATCATACATATGTCTCGAAGAGTTGGCTCCAAGAAATTTCGATGTGAAACGCATGACCGGCTTAAAAAGAACTCTATTCTATGCATTGTTGAGAAAAGTTGTTGGTAAAAAACTTGATCAATGTGATCAATAAAACTCTTTCTCTGCCCAAAGTTTCAAAATATTATTACGGGGAAGGCATGAGAGCATGCTCGCTGAAGTATATGAAATCCATATCTCATTCAGACAGCAACAAATATATGGAAGGTTTTATAGAACAATTTTTGTCAAGACCTCAATTGCCGGAATAATAGTCGTTGGAGCTAAACCTGGCGAACAGGATGGTTGCGTTCAAAATCTTGCTTCCATTTTTGTAAATTGAGCACTATACCCATCGACTTAGAAGAGAATGTTGTTGTTCGACTGTGAGTAAACGAAGTAACCATTTGAAAACAGACTTCTTAAGACCACATTTACCTTCAAAATAATGAATACTAGCGGCTTGATATCTGTGGGATGTCAGCTATCTATTGCAATTTCACTGTTCGATTATAGACAAAAATCTTAGCAAACCATCAGCAATTTGTCATTTTGTAAAGAGAAGAGTTGCCAGAATCCTTTTTAAGTCAATGCTTAGTTTTAATGGCGCTTCCTGCTGTCAACACTAATGTTTAATCAATACACGATATTCACACTTTAGCATTGTTTTCCCAATAATAAATGTAAGGCCGCGAAAACCCACGTGAGTTGTACAAAAAATGATCAAAATAACTTTAAATTTTGAAAGGCGTCGTTTAAGTGTTAGTACTTTCCACATTTAATATGATTTTTGGATTACGCACGCTACCTATACGCCTATGCCGGGCATTATCGACCAACCTGCCAAGGTGCCAACGCGGTAATGGTAATGTTGTCACATTGTTATTCCATAACAACAAGTTCCAGATTGCATGTCAGAAAATGACATATGTGACCCTTTTTCTTTGTTTGAATGGTACTCGGGGAGGTATTTGCATTGAATCTTCACTTCTTGGTCCTTACAAAAAAAGTGCCCAGTTTTCCCATAAGAAATATGAAATTTGTATGCTGCCACGATTAATCTAACTTCTGTCTGTTCCTTTCACATTCTATCAGTTCTGAAATTAAAGAGACGACAAGACATTTCTTTTCTTCATATGATGATCTCTGTCGAGATTCTTACATATCTAGAAGCGATAACGTTATAATTTTGTTCTTATATAATGTGTTACAAATTTGGGAACTTTATCTATGATACTGATATTGCGGAAAAACTGAGTATTGATTAAATCGGTGACGACACGGTATTGCAAAGTTGTATTGAGTCTGTGTAAAGTGTACAGTTTAAACTGTTTCATAGTTAAGAGAAGCATACCTGCTACAAATCGAATTATATTCTTTACAACTACTTAACTGGATAATTAGGTGGATAGGAGTGAAAACACATGTTCACTGTAGTTAAGGAGCACATATTTATTTGTCGATGTTTATTTAAACTGGAAATTAATTAAAATTGAGAATAGCATAGGCAGACACACACACACACTCTGTACGCATTTACTCGCAAGACAAACAAGCAAAGAAAAGGAAAGATATCTCAGCATTTCTTTTCGCCTCTTTAAGACAACAAAGTTCTTTAATTACACATTTCAGGAAATTACAAAAGAAAAATCTCATCGATGTTGCCGCCACCAACGATCTCCTTTAGAGTCATCCAAAAATCAACACAATTAAAACAACAAAAGCAATAAACGAAATCAAAATGTTCACCTATAATATAACAAGGAAAGGAACGCTGCCAAGGATTAACACATAAAATTAAAAAATTATATCTTCACATAACGATATAAGGGAATAAGTAAAAGAGAAGAAAGAAGTAGAAAAAAAAAAAAAGAAGAAAACCAAAACACAAACAGAAACAGAAAATTCAGTCTCTTCTCGATGAATCGTCGGGATGATGACGGTTAGGAGCAGAGTCAGAGTCAATATATTAAGAAAAGTAAAAAGGAATTAATATGTAATTATCTCAGTTCGCTGCGTTTAAGACACCTTTAACTATTGTATATAAACAGATATATGAGAATACGTTCATGCTCATGGCAATAGGCATAGGACTCATTCAATGTGTAATGATCGAGATGTGATGAGGTTTAAACGGAACGAAACGCAACGAATTGTCGGCGACACCCAGCCAGAAATACACTCTTTAAGAACACCTTAAATTGGCCCTTAAGGAGGTGCGTCCTATTCGCTGGTTCGTTCATTCGTTTGTTCGTTTGTTCGTTCGTTCGTGTTGTGAGTTGGTGGATAGCGCATGTTATATCAGTGACGTGGTTTCACATTTATTTGCGCGTTGCATGCAGCACAAATTAAGGTGTGTCAATTTCGACTATGATGTTTGCTGCTTCTGCTCGCTGCTGCTGTATTTTTGTGTATTGGCTTTTTACGAGTACTGATGATTATTCTCATATATATTTATTTACTAAATTAATATACATTACGTATATACAAATACATTCGTATATCTCATCTAGCTCTGCGTGAGTGCCTTTTGTCTGCTTTCACTGCTTTGGTTAGTTTGATTTTGTTTTAAAGTTAAAATCATCTCTTTGCCTTCTTGCCGCTCTTGACCACCCGCACTTTAGAGTAAAGTTTATTAACACCACGTTACTATAAATGTACATATATGTGTACACATAAAATGTTCCGGTCTCGCTAGGTGATTATACAATAACGGCGCTAAAGTCGTCAGTTGGATTGACTGAAGGCGACGATTTTACACCCTAATTAAGTGTTATCTAGCGACCTTCTCATTAACTTAATTGCCCCGATATTAATGATGTGATGCGGATGATCGTTTGTGCAATGATATGATTTGCTCGGAACCTTTTGTCGGCAAGCTTGTAGTAAAACATCTTGTGCTAACATAAAGGGAGATATTTTTGCTTATATTTCAAATAATTTCATTCCGTTCACTTATATTGGAATACAATTTTTCCTTTATTTTGTATTTTTTCCTCTTTTTTTTTTTTTTCTTTATCTTAAACCAGGTGTGTATTTAGCGCATTAGAAGCATTTTATACCCATAGAAAAAAAAAAGGAAAAAAAGAGAAAAACAAAAGTCCGTTTCGTGTTAACAATTCCAAATACTTCTAGGTGTCTTCTTTTCCTTTTTTTTTTTTTTCTTCATTATTGGTAACATTTTTTTACCAAAGTTTCTTACTAACTTGGACAGAAGTTTTATCGAAAGTTTTCTTAGAACATTTCTAATGCAAGATGAAGTTTGATCAGCCAATTTGTCTTATCAAAAGAGTTTATAAAATATTTATAGTCAAGGTTTGAAGATACAGGTCAATGCATATCCGACTGTCCATCCGTTCGGTTCTTTGCTTGATGTTATTATTTCAATGTTATTAGCAACATATTTTTTTCGCTTAAATGCATACATTTGTATTAATTTTCTAAAATTAATCTACTATTTAGAATAATCGAGGACAAGCGGAAACGAAAATCGCAACCCAACTAACCGGTGAGACTGTTAAATACAAATTCTCTAAAATAGAGATAATCGTTCTCTTTATGTGGATTCAACCAGTGGGCAACAATGCATCAGGAATGCAATACGCATGTCTGCAGCAGCAATGTTGAACGCTGCAGTGAAGCAAACATAAAACGTAAATAGTCGTCCTAACGCACTTTCAATAATCATTAAGATCTTAACTTTGCGCATGCCGTGAAATTTTTGCAAACCACTTACTGCAAAAAACTTTTTTTAAGGACATAAGGATAGCTTGAACATATCTTAAGTATGTGCATCTGTCGAACGATAAGCAGGGAAACGTTAAATCTTTAGATAAGCATATCGACACCCTTCCCATAATCTTCAAGTGATAAACATTTTCAAAGAAGACAAACCTAATAGTACGTATATCTAAGTCAGCGGTACACATCTGATTACGTGGACGTTGGGATCTTATAATAATCGCGGCAATTGTATACAGACGAGCTGATTCTACCTCTACTCTCCACTCTCTGACGCAAGGATCGTACCAGTACAAGTATTTCACAGCTGACCAAAGAGCAATTAGCCATTGAAACTCAATGTTTTTTTGAACTTGAATGGCTAAAAAAAGATTTTTACTGCGATGACCTTTCGTAGATTTGACTTGAAAGTAATGGCAGCAATTAAAGTATTTTTCAGTGTTCAAGATTAACAGGCAATGTAACGGTCTCTACACATGACATTGTCATACGCGCAGGACCGTTATCTAAATATGGCAGCATAAGAACGCGATGGTTTGAAAAACTCCTGTTCACTTTACAACGCACATTACAGTCATAATTTAGGTTTGTACCGATGCATGAAGTAGTGGAAGATTAAACTGAAGCGATCCGAATGCTCGTAATGCAGTCCATGTGCATCATTATTCTTCTCTCCAAGTTAGTATAGTCGCAAACACAGTTACAAAAGTGATTTTGATTTTTAATGTGCGAAATGAGTTTTGTTTTCAAATAAATTTCAGTGCATAATTTATAAAAAACATTCAAGTGATATTACCTCACATATCTCACAAAAACATCTAAGAGACATGTAAGCGATCAAAGTAAAAATGCTCTGATCGAATTAATTTTAAATTTGGGTAACAAAAAATGTCACAATATAGCAGAACTCGGAATCTTGCTCTCATCGCGAACAGCTACACCTACTATTGTGTATTAAATTTTGAGGAACGGAAGGACGAAATTTACGCGCTCGTTGTCATCAACGATGTTGGTGCTGACTTATTAATATTCGTTTAACCCCAATCGGACCGCGTTGAGCTTTTAAGGTTCGTTTTGAGGTTGACAGGGTAAAGTGTTTCGATTAGTTTTTATTGCATTTTCAAAAAAAATATTTGTAAATTTGGCGCTGGACATGATGTCAAAATAAGGCCTTTAACCTTTAAGTGAATCATACCTGTTGAAACGTGTGCTATCTTGTATCCAGCCCTCAGAAATTTATTACACTATTTGCGACTGCACGTACACTACAGAATATACCGTTACATTGCTATACTTGAGTTTCGACGGAAAGAGCACATAGTCAGCTCGCAGAGAACGTGGAAAGTTGGCGCCTTTTCGAGATTTTTGCGAAATAATCACTACATCCTCTTTTGTTTTTTGTGGTATCCTTCCTCATATGAAAAAAAAACAACATTAATGACGCAATGTTTTTTGAGTTGCTGAAGTTATTTAATTTTTTTTTTTTTTTTTGCGGAATTTCTACTCGAATTGGTATGATTCGACATTAAAACTTCGACGCAGTTAGATTCAGGATATGGTAGCACCGTATATACCGGGTTACAACATTCGACGCAGGCATAAGTGTAGTGCTTAATCGCACATCCGCCGAGATTCGGGGTCATTGTCACTTTTGTTCACCCAAAAAAGGCAGAAGTTCAAAGCGCTTGCTTATGCAAGGGAAACATATGCACCGAAATTCGAATTCGAAATCAAAAACTACATGATCCGTGTACACCAGATTACGTTCATGTGTAGTTTGTTTGAAGCAATATGTGAATTTAAGCAGCCAACAAAAACAATAACATTTTAATTATTATTATGATTCTCACAAGTGTGAGACTGAGAGTCACATGGCGGTATGATTTCTTATATGCATACGTATGATACAATTAGGGTTAATCTGCACAGCTGTGAAGCTGCGAAAGGTCCCTGGGCAGGAATTAGGCGGGAAATCTTCAGCTTACGCAGTTAAGTTCAATAAAATTCAGGTTCGTGCGAGAACGTAACGATGCATTATTTAAGCGATTCTTAACCAGATAATCGCGACAATATTTTCAACATGAATAAAAACGAATTTTTACTGAATCATGTTGAAAATTAATTAAATTGGAAAATTGTTGTGTGTGTGGAAGAAATAAAAATTCATTTTATCTAAATTAATGCAAAGCAAACAATAGCAGCAGACTGCAGGCGTATTAAGTGAATGAAATATGTAAATACATGCACGATAAATACAATAACGATAATTGTATGATTGTGTTTATCGTTTTGAATGTTCATGTGCATGCATACATGTGCATATGGGTGTATCGGGTTTGGTTTGTATAGTTACTTATACTTACTTAACTGATATGTTTTGCGCATCTATTTAATTGAAAATGTGTATCACGTAGACGTCATGTAGGCAAAATGTTTAAAAAGTTTAAATGAGCTCGAAAAACAAAACTCATCTACATACGTAATAAAGATAGATAGATATATATGCATGCCTTTGCAAGCATATAAAAATTGTATATATATATATATATATATATGTAAAAATAAGACAATAGTAAGAAAACAAGTTGTAAATCATCGTTACGCTCAGGTCGAGTGTAATGAGATTATACGCGTAATAATGAAATGATTGATTATCACTTGGCATATATAAATAAAATATATATGCACGCATACGCGCAAACAAGTTTATGATTGCGAATCGACGATTATTATTATTGATCGTAAACATGAACGCATATGTATTCATATGTGCGAAATCAATATTTTTTTTTTTTTTTTTTTTTTTTATATATAAAAGAATTTGTTGAAAATATTGAAAATGTTTAACACGACGTCAGACAAATTGTATTGTGTATCCGTACCTTGATTCGTTTTTATGCTTTTATTTCATTTGTTCATTTTTTTTTTTCACAAGTCTATGGAATTTTTCATATTTTGCTAAATAAAGCTGGCGCCACATCTTTGTAGTTATTTTAGTTATTTTATTATTAATGTGTAGCATATGTACGTTTATTTACGCATACGGTAGATGAATGAATGAATGAATGAATGAATAAAATGTGACAATAATTGTATTTAGTCATATTTCTTTTTTGTGTATGCATGCGTTTGTTATGACAATTTCTTGTTAACAAATTAGTTACAATTTGATTATTCATTCATTCGTTCGTTTCTTTTTTGTTTCTTTTTTTTTCTTTTTTTTTTTTTTTGTACCCTCAACCATCGGGAGACGTTACTTTCGTAGTTTAATAGTCTTTACATTTATTCAATTATTATCCTTTTGTGAATTGGTTTCCCTGTTTATTAATGATGTAAATGCACAAATATTTGCTTTCCAAGTAATTGAATGTATTTCTGCATCTGTATCTACAAACCACAATACAATATATAATACGGTAGGTATGTATGTATACATAAATAGAATGAAATTTCTAATTCATACACTCAAGCACCGGATGTCATCAATTGTAGACGTTTTAGTGGAAAGCAAAAGACCGACATTGCATAATTAGGTAAAATAGATGTTAGACAAGCAGTTAGTTATTTACAGTGATGATGATGGTGATGATGATGATAATGATAATAATAATAATAATAATGAAGATGATGATAATGATGATGGCGGTGACGATGATGACAACACCGACATTGATGTTGATAAGAGACACATAATGCAGAAAAACAAAAAAAAGATTGAGCGAATGCAATGATATGATAGAGAAATTATGCGCGCTTAAGTAATAAATAATAAGAAAATGGAGTCATATATGTACGCATTAATGTTGGAAGTGTGCAAAGCAAAATAGTTTGAAAAAGTTTTAAGCTAATTTCCCATATAAGCTTCTTTGGTGGCAAAGCAGATGTAAAATATTGTTTTTCTGTCTGAAAGTACACATGTTGGCCTTATCGGCGGCCCAAATTTATCGGGACAAAGTGTAGAAGCGATATTTATTAGATTCACGCAGGAGATGAAGCGAGCTACAGTGAAAGTGGGCCGCGTCGATATAGTCTCACAAAAGTCATTTTAATGCCTAAGGATCATGATTACGTTAAGCAAAGTTTGCGTTTAAGTTCAAATTTATTAATCACTAATTGATCGCTAAGTAATTAGCAGAGTTCCATCGGTTATTAACTAAGATTAATTAGGACCAACAAGACTATGAAGTCCCAGACAACTATTCACCGGCTTTGTGACATACTCGTTTATATGGCAGAAAGCATTAAACATTCCTTCACATGTAGGAGGGCAGCGTACTGTAAGTGAGAAGTGAAAGAAGTCCGTACCATCTCTTAGTGATCTTTTCTTCGTTTTTGGATTTTGTTGCGAGTAAATTGATATTCGCTTAGGTCCACAGACCATTAAAAATGGCTATTTCGGGATTTATTTCGTTTATCTACTTATCCCTAACTCATCGTTTATCCAATCATTTCAATTAAGTCGACATATCTTCCTGCGTTGGTATCTGTTACGAGATTTAATTATTTAGATTTTTTTTTCATTTTTTTTTTTTTTTTTCATTTATTAACAATTTTTCCGTTAATTTTATTTTCGGCAAAATTTCTAATAATTATTTAGTTTTGTTTGGTCGGTTTTTATTGTTCTGTATGATTGAAATTTGAACTGAAATGAGAGGAGTGCTGGTGAAATTAATTAAAGGAATATGAACGTATCCTTTATACATACTATTAATAATTTTAATTAACGAAACGTGAGGCCACGTGAATAAATTTTTATTTGTGCAAAAAAAAGAAAAAATAAAATATATCTGAAACGAAAAAGTCGTATGCAAGTAAACCGGAGCATTCAGATCGTTGTACCTGAGTAGCGCATAACTATTTGCATATGTTTATATGTATGTGTGTGCTTCGAAATCAACTGTATGCGAATGGTACGTGCAAATATGAGTTTTCAATAACAGAGTTAAAAAATCACAAACCGTAAGTGTGGGAACTGAATTATTTAAATGGAACGAATAAACGAAAATCGGGCTATTGGTTATATACACTGAGAGAAAACTTTATTATAAAAATGAATACAACTTTTTATGCCCAAAATCTTCTTCGAATATCTAAATCCAATTATCAGCAATGATTGGTTTTCTTCGAGTGTATCAGAGAAAGAGAGGGAGAGGGAGAGTAACCTTATGTTAAGAAAGATTCATCATCTTCCTTTTGTATACGTCTAGATGTGTATATTGTACAATGTCTAGATGTGTATATATGCGCATACGTACGTGCGCTGGTAAATCTCCAATTCTCATATGCATATTTATTGCATTTTTTTCGCTACGGTAACGCCCCCAAGTTCATAAAAAAGAAGGAATTCCAATTTCATTAAAGAAATAAGCGTTTAACAAAGCACACAAACACATTAACTTCCTCACGTATATTGAAGAAGAAGAAACTAAAGTCCAGATTCGAAAAGTTTGACTTAAATGTAATCATCTACGGCAGCTTCATCTTTAATCCGTTCTTCTTGCACTTTTTTAAAATTTTCTTTAATAGAAAAGTTTTTGAATGCCGTCATCAGAGCGTGTAGCGTGAGTATGCAAGAATTCGAGAGCAATTTATTTACTAAATGAAATAAAACGCATTTATATCTGAAATTTGTTCTAAACAAACTACATTGCTAAGGTTCTGACACTACTGTACTTTCTTTTGGTATCAAGATAATTGATAAATTTACTATAACTTAAATGCGAAATGAAAAATTAGTTTATTGTGCTTTTCCCTGCAATTTTCAAGGCAATTATTGCAATGATAAAAACGCGGGATGCCTTCGTATGGCGCGCTAGCATTTAAGATTGCAACAAATTGTGAGAATACAAATGAACCGAACGATTTGTGATCATGAGTTTTATGTTCTGAATTCTATATAAAAAGAAAAAAAAAAATTCCAAATTCTAAGGCGAACTGAAATCCATTCAAATATTTCGATTCTGAGTCACATGTGTGTGCCATTAGGTATACATTTGATGCAAGAAAGCCGCCATCTGACCTACACAACATGTACAACCGAAAGTAAAATGAATTTATTGGCGCACGTTTGCTATTATATTCCATTTCGCTATAATGCGCTCATGCACACAATGGTAATCATCAATGATCTCTTCACAGCATCATCAAGTATCTAACTGGGTGGCATGGGTAACAAGTGAAACCGTTTTTTTTTTTTTTTTTTTCTTGTGTTTTTTATCCCTTACCACACACAAAGAGAACTGTCTCCCCCAGATGGACAGAAAGTTACTGTGGCGTTTAAAATAAAATTAATTACTTGACAAATTTCATAATATGCAGAATGTTTTAAGAGGTAACATCTTACTTTGTAGGCCCCGTACGCGTTCCATATCTCAACTAAATTTGAAAAGTATCTAAGTTTTTTAAAATAATATCTAGAAAACTTACTGACTTTGGCTTAAGTTAAAGAAATAATATCAGTTAATCCAGACCCAGAAAACGTGAGTGTATCGGTATTAAAGTGCAATAAAGTTCTTTGCTCAAAACTATAACTTGGTAACTATAGTTATACGTGTTAAAAAATTAAATTGTAAATATCTTCGAGTAGCTTCTTGGAGTTATTTATCGTTTAGTCGACGCATTAAGAAGTCAAAATTCATGCATTTATTACATTTATTCCCGACATTCCGATTATATCGACATGTGAGATTTACTAATGCCACCTCTAGCTTGCCTGATTTCAACTTTTCTTGGGCAATCGGGCCATCCCGCACCGTCCTACATAAGATGATGGTAGTTAGATACTAGGCATCCGTATTCATATAAATGATTTTATTTGGGATCATTTTCACAGGAAAATTGCAAAAGTTTTTCACGTTATTGTATTGTATCGTATTGACTGGAATTTGCTTAAATAATGTATTTGATATTAAAGTGATCTTGTTACACTCATCACTACTTATACATGCGCAGACATATCACATCTGGCATTAAAGCATTTATTGCATTCTATATAATAACTTGCTAAGGAAGAGAATCAAGAATATATGCTTCACTTACTTACCTTTATATACTGCGTCTGTATGGGTAACTGCGCCTATAAAGAATTAGCATACTTTTTTTCACTTTTTCTTTTTTGTTTGTGTCTGATGGCCACGCGTCTGCAAGCTCAAATTACCCAACGTGCCATATTAGTCTTAATGCTAAATATAAGAAAAATTAAACACACATAAACACACGAAGTCAGTTTCGAATTACATTTAGTTAATTTTCGGGCGGTCCAGCGCACACATAATTACATATATGTAAATACAAGAAGAAAAAATATTGCCAAAAAAAAGAGCATTTAAAGCATGTAAATCGATATTATTCCATATGCAAGCGAACGCTAAGAACTTCAGAGTGCTGCTGTTGCTGTTACTGTTGCTGCTGCTGTTAAGTACGTTGATGGTGATAATGTTGCAAATATACTGTTTAGTACTGTTGCAGTGTTTGTATTATACAAGAAAGGTCGTACGACTATACTTTATTATACCTGCACTAAGGTGATAAAATCCGATTAAGAGAGAAGCTGATGCTCAGACGACCGGCTGTTTTCTTTGTCTTATTGTTTTTTGTTGGCGTTTTGTTCATTGCGGGCGGTCAATTCGTATACATATAAATCATCTTTTTTCCTTTTGCCGATTACGTTTAATGACTTTGATCAGCAGCAAATTTGTTAAAAGAAGAAAAAATTGTAATTTGATAACACCTTTGCCTCCTATACTGACGATAATGACAACGATAATGACGATGATGCCAATCATGATACCCTGCCATATGCAAAAGTTTTTTAATTAGTAAATACATACCAAGCATGTGCACGAAATACTTCTCATTTCATTACTTTTTTTTTTATATTTTATTAGTAACAACATTTTTTTCTTAATCCTTTCCAGGGGTGGTCTCTTCCATTTAAATTCAAGAAGATATAGATAATAAAAGAAAGCAAAAAAATAATAATAAAAATGCACGAAACATAAAAAAAAATTATTTCAATTTTGTTTTTATGACCTCCCGGAAATATTTGAACGAAATCATTTGCTATCAGAAAACTTTGCCACTTTTCTTTTCGTGAAACGCATTAAAATGTTATTGATAAGCGTAAAGTTCTCTAACAACGAAATTGAGCAGAAAGTTATTAAACTTTGCTTTTAGTTTCTAATTTATTTCATTGATTTTTACACACGTCACCGAAGAGTGACGTGCATTGATTTTATCCCTTTGTTTGCAACAAGTGACGATATGTATTACAGATCTTGTAGAACAACATGCGACGATGTGTAAAAAAAAGAAGTAAATAAATGGATAAAAGCCAAAACACTCCTCCTCCCAGTTTATGTATATATATATATATATATATATATATGTATGCCTTCCGGAATATATGTATATATCTCTGGGAAAATTCCGCCCGTTTTGATTTTTATGGCTCAATATATGCACACTAACCTCCTAGCAAATGAAGTAAAACGAAAACGATTCCTGTTAGTATTGAGTGAGATGCGATCGTGTACGCATGGTTTCCACAAATCCTTCATTCCCGCCATGTCACTGTGTTTTGTGCGAATTCCGACAAGAAAGAAATGTCACAGAAGCAGATAAAAATTTATTGAAAGTATTTGATGAAAGTATCGTTGCTGATAGAATATGCAGAAGATGGTTCGAGAAATTCCGAATAGATGATTTCGACCTTTCTGATAAGTCACACAGATGGCCCACGACGATACTGTCAAGATCATGTTAGAGCAAAATCCTTTTTTGACAACATCGGAGATTGTGGAATGGCTTGATTTAGCTCAACAAACGCCTTAAGAACATATTCGAAAATTGAAATTCTAAAAACGGACAGGGTTTGCCTAACTTATTCTATATATTTCGAAATGTACGCACTTATCTTGCAGTGCAATTGTTAAAGCAACAAAGCCGTTATACTTCGCTTCAACTTCCAGTTCTTTTTTTTTGTAGTTATGAATGAAAACTTGTCCTGAGATGAAAGATTCCCGAATTTGGAACCGACCCTTAGGAGGAAATAGTAAAGAGTCAACTTATTACTCAAAATCAAAAGGTAAAAAGTAAAAAATATATAAAATTGTTAGTAGTTTGTACCGGTGTTACCGCGCACACCGGCCAGAGACAATTTGAAATCTTAAATTTGTGTGTCAATCGTTACCATTATTCGTCCTGATTACAAAATACTTACATTTTTATGGAACCTCTTCGAAATCTATTTCTATGTGCTGGAAACTTATTTATATCGCTCGTAGTGATTGCAAAGCAAAATTTTTAAATTTTCTCTAACTTTAAAAAAGATAAAAAGATGTTATGTACAAAGAGTATTCAAAATTCTGTTCAAACGGAATATACTTTCGTTATTATTATAATTTTTTTTTTTTTTCGCTTACGCTCGATTAGCGATGAATTCCTTTGGCGCGTCTGGCAGCCAAATCTTTTCAGCCAGAGAAACTCCAATTGTTCTTCAATGATAATTGGAAATTTAATTTCAACTAACTGTGCACCGTTACGAAGGAAAAGTTGCAATTGAAAAACTTTTCTCAACGTAACCTTCACTGTCCTTTGCTTCATTTACATATATATATATATTTATATACATGCTTGATAATCTTTTTGTTGTTTTGGCTTTAGATATTTTATGGCAATGAATTGAAATAAATTCACACCATGAACTTGCCGACCTCACTTGCTTCTATTCCGATCATTTAGGAAAAAAACTAGAAATTTCTTCTCCATTGTAATATGTACAATCTATATAATCATCATATACATCTATTAAATCATTTTTACTATTCTAAAAATGTTTGCAAAGCGTTGGTAATGACGAAATGCTACACAAAGATAGCTTTTAGTACAATTGGGAATGATATCCATAAACTAGTAAAATGCGCTCGTATTAGATCTTGAAATTAAACTAAGAGGAAAACGATAATATTTTCTGCCTAAATTGAGTATGAGGCTCGAGAGATCTTTGCTGTGCTCTTTTACAAAGATAGGATCCTTACTAGGGATAGCGTGTTGCATTGACCCAAATATCGGCAACTGGTTCAATGGGCGGGCATCATAAATCATTACATAATTAATATTACAACAATTTGCATATATAATTTTATTATTATTATTATAAATTTAGCCAGAGAATAAAATTCTAAGATTAAAGTCTTAAAACACTAGCTTGTAAGGCTTTCGGTTTTTATTAAAAACTCTACCGTACTTGAAATTTGTACCCACGATCATTGAGAGTTGCTAGTCGAGACTCTTGGCTCTCGGCCACTCAGGCGGATGTTTAATAAATCATTATTTTGTTCTAGGAACTATTGCGGAAAGTCCTGAAAGCTCGTCATCATGTTGCATTACGAGAAACCTTTATTGGATTTGAAGTAAAGTAACGGATTTTGCGTCTATAGCCCTTTAAAATAAAAGATCGTCTCTAAAGTGTAATATCCATGCGCTAATCAATGGTATTCAAGGTCAACAGCCTTTATCCATACGAATTGTATTTTTGCAAAGCGACGAGGATGAGTGAGGAAAGAGATTCAACTAATAATTTCCATTGTCTTTAAACTAAATTTTTAGAAGGAGTTTAGAGAGTATTGGCGTCAGAATTTAAGTTTAACCGAATTTACTTTACATGAAATGATTAAATTGACTTAAAATTTCAGATGTGTTCCACACATTTCAAGCATAATAAATGTTACGCTGCGAACAGACAAAACAGAATACATAAACGAATGTCATACGAGGAAAATTAAAACAAAGAGTTTATCTTCTGTCATGTCACTAATTGACAAAACTGACTAAATATGGCGCGACAGCTAAGGTTCTAAAAGGAAACAATCAAAGTAAGTTATTTTTCCCTTCACTTTAAGAAAAATTAAGATACGAAAGAAAATTTGTAAAATTTGGTGAAATAACTGGATGCCGTTAAAATTCATGAATACGTATTTATTTAATGTATGTGTATGCACTTATTTACGTTATGATGGCAATATTTTCTTTCTGATAAATTTTTTCTTTTTTTCCAATTCTTTTCATTTGTAAAGACTAGTATCCCCTCTCTTATAATAAAACATAAAATTGTATGAATATAAAGCAGTGTGTGCGGTAACATGAGTACATATGGACTTGAAACGTATTTTAATTAATCTCATAAAATTTCCCTAACGGAAGTCTTCGTTTACCTGTTTTCTTTCATTAAAAGATTTTAATTTCATAATTTTCGTGTCATCATTAATTCCGAAAACGTTCTCGTTATAACGAAGCAAAGAACAACTAACTGCAGGTTGTATTTTATTTGCTAATGTAATATTTTGTTACTCAGTATAAATCTTGTTGCAGGTGAAATTCGTGTTTCGTGGAATAAACGCTCTCTAAGCAAACGAGAAAATAAAAAAACATTCAATTTTTTTATGCTGCTTCCCCTCTTTACGAATTCTCAGGTAGAGATCGTAATACATTTTCTAATTAGAAGACCCGACAACTAGCGGAAGATTAGCGACAACTCGCGCTTAAATTGTGACCAAAGACATTTTATTACTTTTAACGGTACAGATATACATATTGTGTATATATATATACATACAAATAAATGTGTATTTGTAAGAGAGAGAGAGAGAGAGAGAGAGAGAGAAGGAGTATATGCACATTTACCAATTTATAGATGAAATTTAATGTCAGGTTGCATTGATTCAGTTTATATGGGGCCATCCATTTTGTGGTTCCGAAAGTAGGCATAAGTAGGACACATATTTGATTAAGATTTGAATTATATTTTATTTTTTTTTTTTCAATGTATTGTGGAGACCTTGTCATTATTGCGAAACACAATGCATGCATAATTGTATGCTGTACAGAAATTACCTATGAGCAATGATCTCAACGTTACGTTACGTGTATGTGGTGGCTCACATTTGGTTGAATAACTTTGTAAATAAGAATTATTGACCCTTTGGTGTGAAGAACACACCACATCTACTGTTCCTAAAGGAGTGCGCAAAGATTGACTATTAGGAGTGGTTCATGGTTCATCGGCTGAAAATGCCATTTATTAACATGAGAAAAATGGCATTGCATTTACCCCCAATGCAGAACGCTACCGAAACATGATTATTAATTTTTTGTGGCACAAATTAGACAACTTACGTTTGGATGATATATGACTTCAATGCAAGGATGCAACATGCCATACATCTCGTGGCTAATTCATTACGAGAAAAATTCAAAAATTCCTATGTGAGCTTGCCACAAAGGTCAAGATGCGATGTCACTCTATTGGACTTTTTGTTTTTGGGGGTAGCACTGGTTTACTCTAATAAACCATGAACTCTCACCGACCTTCAAGATTACCAAAACTATTCGTGTTGTTGGTCAACGAAGAGCACATGCATGCGGAAAAGTGGCAAAAATTTGTTTTCCATAAACGATCGCTTACATGAAATCATTTTTAAATAAAAATGCCATGAACCAAAATCTAAAATAAAAAAAAAAAAATCATGTTGATATCGTTTGCCCTTCAGGTTTTATTAGAAATTGAAAAATAAAAACAAAAAAAAACACTTTTTGTTGACATATAATTAATTGTTCCTAATGTATAATAAATGTTCCTTGGGAGCATATGTTTATAGGTGCATCGGTTAAAGAGAAAAAAACATGTTTTCACTTTGAAACGAAAAAAAAATTCAGTTAATCAAGCGCATTATACAGTTGAGTAGTAAGGATCATAGATGATCTCTGAATTGTTAGGATTTGTAACCAATTTTCCATTATTCGCACATCAGGGGACTGAGCTGGTTTTCAAACTTAATGTGTGGACCTTAGTTAAGGTTACAATGTTAAGCAATAATTTTTTGTTTTGCGATCGTGACATTTCCAAAAACACAAGACGTTGGCTCATTTCATTTGAAATATCTATCGTTTGCAGTGGATATATATATCAGAAGCAATATCCTGATGACACGGTTTCCAGAGGGACTTATAAGAAACTTATGTTCTTGATAGTCCCTTGAACATATTTTATATAAAGCAGTGCATTTCATAATATTAATGTCTAACGCCTGAGTTTATTTTTAACTCAAATAGCTCGGAGACTGATTATCGCACTTTTACAACCCTGGTCGTCTCTTGCTTGGAAATATTTCCTACAGTATTATTATAGGCTTTTATTTGACATGCTTTTTCGACTGGTCAATTTTAAATTGATATTTCGGGTACTTCGTACTCCCTACTTTGTCCGGTGATATTTAAATTTTGCACACACCTTTACTTACGATGACAAGACGACGTGAAGGGAAAAAATGTTGCCTATATTCAAAAAACTTATTTAAAAATTGTTTCTTACATAAGCTATTCATTGCATTTACTGCTAGCTATAAAGACAAATAGATATCCGCACACCACCGCACGGTTGCCAATGTGTCAGCTCGCATACGGCTTAATATCTCGGTAGCATTATCGGTTATATTACATTTTCCTTTCATTAGAAATTTGTTCATCATAACGGCAAAGCGTTATCATGTAATCGAGTTGAATGCAATCGTTAATGTAATCGAGTAATAATTGCAATTCAATTGTTTGTGCCCTGCTAACGGAATCATTGATGATTATTGATTTATTAAATTTGTTGAATATAAAGAAATTCATTGGGACACGTTGTTAATTGAACGACATCGGATAAACGATACAAATCTATCTTCTCTATGTCTCTCTGCATCTTTAATGAGATTAAGTAATGCATGTTATAGCAATAATGTATTTCTGCATCTCGATAGAACTCATTCGCTTCACGTCACTTTATTTCTGAAATGAATATTCGAACAGATAATACTTGCCATGAACAGTTACATCATAAACTGAAATGTAAAATTAAATCTCTTATGCTTAGTCTTCTTTTCTTTTCATATACTACATCAGTTATGATACAAGAGTATATTAAGCTTGCGCGTCCGCATTTAAAGGACTTGACATAAACCCACTTTTTATTGTATCGATCTAAGCTTGTCTGTCCGTCTGTTTACCTTGTTTTCTTACGCTTAACCTGCAGACCGCAATTTTTGAGGTATTTTGATGACATTTGGTATACTCGCGTATTTTGGCGCAAGAACGAATTCTGTTGCAAATGGATCGACTCACTGATCTACTGAATGAAGAGAAAACGATATCCGCATTTTTCTTTAAGATGATAATTAATTTAAACTGCTTTACATATTGGGATCTTTTTATTTTATAGAAAAATTTAATATTTTCATATATTTATGTTAGGTTTAGGCAATAAGTTGCGTAAAACTGAATGTCTTTGCATGAACAAAGCTGTCATGCATATTGTGTTACAATTAGGTTTACATAGAATCTTACATTTGAAATGCTCTTATATAATTTTATTGGGGCAAATTGTTCATTGCTTTCCATATGGCTCTATTAAATCGAGCAAAGGCAAGTCTTAGTTGCGAGTAACAAATAATTTTATCTAATCCGAATATAATTTACTTTCTTTCCTTTTACGAGAAATAGAATAAATTGCAATTTAGCAGAAAATAGATTAAATTAAAAAAAAAGAAGAAAATGCAAGAAATAAAATTGATTTACAACAATCGTATATTACGAGAAATGTTCAATGAAATTTTTTTTATGCCACTTGCATACTCTGATACGTATTTCAGAAAGAATGTTAAAAAGAACAATAACAAATATTTTCGCATGAAGGCGACTCGTGGATGCCCATCAGTCGAACTCCATATATGTTATAAATGAATTAAATTTCCTTTCAAATTACAGACACAAAATATGTTTGATTTAATAGCCACCTACTCTTCGTCATCTATTAGGGGTAGGTCAACGAAAATTCAATGGACGATAATATCGCTTAGAATGCTTTACCAATACAAAATTATTATCTCTCTCGCGATTGGATCGCGTGTTAATATGTTAAGCAAAGCCAAAAGACAAACAAATTAATATAAATGTAAATTCTAGGTATTGTTGTTGCCCGGGTCTGGTTAACTGTGGTTATGTGAGAAGCTCAATCATAAAAATCGTCAATTAATAATCGCATCGAACTCGCGATTGTTAGATGCTGTAGGTTGTGCATAATTAAAAAAATTATTGCATAATTTTTGATGTTGGTTTGAGCCAATAATAGCCATTTTTGTTTCTGCTGAACAAACAACAGTCCTTTCGCAGTTTGATCTGCCTTAGCAAATGAAAGGCCTATACTCCTGTAAGTTCCCAATTACATTGGCTTGGAACACAACATTCGCGGATAAAAGTAAGGACGGACGGATGAATTGACAGATGAATTAACATGTCTGCATCATACCAAACGCAGGCACACACAATCAGTTTACCTTCATTCCGACGGCGTCAGCAATTATAAAAGAAAGCTAAAAACAAGAATATTTTTTTCATACATTCATGGCTACCTTAGGAAAATTTTGAGTTTAAAAATGCTGGCGAATTATTGGATTCTCAAGAAATTTTGACTATGTTATAAAACGCTTTACTATTTTTTAAAATTCTATCTTAACCTTTACGCTGGCTGGAGCATAGGAAAAAACGCATCAAATACTTAAAGTTCGCCCATTCGAGCGCATCTCCCCCTCTACAGTTCGTTTATATCGCGAAATATTTGAAATACGAACGTAAAGGCGATTGCGAAAGCAACTCCTTTCAGATCAAAAACGCCAGTTTTACTAATGTTTTCATCAACACTTTCTGTCTATTTCATTACGCCAATGTAAAGAGTAAAGATTGAATTACGTACGCATTTAATTCGCACCATTGACTATAGAAAGAAGAAAAAGAAAAATTGATATATATTTTTTCATATTTTCTCGCTTTGTGATTACATCAGCGAAATATTTTTCTGCAGTTCCAATCGTAACGTTTCCTATAAAATAAAATTTCTTTTTTCTTTTTTTTTTTTTTTTGTAGATAGAGAGCACAGGCAAACGCACATTTCTATACTTTACAAAAGTGTTGAGCTTAATAACAGTCGAAGAGACAGTTGAACGAATCGCGATTATCGCATACATGACTATGGTTTCAACGCATGAAAGGTAAAAAGAAATTTTGATTTTCGGAAAGCTTAATACTTTTTAGTACTCATAATATATGTATTATGCTAGTAGTGTATATATACACCTTTTTTTCAAAGAAACTTATTATAGATATAATGCAATAACTGATGATAAACGTTCTTTCTCATGTTCTGCATTCTTTTTCTCACATACATACATCAGCGCATACAGTTGCATGCAATAAATAATTCTTTTACACAATTCCTTTTAACGATTACTACAGTATTTCACTTTTGCCAAACAAGCAGTTCTTACGATATAAATCTTCCCAAATTTTTAACTCAGTTGCTTAAATAAGTTAATAAATTATTGTGCAAACCATATTCCAGAGTTACTTTCCATAACGCGAGGATAAATGCGAGGAAAGAGTTTTCATCTCATTCATGTCCTTAACGCAGTTTCCCTTTCAATAACTTGATGCTTTTATCAACTACGTGTCATACAGGGCTGTGTAGTCTTGACAGAACAGTCAAACTCATCGAAAATAACTGATCCTTTCAGTTTGTCCAATACAAGCATATAAGTAGTAGAATGCGTCTTAAAATCCTTCTTTGTTTAATGGATTTGTTTAGTTTGCGTTGTGTGTTTGAATCATTTACCGAAAATGAAATTTTTCTTTATATTAAACGTCATTAAGAATTAATTTTAAAAATAATAATTTTTTTGGTTAAATTTGTTATGATTAGATGATGTCATAACAGTTCTTCGTATTTAGAAAAAACTTAGACAAGACGACTATACATAAAATTTAGATGCAGTTTGCGCCCCAAATTAAATGATATACGATTTGCAATCAAGTTTATGTGCAAATCTCATGTACATCCCACCCCATGTACTAAGGTAAGTTCTAAATAACTCCTGAGTTAGTCGATGATACATAGCTTTAGCTTAGCCATTCCTGTTCAGCAGAAAGTGTCCATCCATCAACTCCGTTTCGAAGACGGACAATCAATAAATAACACATAGTTTAAAGTTGATTATATTTTGCTTTTACCACAACGGTGTTATCAACACAAAAGCCATTATTAGTTTGCACTGTGCAAAGTAATAACAACTTGGTATTTATGCACCTCGAATAGACTGCAATCTATGTACTCTGTACGTAGATTCTATCGGTGTTTAAGATACAATTGTCAGATCACAGAGAGCCGTCAATATATTCGTTCATTAAAACTTCTTTCAAATCTGCCTGCATATGTTTCGTGCGTGTATTTGCATTTGTGAATGGAGTTATTATGTATATTGAAAGGTGTGCAAAAGTGAAAATATATTTAGTAAAACTGAACGGTATAGGCATTTGAGGACATTCTTTGAAACACATTGACATTATTAACGATTAACAATTTCTGCATTAACGTGCAACAATTGAGGGAGAAAAAAATCATGGAATTCTTCGTGCAACAATCGCATCATTTCATTGTGAACATAAACATGTTTTTAAAATCTGAACTCAGAGTATATTTTTTAGGCAGTAAAACGTATCATCGCAGTCAAGAAATTGCCATATATGTATATCGCAAAATGTGCGCATTTTGGAATACCCTTTATACATATGTATTCTGGTGTAGATATGCATCCAACGTTGGTGGCATACATGCATGTAAGCGGGGAGGCGCTTTGTATGCTTTGACAGCAACTCTCATCTTCATTTGTCGGCTGGTTATCAATATTGTAACTAAAGCCCAATCCACGATGCCGTATGCTTTGCATCGTTTGTTTTGTTTGTTTTCATTTTTGATTGATGCTGTTCAACCTATATCTGTACGCACTCTTATATATATGAATTTTTGCATATTCAAGCAAGAAAGTGTACCTACGTAGCTTCCAGCGTGTTTCTCTTTTATGCCATGCAAATGTTTGATGCGCGTTGAGCATTTAATTGAACGTCCGTCTCGTTTACATTGGAATGAATTGTGATGCGTGTGAGTTTACTGACATTATCTTCACAAACATCTGAAATCATATTTTAATCAATAGGTACTCAATTATGTGCATATGTACGCGTCATGCATGCAGACACAAATGTAATTTTTAGATGAACATATAAAACACATGGTAATTAAATGCAATGTTCTTGAAAGCACTAAAATATGTTGAAAAAAAAGAAACTTTTTTCTAATAATCGTTTACACAATTTTGCATTTTAGAACTAAAAACTGACTACATTTATACCGGGCCACCATCATAGTTGTCTAAAGCACACTGAGAAAGACAGTAAAATAGCTAAAATAAACACTTTACTTAACTTACTCTGGTCTGCTCAATGTTATTCAATAGAGGAAAGAGGAAAAAAAATCAAACCATTTTGGAAAATCCAAAAACTTTGTTGAAAATACTCAAGTATTTCTCGTAAGATGCTTTGCGAATTACAGACGCTATCGTTTCTCTTCTTCCGAAATAAAACAATTTTCTTTATTTTTCTACACGTCGTTTTCTACTATCGGCGAGTGTATCTCGGTCGGGTACAACGTTTATCAAAACTTAAATCAATTTTTCGTTAAGCATAACTTAAGTCGATTAACGCGTCTTAGAGATAATCTAAAAAAAAAAAAGCTCAGAACAAATCCTAAAAACTTTCTTTAACAGGCTTAAGCGTTGAATTACAGTGAGTCTCCTTAATATTGGGGTTTTTCGCCCAACAAATAGTAAATGCTTGTTAAACCTAGTCCTTTGTCCAAATATAAAGATTTATTTTACTATTCTGTACTACTAGGGAAGACATATTAAAATATAAGAAAAAACAAACAAAACATAATTCCAGTTTTTAAATCCCCTCTCATACGACCGTTCCTAAGGGAACTGAATCTTTACACAGTAAAAAGGTATAATTTTCAACATTTCATGATGTAAATTAATCCGTAATAGTAAATTGACAAAGAAGTTAATATTACCGGAGGGATTATCATGGAAAGCAAAACGTTATATAGAGAGAAAGCCTAGTTTCAAGTTTTTTTATGACGGAAACAGTAAAACAAGCAAATCTTTAAGAAGTAAACTAAATTTGGATGGCGCCATGGGATATTTTGAGCAGCCTCCATTGTATGGGCTTTCTCGAAAAGTGTACCTGTGCAGAAAAATAAGATGTAATATTTAGTCTTTTATTACCGAAACGAGCGAACAACTGTGCTCGCCTGTGCCTGACTATAATGTTTTTACTTGTCGTTATAGCTTTTTTTTGGTGCATTTCAGTTCGGTGCTTGCTGCTCAATTACGCCATGAAAGAGGAGAAGTATTACTATATAGTCTAATCGGCCAAATATGCATATGAGTATTGAATAAAAGGATAGCTTGTGAGTAAACTTGATAGAACCTCTGTTAGGGGTGATCCATACCTGTGTCCGCCGAGATGCCTTAGAATGCTTTTTATATCAATCCGAGCTCCATACAAAAAAGTAAAGTCCTTACTCGCATGGAAACTGAAAATACTGTTACTTCAGATAGGCTGATGCAAGTTTAACGCTTTTATTTGAATCAATCAAGTTGGGAACAATTCTAGTGACAATAACATTCAAATTAGTATATAAAGTAGATCTGCTTAATATTATATTTTTTTAATTGATACGATAACTAAGAAGCAAGCCTGTCATTTATTTAATTATAGCATTAATTAAAATTCATTGCTTTTACATAAATAATGTGTAACGTGTGCATTGACAATCAATAATCATTAAATGTTAATCACTATGTTGAATACGTAGCAACCCATCAAATTATAAACGTATAAATATCAGTAACAGAGATATAAACGATAGATTCACAGATAATGACCGCATCTGCATCAGTGGTCTATCTTGCGTCAACGGCGCTAAAAGCATGAAAGATCAAAAAATAATTTTATCACAAATTTAATAAACACTTAATTATTAAATACTTAATTACACGGGGTGATTGATAAAAAGATAGATAGACACATAGATATAGATATTCATATAGATAAAGATATACACATATACATACACGTATATTCACTGATAAAAGAAAGATAGCCCTTCTTCATGCGCTATTGCTATTACTATAAAATATATTATATGCAAAAATTCAATTTTCATTTAAATGATTTTGTGGTTTAAATAATAAAATTTAATCACCGATGTAGAAGAGAAAAGAGAAAAAACGCGTTGCATGCGTTATAATAGAATGCAATATACAAGTAGGGACAGACAAATAAACTATAATTGCATTTAACATAGCAATATATTTAAAAAATTTGTACACACAATTACACTAATACATTTGCACATTACAGTCGGACAAGGCTGACTATTAAATACCTTACACCGTAGAATTTTGTTATTTTTGTTATAGAATGCAAAAATTATATCTTGTTTCTGTATAAAGGAATATTGTTCAACCGCGTATTAATGGCGAAACGGGTCAAAAACGCAACCTAATATCTAGGGCTGGAGTCAAAAATAGGCGTAGACTGTACAAATTTTGTAGACTTCATTTTTATATGAAGTTACTATTATGGGTCAATTTTCATCATCACATATTAAAATTCAGACATTTCTGCTCTACACAGAATCAATTTTCGTGAAAATCCTTGTTAGATTAGGATCCAAAAAACAGATCGACATGGTCCAAATTTGGTACAGTTAATTTATTTATGTTAATTTACTATTATGATATAATTTTCATCATAAGGCATTCAAAGCTAGGCCTTTTTGTCGCATGAACTTCAGTTTTCATTATATAAGCGGGGGTCGAAAATTGCCCCAGCCAGTCCAAAGTTTTCTTACCAATTCAGAATGCCGAAATACTTCTACTTAGCCACTTAAGCCGAGAAATTTTGAAAATTACAATTTTTTTCTATATAACGACCGCTTGGAATAGGGCATTATATGGGGAGTGGTCGAAAAAGTGAATTGATCTGAACAATTTTCAATAACGTTCGTCCTTGGGTCAAAGCACGTCACTGCACCAAATTTCATCAAAATATCTCAATAATTGTGATCTGTGGTTTGCACAAAATTATATATGGAAACACATCGTATAATTTTCAAGGCTTCATGATAAAAATTGTTTCATAATAGCCATGTTTGTAGCATCCCGGTCTATTCGTTGGATCCTGCCCAAATAAGGGTTTTCACGAAAATTGGTCATCTGTAGAGCAGAAAAGTGTAAGTTTCAATATGTGGTGACGGAAATTCACCCATAATATTATAGTAAATTCATACAAAAACAAACTCTACAAAATTTAAACCATCTACTCTATATCGGACGAAGATATAACTTTTGTGTTCTATAATAAAAATTAGAATTGTATTAGACAATGTGATGTAGGGCATTGAAGGGTCGGCCTTGCGCGACTATAATGTTCTTATTTGTCTTTATTTCAGTTGAAACTACGAAAATACTCGAAGTCATTGACGTCTCTGATATACTTTCACTTAAGATAAGCTATAAAACGAATTATGAAATTGTCCTTATATTCCATTTGAATCGTATTGGATCCGGCTTGCGTTGTCAATAACATTTTTAAAATATTTCACTTACGTAAACATGGAAAAGGTTTGCATGTCGGTAACAAAACAGAGGCCATTAGTTGTTGATGTGTAAAAAAATATACCACACAAGGGCAGTTAAAACCATTAGTGTGCCGTCTAATAAACGAATTTTCAATTAAACAGGAAAAACACGGCGCTTTTCATTGGTATCATTATATTTATGTCAACGTCATGAAAGCGCAACATTTGTCATAAATCTTATTTGCCCTAAAATAGCCCACATACCTACACGAAACAGGTAACTATCATTTTACATAAAGAACGATCCGAAGATTTCTACAAATCTTCTTTTTTTTTCTTTTGCGATTAGGGTCAGAAAGTGAAATGTGTCACTACCGACTTTTAATACTTGCAAGTATATACATGTATATATTATCAGATTACTAGAAAGGATTAGTTGGTGAGAAAATGTGAGTCGTGTTTCGGCAAGAAAAGCTAATCGTCTATTCCTAATGGACAAAAGATCACTTTCATTACATACTAGATAGTAAGTAAGCATACGATGCAATTCCTATTCTTTAATAAGAAAAGACTTCTCTAGTAAGAATCGACCGTTGCAGTCGAAGAGTGTAACATACATAGATGATGGCGAGAACTTAGTTATAAGAGATTAAGCGCGGTTTAACCACGCCACCTGCCAGTTGTAATCTATAGTAAGCAAAACCACGGTCGTTCCCGGCAATGATTCCTTTAAACCAGTTTTTTATAAATAATTTACTTATATATTAACGTAATAACTTCGTGAACACTTTCGCGTAAGTAAAAAAGTGCAAATTTTTCGAAATGATTAAATCTATAATAGAACTCACTCATGAATCTTTGCGACCATATGATTTTGAAGATGTTAGCATATAAGCCATTTCTGTACGAAAATGTTGTGAGCTTGCCCCCTTTCACTGCCTCTTGATTCTGCTAAAACTTTCTATGCCTTAAAAACATTTTTTTTTTTTTAATTTGAGGATGTCCCCTATTAGTCTAACTAACTAGACGTTGGTGAGAAAGAAGAGTGGAAAAGGACATAGATAGACTGTGGCCGGTGCAGGCCTTGTGGCGTATGCGCAATCGGCGCCTTTATAAACTAGGCGCTCACAACAGCAGCTACGCACAAAGTAAACTAGTCTGCACTAAGCTTTGTAACCGCGAACACTGACGTGGCAGCCGTCATTCTTACGCACTCGGTCACTTATACGGACATATGGGATGTAGCAGAAAGTTAGTTCTTTATCTTACTAAAATGACCAATGGATTGGTTTTTGAGAACCGAACAAATGCCGTTCAGCTTTGGTTAATTTTTTGTTCATATCGATCCATATCATTAGTTACGCTTTCGTACAATGTTCCATTTCCGATGTTTGCCACTTTAAGTTGATCGTCAATCTTATAGCTCATCAACGGAAGATATTCTTTTGCTAAAATTGATTGCAATAAAATGCAACGCAACGATTTTAATTAATTCCTTAAGAAAAATTCACCTGCTCAACAGTTCTATAAAGAAATGAAATCTGGGACAGAAAAATGGAATTTTGACTTTTCATCCGTATTGAGAGAATTGCGTTATTATTCTAAAATCAATTGTAATTTCGTTAACATAGGAATGTTTAATGTTTTAAGAAACAACGCGTTTTATTGAGGTTTTCTGTAAACGACAACTACAAATACGATTTTAGAGACAAGGAAGAACGCTAACATCAAACGGTGCACAGTGTTTATGGGCTTGAATGACGGATAACTTTGTACGGTGTCTGTGTGTTCATAAATGGCAATTTAATTATAAGTAGCGACTCTTAAGAGAGATGTGTAAAATATGTTTTCAAACAAAAATTGTCATTTTAACGACGGACAGGCAGACAATTACATACGCATTACAAATACATATGAACGAGCTAAGTATGCGTATTCATATCGTAAATATACTAAGAGCATTTATATCTGGATGTTAAGTTTATCTATATTAGTCGCAAACCGGAACGATGTCCTGCGGCGTGTAGACAGCTAAGATGCAAGAAGCATTTGTTAATTTGTCGACAGCAGACGTACACTAGGTTCATGACAGTGCAAGGCGGTAATAAAATCAATATTTAATTGATAATGGCCAAGTGTGTAGAAAAGACCATCCTTAGTGAAAGGATGCTTACTTTATTTAATTTCATAAAATTACATTCTATTCGATATAACATTCAATTAAAAGAATGCGAATGAGAAAACGAGAAATATAGACGAAACAAATCATTAATTTTCAGAGTTCTTGCTATCGGATATATTGATTATCATTTATCTTTGCACATGTGTTTATATATATATATATCTATATATATATGCATAAATCCGTTTAAGACTACGTAAGAGCATTCATTACTAATAATATAATTTATCCAAAAACTAACTAAATCCTTATGTAATCCGTATGTTGAACAGTTTGAGAAATGTTGAATAACAGCGCGGAATTCTAATGGAAAATTTCATTCCCATTCGGAATCCTTTATTCGCATATACTTCAATTCGAACTCGTGCTTCTTTTTAGGTTTTCGAAAGCCTTCGCTTATAATAAGTTGCTGTTAGTCTATTCCAGAATAAGGTAATTTTTAGCTGACCTACATTTAAGCTACTTTACCACCATTACCTTTTAGTTTGAAATAACATGTCTTGGCTTTAGTTTGAAATAACATCTTTGGTAAGAGGTAATAAATGCGCTATGTGAAATAATCGTTAACAGTTTGGATGACCTAATAAATATTTTAAGTCAAAATCACTAAAGTTTTTATTATGAATTTTAAGTAACACGTCCAGCCCACATCTCTATCGCTCTGTGATTGCTTTCTTAGTATGGAAAAATAAAAATAGACAGGTTTTTTGTTCTTCTGCACATGGTGCTACTGAAAACTTGAAACTCAAAAATCATTTGCTTTCAATGTATTTTTGTTTTATTTTTTTATATATTATTTCTTATAGGCTACAACGCATTCATTGAAGTTGGAGCCTAACCAGAATGCCTTTTATTTATTATTATTATTATGTGAATTTAGCCAGAGAATAAATTCTAAGACTAAAGTCTTAAAGCACTAGCATCTAAGGCTTTCGCCTTTATTTTTTTATTAATATTATTATTATTATTAGAAACTCTACCGCATTTGAGATTTGAACCCACGACCATCTTGCCTACTCGGCCACTCAGGCGGATAGAATGTCTTTTAATGATAACAGAATTTCATATTTAATGATTTCGTAAAAGGCGTCGATCTGGCAGGAAACGTATACGATAATCACTCAACTTTGAGTAAAACTATCGTAAAAGTCACTTAATAAAAGTTTTTACTTGAATTCAAAAGCTGTTTTCTGTCAAGATCAGGTGTTTGAAATGTTTCTTGCCAAGGATGCTAAGCGATCTATGCAACAATATTTCAAAATTTAATACTGCCGTCAACCACCCTGTATTTTGCAGAAAATCGATTTAATAACTAATTAATTTTTATATTATAAAATGTGTATGTATTTATCGCGTTTTTATTGAACAATGATAGTATCAAAGCTCATAGCTTTATAATATGGCACAATCGGTTCATTGTATATATACATAATAGAAGAATTTGAAAACTTCTCCAAAGGTAAATAGAGGCAAGTCTTCAAAACCATCGTGAGAATGCATTTAACAATTTTCAAAAATGGAAGTTAACGCAGAAAATGTCTCATTACCGATAACCTTTATTGGATCACGAGTAGTAAAGAGGAAACTACGTAATACAAGCCAAGAGAATTGAGCCAAAGGCTCTGCCAGAGGCCTACAGATAAGAATTTATGACAACGTAAGCATAACTGCTTCACAGATGTTATCAACCGACTTAGGGTGTCAGTATTCAAGCTGCATTGAAGGTGACTTCATTGATATAAATCCTTGACAAACGAGCTTTGTGAATGCTTAGAAGCGTTTTCTCAGTTTCAAAACAAAAAAAATTAGGGTAAACGTAATTCCACCCAGTTAAATTGAGGGCAGTTCGTAGTTAGTATCTACTGTGGCTTGGCATGTAGATTTTTCACTTAACGACTGAAGCTCATTTCTAAGACCGAGCTCAATCCGAGGTCGAATTTGACCTTATGGCATTTTCATAGTGGCTATAGTTTTCTAAAATCGCGTCAAGAACGCTTGATCAGTGTGGAAATGCATAGCATAATGAAATTTGGCCCAGAGAAAAATAGAAATGGTAGATAAGCCTTGCTTTACTACGTAAGCAACCACGTTCATATAACTTGTCCCATTTAACGCTCGGTCACTAATATTCCCAGTGATGATGGATATGTTTGCACACTCTGTTCCGTTAGACACGGAATTGTGCAGCCTTAACAGCAAAAATCCACCTGAAATCCGTAGAAATATTATCAACCGAGTGTTTCGTATAGTTAATCACGCGTATGGAGAAAAAGGGATATTTGACTTCTCTTCGAGAGCATAGACGAATTAATAATCTATTTTAAGTCTACCAAATGAGTGACGTCTTACGGTATTTTGTACGCCTCAAACCCGAACTATTTCATTACATTCTTGCCTTCTCAAAGAAAATCGATTCTTAAAGATGTTTATACAAATTTTATTTTTGAAAATAATTTTATGTGTTGTTTACTGCATTATTCTTAATGTACTGTTTACTATACATGGTATACATTTTATGACGATATGCGGAATTGGAGAGAAGTAAACTTGTTGAGAACGCAAATAATGTAAAGATATTATAGTCTGGCAAAGTTCGATCATTGAATACTATATAGGCTGCGCCTGATAAAACGCATCCTTTATTTTTGTAATAAAACACTACAAAGTTTATCTTGATTTCTTCTAAAGAGAACATTTTTATGGGAACACTTCTATGGGAGCGGACCCAGAACATGAACCAACATAATTCAAATTTAGCAAAATTAATTTTTTTTACCAAAAATCTTAATGTTTTTGAACGATTTTGCGCCATGAAGTACAAAAAATTCGAATTTGTCGCTTACTATCCATGAAATTCCCTACATGGAGTGGATTCTTAAAAATTGACCTACAATTAATTCTTACTATTTCGAAGCAATTTTCAAAGTGGAATATTAGAAATCAGACCTTTCTGCTATATAAAGACTTACTTTCCTTAGGAATGAGTGACGCGTTAGAAAAATTAGTCCATTAGCTATGTTAATGTGCCAAAGTACTGTTACTTAGCTATTTTCGTTGAAAAATTTTGAATATTGTTAGTCTTTTCATGTGACGACCTTTTTAAAATAAGTTATCACAAAAGTTGAGCGGACCAATCCCTTTTTAATAGTCTTCGCTTTTTCGCCCCAGCATGCCAGTGTATCCAGTTTCGTCAAAAATGTCTCAAAAACTACGACTTGTATATCAGACAAGCAGGCGAATAGGCGGACAGAAAATGATTTCGAGTCGGTCGATATGAAAATGAAAAGTGTGCCCCTCCTAAATGCATTCTGAGCATTACATATATCCAGGCGAGCTTAATATACCCGGCACTGTTAGTGATGTAGGGCATAATAATTATGGCTTTGTTTGTTTGTAAACATATAAATTTCCGATTTCTTAAGTTTTGAACTTTTCGTTTTTTATTACATTATAACCGTCTGAAAATTGCAAGACTTTTATGAGCGCTTTTTTTCGAAAATATATGAATTCAAAATATACCGCAATGCGCTAACTTTGAGCAAAGACAAAGTAACACGATAGCTGTTGGACTTTAACTAGAAGCAAACATGTTTTTATAAAACAAAATTTACTTGAAAATCTTTTGCACATCTTTGAGTTTATCCCAACATATCTATATATTAGCGAATTACTTGAAACGAAACTGATTTTCAAAGTTCATCGAACGCATGTTATAAAGGCAAAAAGAGTAGTTTATCCGTGGTTTGAACCGAAGACAATTTTCATGCTCCTTTACTGTATTTCTTTAATAAAATCGAAATGTTAATAATTCTTGTGTTAAATCAAAAATGCGTCGAATTAATGCAAATCAATTTAGAAAATTGTTCATTTTTTCGAAAACCCACTATCATAATAATTAAAACGTGAAGAAGTTTTCTTAGAAGTGGAAAATTTTTTAAGAAAACTCGTACTGATGCATACTTTTCGATGAGATTCACCAGTGCAAGGTGGAGAAAACATATTTTAACAATGAGCCTGAGTGCCGGTCGCGACTTGACCTTATCATAGCATATATTAGTCAACGATCCGAAATTACAGGCGTATCAGATGACGTTTGTTTTAATGCTAATATTGTAATGCTTTAAATCATAGCGGGGAAGACGACTATTTTTGTAGTAAACTTATTCTCAGCGGTAGAGACCACTGTTGACATATTGCCGCCGATAGAAAAGGCAGAATAACTGTATCTCGCCAAGCTACCAATGAAGAAAATTCCATAAAGTAAAGTTATGGTCAAAAGATCTGGCTTCTCATTACGCTATTCATGCCGGAGAGCGTCATTCGGCCGTCTTTTTATTTCAACGAGTAACGCCAACTGATTGCGGATTTTGGCAACATTTTTTTATTATTCATGATTATGAATAAATAGATGTCTTGCACTTGTACCACATAACCAGCATTATATATTATATTTTCCCATATATTATATATTTCTCAGCGAAGAAATTCAAATATTAATGCACTTAACTGGAAAGAGCTCAAAAGATTTCCTCTCTGGCTTGCTTGCTTTAAGCAAACTTACATTAACCATAAAACTTAAAGTGAAGCTGATGAAAAAAACCTCTCACTTCTTGAATTTGTTAGATGGATGATAGAAGTATGTTTTACGTCTACTGCCGTTATGAATGTCGGAAATTTGCCATTCCAATGTGAAACAGCAAGGATTTTTTTTTTTTTTGTTTTGCACAGTTATGGGTAGTTGGGGACAAACGAAACATATAAAATTTACCAGAAAACTATCGTTTCTATGTTCAATCAAGTTCCCACACGAGAATAGGATAGGGTACTGGGTGATTAGCGAGGCAAGCATTTCTTAAGATATAATTCGTTTCGCAGACACCGTAACCAAAAAGCTAAATGCGAAAATTATATTAACTATTTTTCTTGATATATGCTTAAGCGCTCTTACGCTGGATGGATCGATGCATGCTATTATTAGTGTTTATCTTAAATTATGATTGATTAGCAAAACTTACGGACCATTTTAGCCTCTTGCCCTTTAATTTCATCGTAAAGCAGTCGTTTCATTGACAGCATGTCTAGAGAGCTTTCGAACTTTTAAGTCAATTAATTACACAACTTGTTAAGCATAACTGTTTTTCTTGCGATTAAACTCCTCATCATTAACTTACTTTACATTGCATATAATTTATCTGCTTTTAGTTAAATTTTTCTAACTAAAATTTAGAAAACTCTCGGCAAATGTTTGCAAAAAGTTTAAATAGGGCATTAGTAACAGCGAAAGAGAGAGAGAGAGATAGAGAGCTTAGGGGAAGAAAAAATGAGAAAGAAATATATATTCGTGGTATAGTGCGTTCAGATGTTCCGAAAAGTAAGAAAAGCTTCTTGTTCGGGTCGCCTGACTAAAAATCATTAAATTATCATAACTTTTACAAAACAACTTGAAAATGAAAAACCAAAACCAAATGTATAATAAATTACTAAATTAATTTATTGTCACATTTAATAAATGAATGCTTAAATGCTTTTAAGAGGTAGAGGACGCAAAATCGACATGCATATATATTTTTTGTGGTTATTATATATGGTTAATAGCGAGCACCAACAATAAAATCGAATCGAATGTTCTCCTCTTATCTTTCGAATTTTATGTCACTGTACGCTAACTGATGCCAAATTTTGACCAGACTATCACAATAAACTCGCGACTGTTTGATGTCTTTCATGAAACGCTAATGAGTTCGTGGGTGGATATTATCAACTTATCTATATTTATAATCGTGTCTGTCTAATAGTTTAAAAACACTTTTTAAGCAAAATTTTGATAAAAATTATCTTAACACTTAAGACAAATGAGTCAAAGAGTTAAAGCGAGCTTTTTGTACCCGCCACGCAAACTAAATATAAGAATCTCTTTTCTTTTCTTTTTTTAAATGGACGCCTGCCATACTTTTTTTTTATTATTTATTTATTCAAGTCAATTTGGTTACAGAACGTTCAACAAATGCTAATATTATGTAATGTTTAGTTGACTTCATAGAATACGTAAAAAGTTATGTTATATATATTCAATCATTTCAAGTTAATAATTGAATTTTTATAAAATGACAGCCACACTGCATAACCACTTAGGGATATACATAATTCAAAATAAAAATCGTATACAAAACGGTTAGCGCTACGCTTTTAAGCAAACGCTTGACAACCAATTTTTCTTTTTTTCTTTGAACGCAGTTCGATCGGTTTGCGAAACAAACGATGCTTTCAATTTTCTAGTTAGTTTAATATAACTGCGTCATTGGCCGATCGTGCGTATTAAAGAGCATTAATTTAATATTCTTTAACGAGTGCGATATTGAGATTAAATTATAGACATCGTTTAAGTTTTTATAAAGGGTCCTGAACGCGTTGAAAAGCTCATAATCATATCTACATTGGTCAGGCTTTACGAATATGAAGATTTTAGAATAACGAGTAGGGACTTTTGAGATTATCTTTCCTAGTAGGACGGATGGGTGAATACCGCTGTTTAGAAACTTAATCAAGAAGGAGACACCTAAGATAAAGTTTTGCTTCTTAGGTGAAGAAAGGGCTAATTGTAGCAATCTATTCTCAAACGGTAGCAACAAAGCTAAAGGATCCCGTCCCAAATTACTTAGGGCAAAGAGCAGAAGCGTCTTTTGAACCGATTGTATTGAATCAATGTGAAACCTGTAGAAACGAGAACGCCAACAGAAGTGTACTCCAGTATTGACCTTGCCAAACTCGTGTACAATCTCTATATAACATACGGATGGTCAAACTCTTTTGACCTTAGCCTTTTAATATAGCCGAGCCGAGCGCACCCCTTGCTTTCTTTTAAGCTTTAAGCTTTATTAAGCTCAATATGTACATTAAAACATAAATCTTTGGTCAAATACAACCCCTAAGACAATAAATTACTCTACATTTTCCAATTTTTGCGAATCAATAAAGTATTCTGTAGGTAATGTATTTCTCGTTGAGAGAAGAGAACAGTTTAATATCGTTAGCACACATTAGCAACAACTCCACGTAATCACCGATGAAAGATCGTTGATGTAAAGGACACGTAGAAAATGTTCTAAGTGACTGCCGTGAAGGACACCTGCGAACACAGAAAATTCCTTAGAGAAGGTGCTATTGAACGGAACTCCAAGAGGATCTATTTTGAAGATAGACAGATATCCATTTGAATAAATTTGAAGGGGAAACAGAGGGCCGATATCTAAAGAACAATAGCTTATGATTAACTCTATCTAAAGCTATACTAAAATCCGTGTACACTACGTTTGTTTGTGAGGCATATGGACATACGTTGAAAACATGACAAGCAAATTGTAAGAGACTCATTATGGTTGATCTGGCCTTAATGAAGGCATGCTGAACCGGACCGATGGATGTTTTGTTTTAAATCAATGAAAATTAGTTCACAACACAATTTAAAAGTTTACGTACTAATGTAACCAACAAACAGATGATTACTCTTAATGTAATTAACACAACTCGGAATAGATTCACTGGAAAGTAAGTGTACGTCTGTCAGGAGTGAAGTCTCCTGCTTATATGTTTGAAACTTACAAACCGAAGACGCTAGTTGGCACATTCCCTTTCTACAAAACTGGAAAATTGTTGGCCGCGTTGAATAGTCAATCAATACATTTGCACATTTAACTACTTGACTAAGCGGAGGTACGTATATTACAAGTGTACAAATGTGTATTTTTAAGGAAAATCAAGGGATACGAGGACTTAATAAATATGAAATTTCACATCTAGTAAAACACAAAAAAAGTCTGAACGTGTGTTGAACGTCTTTTCTCTTCATCTCTCTTTTTCTCTCTAATTGCAAAAATGTTGTCAACATGTCAGTCGACTTGCTACAAAGTATCTTCAAAAATATCTGAATTTATCGAATATTTGTTACTCAATAGCGCATTGTAAGCAGCTCTCTTCTTTAAAACGTCATACCACCCAGGTATTTTGTCGTATCACTATAATAAAATACCCAGAGGTACGCAGCAGGGTGTACAAATTGTTAAAATTTATTACAAAAATAATTATAATAATTCATGCGGACTGCGTTTCCTGCATGTAGCACGAAGTTTATATTCAGTTAAATGCCTTTATAAATAAATCAAAGCTTTGGAGTGAACGAAACAGACCTGTTGTTCCTTGTTGTGTCTTTACGTGCGGAAGAGTTCACTTTCGGTTCTGGTTTGTGAGTTGAAAATGTCTTTCTTCAAAATTACAACGACATTTCAGTTACCGTTAATGATGAATGAGATGAGAGATGATTTCGATTTAGACGATATGTAGGTTCTAAAAAATGGTGCAACATGGTCATATATCACGGGACATAATCGATTTATTGACAACAGAGCTCAATGCACGTATAGCCTCCTGAGAATGCGATGCGAGCTGGCCACCAAGATCATGCAATATGAATCCATTGAACCTCTTTCTCTCGATTTGTATTGAGAAAGTCATTAGTTTACTCCAATAAACCGACAACTTCCGAGTTTCTTTATTTTCTTAGATTATTGGCATTATTGGTGAAATAAGAGCTGATTTATGTGGAAATATGCTTTCAAAATGGTGTTCCACAATTCATTTCTTACAAAAAATCTAGACGCAGTCATTTTATATGAAATCATTTCTAAATGAAAATGACAAGAACTAGTGTTTGTGAAATAAAAAAGAAGAAATATTATGTTTATATATATCTTTTACGATTCCGTTTTTATTGCAAGTTAAAAACACACAAACAGAAAACTTATTCGATTACCCTTTACTTAATTGTTGTAGTACATCGGTCGACAACTCGAACGGAACTGAGACATAGACATGTCGCCGCTTACATAAAAATCCCTACTGTCTTTGTCAATCTAATTAGGTTGTTTTAGCAATGATAATTTAGTTGTTTTCAAAACAATGACAACAATGTGCATTTCGCGTGTAGAGATAAAACATTACTCTTTGATGGCAAAAAAAAAAAAAAACCATCGTTCAAACTTAGCTCGAATTGAAAAGTGTTTTCCCAACTCTTCTTCGTTAGAAACAGCAAATTGCCGACGGTTTGTCGAGGTCGTATGGACAGGTCCGATAGTGCTGACGTCTAGAAGAGGTGGTTACATCAAAAAACGTAAAAAAAATGGTGAAAATTATTCTGAATAATCGAATAGTGATATTGCAATAGATAGCTAACCTCCACAGGGCCGTATATGCACTATTTTACAGGAAAATTTGGGCACGAGAAAGCTATATCCCAAATGATTGCCGCGTTTACTAGCAGTGGACCAAGAACATTGACCGTTGAACGGCAATTAAAAAAAGATTTTTTTTCAGGCGGTATATGACAAGGCGTGAAGTATGGATCCGCCATTACACACCTGATTCCAATTAATGGCCCACTGAATACAAAGAACCTGGTAAAAGCTATGCAAAACTACCAAATCGCAATAGTCGGCCGGCCAGGTTATAATCTCCGCATTTTGGGATTCGCATAGCACAATATTCATCAATTACCTTGAAAAAGCGAAAAACAATGAACAGCGGATTTTAGTATATATAGAACTTTTGGTACGAATAAAGCAGACAATTTCCGACTAATGACCTTAGAATAGAAAAGAAAAAAGGTGATACTTCAACAAGACAGTGCACCACGTTGCAAGCCGGTTAATAGAATGGCTAATCGAAGTTCGCATTACGGTCCCATCTAAAGTGGTCTCCTGCTTGCATATCTCAATAAGGCGCTCTTCAAATAAAAAGATTCGGACGAAATGGTGGAGCCGTTGTGGAAATAGAAACGTATTTTAAAAATCGTCGTTGGACTGATTGCATCTCTTTTGAAGGAGGTTATGTTGATAGACATAAGCAAATATAGTGAAAAATAAAAAAGGTTTTATTTACTTATTCGCGGCACATTTGCCCTACTTCACGCAAAGCGTTTATATGCTGAGTGGGATAACAGCCTGAGTTCGTCTTCATCTACAATTTCGCGACTCGCATTCGCCTGTAGTCCATGTTTGCAGGCATTTACTTATTTAAATATATTATTTTTGAAATACATTTCATTGCTTTGTTGTATTAAAAATTCTCTAATTGTAGGTTGGGCATTATTTATATGTTGAGTCTTGATACTTCGATTGGAAGGTTTAACATTTTTAAATAGATTCCTTTAACCATCTTCAGAACATTATGTCACTTGACCACGATTTACGCCGCTTAGAGTAATGTGAAAATTTTGTTCCAGCGAAAAAATGAAATTAACTCGTGAACATTTTCGGCGGATGATTTATTACCTTTGGATGCATCGAATAACTTACCCTCACTTTTAGCAATGACACAGCGAAAGGTTGTTCAAAATTAGTTGTTGTGTCAAGAAACATAGATGCTATTAAAACTGATGATACAAAGAGACGTATCACACACTGCGAAATGGAGGCATTAGTTTCATCAGCATACACAAAGTATTACTTGACCATTTAGCCGCAAAAGATTTTTCTCGTTGAATTCGAAATAATGGAACAAAATCTCAAAAAATTGCTCGTGTCAGTTGGTGCAAGCAAATGCTTAAGAAGTAAACAGATGGTACTCCAAAGGACGTATGTAGGATCTTAACAGATGACAAATCATGGATTTAAGCGTATGAGCCGGAAAATAAACGGCAGTCGAGTCTATGTGTCAAGATAAACCAAATCCAACGAAATTGGTTCGTGCTCAAAGCACTTTGCAACAGACGGTCGTTTGTTGTTGTTCTTTGAGAAAACTAGTCACGTACCAACAGTGCCCTTAGAAGAACATAAGACCATTAATTTTGAATTGTGTACAATCACTTGTTTGCCGGAGGTGTTTAGTGAAATAAAAAAAAAAACAAACACACGCCATCGGGTCATTCGTCATCATGATAATGTAAACTCGCATGGATCCCTTCTAACAACCGCCTATCTAAACATTCAAAAAATCGAATTAGTCTGTGGACCGCCGTATAGTCCTCAGTGGGCGCCTAATGACTTTCTTTTGTAATCCAACATGAGGCAGTAATAACGTGGACACTGATGTTTTGGAGACATTTCAAGGCAAATGAAAAAAAATGCAATGATGAATGATTCGAACGTATGCAAAATTGCTTTGGTCAAAAAGAAGGAAATCGTGGAAGAAAATGAATAATCTTTGATGAGAAATCTTTGTATTTTCATTATTTAGATGAATATATAAATGGTGAACTTACGTAGAGTAATGGGAAAATGCCTTAAACAACCCCGCATTTGCTTGCGAGTGAATTTTTTTTTTCAAACATCTACTCTTGTACGGCTTCTCACGATGAAACTTTATTCTCTACTAGAACTTATATGAACTCACATATTTTGATTAGAGCCGCTAATGTATGAGGCGTCCTTATAAGTTTGTTTTTTTGCATGTGCGTCGCAATGTAATAACTTTAAAAACAAGAATAGAAAATGGGAAAGAGGCAGAGAAAGAGAAAGAGAGATACACACACACACACACACACACACGCACACATACATACACACACAAACACTTACAGATAGTAGTAGGAAAGGCTGTGCTCTCTAGTGAGCAATGTTTCATTCAACTATTGTTGACGCAGCATCTGATATCCTTCTTTAAACGAAATCATGATTACCCAACATGCTGGAACTTGTTTATCAACCGAGAATAGCTTTTATATTCTTGCAGTTTCATTACATTTTTTTTTTTATTTTTTCAGTTTCGTTATAACCACAGAAAGCAAACCTCAAGTTTTTGGCGCCATTTGAGGTTACTCTGTAAATCAAGTTCAATCTAGACTGTGCACAAAAACACTTTCATATGTAGAGAGAATCCACATTGCTTCACAATGATTGAAATATCTTAGTTACTCACATACAAATATATTGACGAATTAAGATGCTAGCGCTACAAAACATAGGATAAACAATAAATTGACAAGCACATCCATCCATAAACAACAAACAGAAAACGAGTTACCTGCTAAACTGTGATTGACTTCTCTGACTTACGCTTCTGTATTGCATGAAACCACAAAATTATTTCATATATATTGACGATCAGTTCTTATGAAGAATGGGGATCTCCTCATTTTTGTCCCACGAAGGACAAGATGACTTTGGAAGCGTTGAAAAAGAAATGAATTGAAACAGCACAGATACCTTCTTTCTCCACTGATCAAAGGGGAAAAATTAAAAAAACAAGCAGTTCACAGATGCTTTTAAATCTAATAACCACTGCCACTACTGCCTTAACTTAAGAACTGAAGATGTCTTATCCATATTCTTATCTATTTTCCTTTTTTCTCTTCCAATTCTGAAATTTTTAGACTTATATGTCTCTCCGTGCTCCTTCATTAAACGCAACATGACCATTAGTCTAAATGAATATGATGATAACTTATGATTAACCGCCGTTTAAATATTAATAATAATATAGTGTGTGCCAGCATTACGAATGAACTGTAACGTAACGTAAATTTACGATCGCATTTATTCAAATGCGCATACTTGCATATATTTATACGGTAGGTATATGCTAATGTTGAAATTGTTTGCTATTAACTATAGTACGGGCTGGATACTGCTGCTAAGAGAGTCAGAGATGCCATCATTCATGTTTATATGCATGGCGAACAAACAATACACGCGTATAATTGGATTTGCTGCTGCCCGGAGAAGCCCAGTGAAAGGACATGCAAGCATAAATCTTTGGTCAAGCAACATGCAAATTGACTTTTAATGGAGCGCAAAAGTTGTTTATACAAATCTGAAACGCATCTGCTTTTGTGAACTATTAAAAGACATCAATTATACTACGCTACGAACTTTATATGTATTAAACTCGTTAAACAGTGGACAACATATGTATCCGTGTCCAAATACAAGAGCACTTTATGGATCCCAATTAACGCATAAAATCATTTAAAGTCTTTTACACTGATTTTGAAAACACAGCAGAGGGAAAATAAAAAATTGCGTATATGTAGGAACGAAATCAGGGCAATCCGCGACCAACAAAAACATTTTATACAATTGCGCGTAATTTTTACTCCAACACAGTCAGTCCAGTCCATGTATGAACTCTGTTAACAATATCATTGTTTAATCTGCTGCTCACACAAGTGCAGCGCGACCACTTACGTATGCCAAGAAAGGCTCAGTTGCAGCTGCTGATTAATTTCTTTCACTATTTAACAAAATGATAAAAAAAAAACCAAAAAAAAAGAAAAAGAACGAGTGCAATGAAATAAGAGACTTTCGTTGTATTAAGTTATTACAAGTAGTGTTCACATCTAAAAGAGAATTTTAATTGCCGCACACTTCTTATTTTCTCCATGAATCGTACGCATAAGTCAGAGCATGAGCGACATACAAACCACATCTAAATCTATGGAAATCTTTTAAATAAATCATTGCCAGTTGACCAGTCAATAATATTCGATTATTATTATTATTATTATTATTATTATTATTAAAATTTATTCAGACTAAAAAAATAAATGGTACAAATTGAGTAGAATGAGCACCGTTACGCTACTAAGATTTGAGAAAGCAATAAGTTTTATGGGTTTATCAGGGCATTAAGAATAACGAACGATGGTTTTCACTTGCTTTAGAAGACATACCCATATGCCTTCAATTGTCACGAATTTACCCTTATTCGAAAGTCACAGAGCAATTTATGTCTTCTTCGCAATTGCCATACAAATGTAGTTAAATTGAATTTATATTTTTTTTTTTTATTTTTAAGATGAAACCGAATTTTATTTTTTCTTTCTCCTCTTGCACATATTTTTAAAATAGCAAACAAACAGAAGTTTATCGATTTTTCAAGAAGCAATCAAAGAAAGGGACCAAAATTAAATTTCAAGATTAATCGCTTAAAAAAAGTTACTTTCAAAATATGATACGAGGTGTGTTCAAAAGAAAAGGTGACTTTTCAAATGGGTTTCATGGGTCACGTACATTCAATTTCGGATTTTTTTTGTCTTTATTTTCTACTCTTAAACATGTCCCCAACATAGGTTGAAGTTATGAGCCACTTTTCATTTTTCGTTTATTTTTGACAGATGTTTTGATGTGCTGCACGGCTTTTTGCTATCGAAAGCAATGGATCAAAGAATGGGTATTAAATTCGGCGTGACAAATAAGAGTACGTGTTCCAACTCACTTAAAATGTTGACTGTGGCAAACTATGGCAAAGTCTACTTTAAGCAAACCAAGGCAACAAAGCATCGCACAGAAGACCGAGAAGATGTTAATGATGTTAATGTTAATGTCCGAGAATATCAACAACCAATGGGAACGCTGAAGCAGTGAAGAACATTGTTATGAAGAGTTGTCGAATCACTTTTAGAGAAATTTCTGAGGATGACGGCATATCGGTTGGCTCATGCTATGCATTTTTTTCGAATGTTTTAAGCACGAAACCTGATGGCTATTGTACCACGATAATGCGACGACTTACGTCATTTCTTCTTCGTATTTTTTTTTAGCCAAAACAACATCATAATCATGTCTTACAATGAAAGGCGCAATGTGATGAATACGATCGATGAATAAATAAATGTTTTTCAAGAGAAATAAAAAGCAAACTTTTTTATGAACACCCCTCGTTTTGCCTAATATTTTCCAATTTATTTATTCCATCCCTGATATAATTTACCAGATACTATTCATTTCTAGTTGCTTTTAGCTTGTTTGTTGAAATTTGTAAACATTTTTGTTTGTAAGTTATAAATATCGTGGAACATATTTCAGTTGACATAAAAAGCTTAATTGAAACTCTTTTGTCGAGCTTTGACAGTCTTAAAAGTAATTAATCAAGAAAATGAATTTTTTCGATAAATTAAATCGTTTGCACGATGTGTGTGATAGAAGATTAATATCATTCGTAACGTATCAAATGTATTTTATGCTTTTAAAATCTGAACGTGGACCAGAAAATTGCAATTAAGATCATTGAAAGCCTAACCTAAACCTAATTACACTTTATTATTGTTCTTTGATTTTTATAAAACTTTTCCTTCATAAATAATTCGATCGCTCAGCACGGCTTTGAGTTAATCGCGCTTTGCGCACAATGCATCAAAATGTAACTGTTATACTCCGTATGAAGGAGGACTATCCTTTCCTTCTAGACTTCTATTCCAATTGCAATAGGCGGATATCGGTTCTATAAATCTTTCGATTAGCTGATAATCGGTTAATCGCAGAATTAATTTTTCTAATATTTGCTTTATACAATTTTTAAGATATTCGGATGTACCCGAAGTGTCGATTGGAAGTGAAATAAGAGCTTATAATAATTTCTTTTTGTACACTACACTACACTTGTATATGTAAAAGCGAGAAGCACTGACGCTAGTCCCACCTTCTATTCTAAGAGCCTATTCGAAATCATTTCGCAAATTTAATTTTTCCCGTCTGTTCGTCTCTCTGTCCCTTCATCTATCTGCTGCCCATGTGATTTTCTATTCAGTCTACAAAACGCATTGTCAGCACTAACGTGCTTTGGCTGAAGCTGAAGAATCACTCTTCATATGAAGTCCAGTTTTACCGTTACCCGGTGAAAATCGTTGAAAAATAGTACATTGGTATACCTAAATAATGTGAAAAATTTTATTGAGATGCAATAATTTTTTAGTATCTTTCTTGCCCTTACAAAAAATAAGCCTTTATATGGCACCATTCTAAATACCTTGAAATTACAATCGTTACAAAATAGTGAAAAATATTTATTGTGATAAGTTCGAATCACTCGATATCAGTCCGAGTCCCGAGTCTTTCCGAGTCCCATATAAAGGTTCATGTGAAAAGTACGCCTTCAATTGACAACAACGTACAACTTTTAATGTTTATGGTGAAGAGAAATTATAGTAAGAAAAGTCGTGTGGGGTATTAAGTAGCCTGCCTTATTTGATAATAATGTTTCCTTAGGTGGTTTCTTTTTTTTTTTTTTATTTTTGTTTTGTATTTTGATTGGTCGACTTGTTTTAACACGTGCGGCTGAATTATTGAATAAGTAAATAAAATATTTATGATAACAAATGGAAAATTTGTTCGCAAGTCTCTCTCCTCAAGGACACTCAAATGTAATACGTTACACGTAAATAAAAAGCATTTATGTCATTCCTCAATGAAGGGCTAAATATAATATGAAAGACCACACAACTATGTAAATTTATTTACTAATCAATAGAATAAATGATTTTTACTAATACTTTATAGCGAGCAGAGTAGAACAAAGTCATAATAAATTGGTTATTGTGTTTGAAAAATCTAGACGTATACTCGTCCTAGTCATGCCTTCGCGTTTTTGCGAATTTTCCTCCATATAGATATCTGACACTTGTAACGAAAATTGTAAATCGAATTCCGGCGATCAAATTCCAAAGTGAGTGTAATACTTCTACAAAAATTGAACCATCATCGAAATGCGTTTAAAAACTTCACTATATTTTCGTTATTAATTTATAACCTATAGAAGATATTTAAAAGCTAACACTTATCCTATAAAGTCTTATTAAGTCATTTCGATTTTCAAATCGAATCGTGTGAAATTGTTTTAAAAGCACGGTCGGAATAAAAGCTAAATAAAAATAAAAAATGAAAGCTTTTTTATTATGCGTTCAGTTAAGGTGATGGGTGTACAAACTTCGTCCTAAGGTGAATAAAGATTCGGTAGTAGCGTCTATATAAATTCATCTGTGTACGCCAATCCCAAAAAAGGAAAAACTCTAAACTCTTTAAGCGAAACATGAATCAATTCAAACGATTCTCGATGTTGTCTAGACTTTGGAAACGCCGTACAACAATGTGCGACATTTTTTTATTTATTTTTTTTTAATGGGATCACAAGATGATATAAAACGAAAACACAACAATAGCAAAAATAACAAAGCCAAACAGACCGTATTTATGGCGATATTTCTACCATGAAGGTTCATATGAAGAAAGCAAAAGAGAATTACTCTAGCAGTGGATTTTATTAAGTTGTACCTTCAACGAACTGCAGCATTGTTGGCTGCATACATATATATACATACATATATATGTATATATATTAAGGACTAATGATTTGCGAAGGCAGAGAGAATGTTTTTATTTTTTTCATTTTTGACGCGACATTGATGGTTTAATCTCTGTCGTCAATTTAATTGAAAAAATATCAACTGCCAGTGTTACGGTCGGTCAATCACAGTCGTCATCGCCCATTATTGCACATTGTACACCATTGATTAGGAGAAGAGCGCACATAAGCATTCTTTTATGGATCTTTTGAAACTTTAAAACAATAAACGAATATAATAAATAAAAAATAATATAAATAATGTAAGAAAAATATATTAAAATTTTTTATTATTTTCAACTAAAATGAACTCAAATGAGCTCAACCATTTAGTTACGCAAACATTTGAAGCAAATATAAAATGTTTATTTATAGAACGTAGGACACCATTTATACTTTCGCTTATACACTAACAATTTGTCATTAAAAATTGCCTCATTTTCTTCCAACAAATTCTTCTTTCGATAAAGTTAAAGATAAAGTTTTGCGGACATTCAAAGCATTTAGTAATGCATTCAGTCGTCAAAACATGGTTTTTGAGTGCATAAGCTTTTTCTTCTCACAAGGAAAATCGGTGTCCGCGTTATTAGTTGGTGACTTTCGATTACAAAAGAAGGTCATTAGGCGTCCACTGACGATTATACAGCAGATCACAGACTAACTCGACCATCGACCATCTGCAGAATTTCGAGTAGAATTTGGTTTATCATGTGCATAGATCCATGATTTGTCACCTATTAACATCCTACCTAGGTTTTTTGGAGAACCGCCAGTGTATTTCTTAAGCATTCGTTTTCACCCACTTACACAGAAAAAGACTTTTCAGACGTTTAAATAATCGAGCAATATTTTATGTATGCTGGCAAAACTGATGTGTAAGGTTGCGTCAATCTCAGAGCATGTCACATGCGATCCTGCATTATCAGGTTTTGCATAATACCAACGTTTCCTGACTCAACAAGCAATTTGGAACAACCTTGACGGTTTGCGTTAGTTAACGAGCAGTGGGCGCAATCCAACTCGTTTTACCAGAACGCTACAGAAACATAATAACTGGTTTTTTGTGACGCGAAGCAGATAAATTTGACTTGGATGATGTGTGCTTTTAACAAAATATTACAACATACCATACATCTCGTGGCCCATTAATTCATAATGAGGAAAGTTCAATGACCATGTAATCTCCAAAAATGCCTATTAAAGCTGCCTACAAAGATCATGCGATAGAACTCTAGTGCACTTTTTGCTGTGGACTATGTTGGAGCGTTGGTTTACTCGAATAAACCCATTCACCGAAAAGTTTCGGTGTTTGGTTGGAAAAGTGACAAAGGGATTTAATTTTCACAAAAGTCCAGAAGTTGTCATTTACATGAAATTATTTTTAAATAAAAATGGTACACGAACACCAATCCCTAAAATAAAAGAAAATTCATATCGATATCTCTTAGCGTTTAGTTTTTATTGTAAATTAAAAAAAAAAAAAAAAACACTAATTTGATGACTCTACATAAGTGGAAGGTTACCTTTTTTATTGTTCTTTATAAATTGTTATAAACGGAAAATACATAACGTAAGTCCTCTTTATACTCATTATCACTTGTGATGCATGGTATGTTAGGTTAGTGCGGACGTATGTAACGCGCAAAAAGGCTTAAGATAGACCCACCTTTTATTGTACCGATCGATTCAGAATCGTAATCTGAATTGATCTAGGCTTGTCTGTCCGCCTGCCCGTCTGATTTCTGTCCATGTAAATTTGTGTTCAAGCTACAGGTCGCACATCTTGAGATATTTTGGTGAAATCTGGTACGGTGACGTGTTTTGATCCAAGGACGAACGCTATTGAAAATGGTCGCCTCATTCTGAAAATTCGTTATATGGAAAAAAACTGTAATTTTCAAAATTTCTCGGCAAAAATGGTTATGTAATAGTATAGCGGCATTTTAAATTGGTATGGAAACTTTGGGTTGACTGGGACAATTTTTGTACCTCCTCCAAACCAGAACTGAAATTGATACAACAAAACGGTATAATTTTGAATGCATCATGATGAAGATCATATCGTAAGAATAATTTACAATAAAAAAGTTAATTGTACCAAGTTCGAAATACCTCGGCCTATATTTTTTATCTTACCTTAGTAAGAATTTTCACAAAAATTGATATTTTGTAGAGCAGAATAATCTAAGTTTTAATACGTTGTGATGGAAATTGACCCGCACTATTATAGTAATTTTATACAAAAATTATCTCTACAAAATTTAAACGTATCTACGCCTACTGTTGGAGCCTGCCCTATGCCTAGGGCTAAACTTACACTACATTAGCGTTGCGTTTTGGCACCACTTCCCCATAAATACGCACTTGAAGATTTTTGTGTTCTATAATAAAAATAAGAATCGTGTTAAACAATGGCCTTGTCCGACTATAACATTCTCTCTAGCATAATTTTAAGAAAGTGTTTATATAACGATTCAGTTTCATTTCAATTTTATAATGAAATTTAATAAATTTTTAACAAAACTTAATTACTATTTGAAAGTTTTTTAAGTAAAATGTTATACGAATGTTTATACAATAAACAATAGTGGAGAGTTAACTTGTATCACTTTCATCCGTAACGGCTCGTTCGTTTATATAGGTTTTGCAAAGTTTTCTTCCATGCATTTTACTATTCAAAATAAAACTTGCATGCATATGAAATATTTTGAAGAAGATTACTTAAATTTTTTCACTGTTTTTATTTCAAATAAATTCTTAACATTTACTTATGATGTTTCCTTTTTTTAAATAATTAAATAATTAATTAATGACTGCAGTTTACATTAACGTTGTTTGTTTTCAAATAAAAAAAAAAAAAAATACAAAAAAAAGCTTTCTCTCCCTTTCCCTCCCCTTCTCTCTCTTTCTCATCCTTTTTCTTTCTCTCGCTGATTGTTCGAATACAAAATTACTACTAATTCCCACAACCTACAATTTGGTAGACATGCCAAATGGCCCCCTCATCTATACTCGACATCGAAATCAGGTGGTTGTTGCGGCGGACTAGCTAGTTTACTGTATACGAAAAGAAGAGAAAGAAAAAGAGAGAAGGCAAGAGAAAAAATATAAAAAAATTGGACAAAAGAAAGAGGCCCCCATCCATACGCTATGCTGGATGAAAAGGCGTCATTTCAGCAGTTTATTTTAATCTTTAAATACCTCGAAAACATTATAAAAACTGTTGCCGTTGGGTATAAATTATGCCAATGCAGGTATTGAACCGCAGCACATCACCTAAATCCACCACTCGCCTTACCACACACTAAACGTACAAGTATATCAGTCTTGATTGTGTTTTTTCTTTTTGTTTTTTGTGTCGTCTGCAAAATACCGCAAGAAAAAATGTTTCGCCTGTCGATCTGTGAATTGGCAAAAAGTACATCGTTGAGATAGTCTACTGGTCGGTCAGTCAGTCAGTCAGTCAGTCAATCAGTCAGCGAGCCCGGTTAGGAATAAGCATTCGGATGCATGAGAGAAAGAAAGAAAGAAAGGAAGAGATAGAAAGAGATAAAATGCCACAAATAAACGTTGGCCGCGTGCTAAGCAGATGCCAAACTTGCGATGCTGATCCAAATTGCACTCGCACGGCACAGTAGGATAAGAAATGATAACGGCAATTACTTTCGATGTTAAATGAAATACATATGACATTTAAACTTTAAGACAAAAAGGCAACAAATACACGTACAGAAAAACGCACGCATATCCATCCACGCATCTCGATGTAGATAATGGAAAATAGTGTTGAATTTCTTCGCTATTGGCCCACTGTTAGAACAAACAGTGATGGCAACATTAAATTAACTAAATTACTGATTACATTTGTGGCTTCATGTTACTTTTGCTGCTCGGAAGAGTTTCTTTTTTTTTTTTAATTCGGTTATTTTGGCACGTTTGGCTGCCGTATGCGACAAATGAGTCGGCGACATGCAACAAAACTGCAGCCAATGTCGAATTTTATGACCAGTCAGTGTTAACCACGATGCTTATGTGTGCATTTAATACATGTCATCTACATACCTATACTGCACTTATGTACATGTATTGACCATAAGTGTGCATTTATGTAGATATGTAGATATGTGAGTACGGATTAATTTTGATATCAATTTGAAGGTTTGGTGTTTTTATACATTTGTGAGTGATGATCACTATATAGCGATATGTGCAGATATTTATGTGTGTACGATATCAGAAAGCTGTAATTTAAATTTTGTTTTTTTTTTTTTTTTTTTTTTTTTTTCTTTTTTGTTTTCGCACCGTATATTCAGCAAAATTTTGTGTGTAAATCTAAGAAGACAAGAAAAAAAGCAATATATATATATATGCAAAATACACTCAATTTGTATTTATGTCGGATATATGCATACGTGCATGTGTGTGCGCATTTATGAGAATTTATAATGGATTCTACAAATTTTGGTTTTTTAATGTTAATGCGGTTGAATTTTTTGTTTTGTTTTGGTTTTTTTTTTTGCGATCCTGACGATTTTGTTAATGATTAAGAAAATTATATCAATTCGTTTAAATGCATATTGTACGGAATGCAGCCATTTTTCTACAGTAATTTACTGCATGCTATTGATTTTTTCCCTTTTTAATTTTCTTTCTTTTTTACACTGTACTCTCAGTGCAGTAGTACTATTAGTTTTTGCTACTCGTTGCTGATCAATGGAGTATTTGGGCGCAAGTTTTTTTTTATGTTGATTTTCGACAACAATGTAGCATTAAATTAAGCATTACGACGCAATACGTACGGCTGACTGACGGTTGTTGTTTATGTGGTCACAGATTGCAGATGTTTAATGAAATTGTGCGCAGTTATATGCATTTCATTAAATTCATCAACTTATATATACATACGTACGTTCTTATGCATCTGTAAGTTATATTCGACTCAATTACATAATGTTGCGGCAAAATGTTGTGGTTTTTGAAGCAAACGATTTACGTTATTGTCATATTTTAGCTTAATTCATTTTAATCATACAAAAACTAATAGAAGACTGCCTTTTCTTAACTTACTACTTGCGGCTTATCGTTTCTTCGCGGTTTCAGAAAAAATGAAAACGAAAAAAACCCTCTTAACTCCTATCTAACCAAAGCTAGAATAAGCCCATGTATTACAACAAACAGAAGACACAAGTCTAGGGTGTCAATAGGGTATCAATAGAGCGATCAATTTTCACTACGCAACATTTATTAATCGATTTCACTAATTTTTCCAATTTCTTTCAATACCATTTTTTCTTGTTAATTACTTTATATAGAGAAACGCTCTTTAAGGAATTTGGTAATCGCCGCGATAAGCGAACAGAGAGAAGAAAGTGAAAACGTAGTAATCGTGACAATGGCTTCGTGCCTTTAAGAAGCAGAAGTGCAAAGAGAAAAATTGGAGCGAAATGATTAGCGATCACTGTAATCTGTTGACTATCAATTTGGAGCTTATTTTGGGAAATGTTGCGATAATTGCATCTGTCTCCAGCATGAGTATAAGGAAGTATTGTAACGCAAGCCGTCCTTTGTGAATTTTACGTTAATAATAATTAATAAAGTTCGCAACACTGAATTGTGATTTTTAGGATAGACTAGGTTTTATTTACAATTCTTAGGAAATCTATTCACAAATTATTTTCACGAATTTAAATTCACAACGCGTTAATTCGCTTCAGTATTACGAGTCAACTCTCTTGACTGACTTTCGACTGACGTTTTACAAGCGTGTTACCATTACCTAAATTCATCGCGACATTTTTTGATCCGTTAGTCCGTTTTTCTACTAAATTTCTGCCAATCGCTGTTAATCTTTTCGCCAGTCCTAAGCTGCATGACACATGAATGTGTACTTGATTCTCGTGTTTCATTAGCATTTTGTTTCTTAGAAAATTGACTAATTTTCATGAAAGTGGCATTTTCGTAACAGTGTATTGGGAGCAAAGTTCAGCTGGGGGAGGCGCCATAAATGAATTACTGTATGTTAAGTGCAGAAATAAGTTCTGTGTGTTAAATTTGGCTGCCTTATAAAAGACACCGAACGCAATCATTTCTTTCTCTTGCCAAAAAATAAAGACCATTTATGGGCAAAGTAATTCGAAAATTTGCTTTTACTTTATGACTATAAACCTCCGCATGCAGAAAAAGCAAAGATGGAAATAAGCTTCAGCTTGGGCTAGGAGCTTCTTTCGCGTGCAGATTGTTCTCTAGATCAGTCTGCTTCTGATTATCACTTGTTCAGATCAATCCCGTATTTAACAGACGAGTGGCTTGCGAAAGTTAAAGATACACGAAAATGGCTCGATGATCCCTATTGCCAAGGTATCCTTAAGCTATGCAATAAATGCCATAAGACGGTGGACAGTGATGGCAAACATGTTTGAAATAAATAAATAAATTTATTAATGAATTGACGTGGAATTTTATCAAAAAGTAGAAAGCATTTATTTCTGCACTTAAAAATATCCAGTCCTTCCGTTTTCAAAAAGAGTCTTCTTCGACTGAATATTGCATCATGATTGAATTGTGTATATTAATTGTGTGTTTTCCTGCTTTGTGCCATTACTCCAAAATGAAACATTTACTACGTCATTACATTAAACAAACACTGAAGAATTGCGTTTCTGAGAGGAGTTTATTTGATTCATTTTTTATTTATAATATTTTGATTACATTTTATTCATTTCGTTAATAATAATGACGATAATACTAATATTATATGCTATGCGAGTTAATTAACTAATTGTATTTAATACCAGCTTTTGAGTAAAAATTAATTGTAATATTTTGTTGAAATTTCAAAAACATATTTGGTGATTTTCATAGCTCTGTATAAAATTTGTTCGTCGTTTACATTCATCATACCACAGAGCATTCAAATTTTAAGCGCAGTGGTTGGGCTTTTTTAATTGGACGTTTACTAAGCAAGTAGCTGGTTTTTTGTTTGTTTAATATTCTCATCTAGAATACCATTTCAATGAAAATTCGAAGCAATATATAAATAATTTATAATCAAGATCATTCAAACGTAACTGAAGGTATCGAACTGTTTATCTATAATTTGAAAAATTTTGTATGAATTTTTTGCGACTGAGTTCGCAACTACAATCAATTAATTTCTCAGGGAGAGCTACACTAGCTGACGTTAGGATGCGTCAATCTCTTTCTTTCGTTGCAATTTTCGTTTAAATAAGTTTGTATTCTATTTAATAAAAAATATCTTTGGTTGATCAATATTGAGCAAAAAACAATCTAAAGACTACGATTTTCTCAGTGGAGTATTATTCTCATGTACTGTGTTCGAATTTGATTTTCAAATGAATTAATTTTTCATTTCAGTTATACCGGGAACCATAATGTCCGGGAATTATTAATTTAAGATAAAAAGCATAAAATATGTGTGAGTCTCGTTATGTTTATTTGTTAGATATATAAACATATGTGCATGTTTGCACAAACACACGCAAGCACACATACATAATTCACAGGGCTAAGCTCAGGCTACTGTGGGCGTCACGGGTGGCGGATAGGGATCGGCCTGCACGTATCTTGGAATATATTTGAAGGCTAGTTGCGAATAACTAATGGTAATGCTGCTCACTGTTTCTGCCTTCGTTAAAATCTGGCAAGTCTGTGAAGAACGCTCTAGGTCGTTACATGTTGTAGGAAGCTAACACTGAACGCTAGGCTGATAAGGGCTAGCCTCAACCCTCGCATGGCTTCCCTGTTTGCATAGATATCCATCGGATCCGTTAAGGACAACACGCCTATGAGACTGGATAACGGCTTCTCAGTTGGGGCCCAGTCAAAATGAATTCCTAACACACCAACAAGCACTAGTGGTCACGCCGGCACTTTGAGCGAAGAGAACCTCCTCATAGTGAGCGGAAATATAATGAGGTCGCCAGTAGGCGTGCAAGCGCAACCTCATCTCGGACAAACGATCCCCGAAAAGTCAATGTGCAGACCAATAGATGTGGAGAACGAGGCAGCCTTCGGAAAGCTGGGCGGCTATATAAAAGATTTAGTGGTGATGTTGCAGGAGAATGATGGAAAAATGGGGCACATAAACCAACAAATGCGCGACATAATAGACGGTATAAGAGCGATGTATGAAAGATGCGGGATTCAAAAGGACGCCGCAAGCAATAATCGTAAGGAGACTAGTGATAAGAGTTTCCAAGCGTCGTCGCGCACATACGCGCAAAAGGTGATAGAGCGAAGTAACGGTGGCTCGCAAACCTCGCCGGTACAGAATGCAAGTGGGGCGAAGCGAATGCAGCCGCTGACCAGGATTGTATCTTAGCCTGGTGAACGCAAACGTAAGCAGCCCGGAGACGTGAACCCTCCGACCGCCAAACGCCGTAACCTAGCCACCACACCGCGGGCTGCCGAACAGCACGCGGCAGACATACCTGACGGCCATCACTTACCGAAGGACGTGAAGTGGGTGAAAAAGAAAAAGAAAAGAAAGGCAGACCGGTCAAAAAGACCTCCGACGGGCAAACCCGATGCTATTATCATAGCAGCTAAAGGCGAACTCTCCTCCACGGATATACTATGTAAGCTTAAAGACGAACTGCAATTAAGCCAGCTTGGTGAAGCGGTGCAGAAAATAAAACCACAGAAAGGCGAGCTTCTACTGCAACTTAACCAGCGCGGAAGGAAAACGAAAGAGCTGAGAGGGGCAGTGAACTCTTTCTTAGGAAGAGAGGAGTCACCACCAAGGGGAACATAAGCAACGCACTTAAGTCCCAATACGTAGTGGCATCAGCGGAAGTGGCAAATCTAAGGAAGGCTTACAGTGGAATGCAGACGGCATTCATAAGCCTGCAGCAGGAAGAAGACGCTAAAGTATTGACAGGCGGAAAGCTGCGCATAGGCTAGGTGATCTGTAGGATCAGGGAGCGCATACCCTTACTGAGATACTGCCGATGCCTAGAGTTCGGGCATATGGCGAGGCAATGTGCGGGAAGAAATACAGATAGAAGAGGATCCCCGTGCTATTGGTGGATCGATCAAATATTGAGAGCGAACTGGTTGAAAACCAGACGAAAGTTGCAGTGCTCGCGGAGAAGAGCAAACTTTAATGAACTGCTTACACTCTATAGACACTTGCGCAGTGACTTAAAGAAAGCCATAAGAACTAGCAAAAGAAGAAATTTTGATAGAATATGCTAGGATGCCGATATCAATCCATGGGGAACGGCATATAAGGTCGTCCTGAAGAAAGTCAAAGGACAAAGAACGCCGCAAGTGCAGGTCATGCTCCGGCGAAAAGTAAGAACCCTTTTACCGCAGAGGCCGTCGTACCTATTGGTAGACTTCCACTGCAGAGAAGAGGAAGCAATACCAGCAATAACTGCCGACGAGCTTTTGAACGCCTGCAAAAGGATTGCGGACAAAAAAACTCCTGGCCCGGACGGAGTCCCGAAAAACGCCTTAAAGGCAACGATACATCGTCTTCGTGACGATGCTTCAAAGGTGCCTGGAAGATCGAAAGGGTGGTCCCCATTTCGAAGGCTAATAAACCACCGAACGAGCCATCGTCATAACGACCGAGCTGCACAATGAGCAAAGTATTGGAGAGTGTCGTATACGAACGCCTGGCCGAAGAAAGACGTGCTCTCTCGGATAACCAGTACAGATTCAAAAAAGCACAGTCTACTATAGATCACATAAATCATATCGTGGCGATTGCCTCAGACGCTTTAGCCGGAGACCGATGGAGGGGCTGCGATAAAACATACTGCGGCGTCGTTACAGAAGACGTGAAAAACGTGTTTAATTCGGCGGACTGGGGAATCGTTCGTAAGGCCCTCATAAGAATGCAGGTCTAAAAGTATATACTTGAGATAATAACTTTTCGAATCGCACGCTAGTGTATGATAGCGACAATGGAAAAGAGTCGCATAAAATAACGGTGGGTGTCCCACAGGGATCACTTCTTGGTTCTCTCTTGTGGAACATAATGTACAACGGTGTTTTCGAGCTTAATCTTTCTGCCGGTGCAACGATTATTGGCTTTGTCGAAGATATAGCAATCGTCGAAGACGCCGCATCAACGCCCCCTCCCAAGAGTTCATGAACAAATAAGAGAAGCTAGTGTTGACGAGGATTTGGCAATCGCGATGAGAAAAAACAACGAAAGGAAGATGGACGTTCGTTCTTATCCCAAACATAATGCAATGGATCGAAAGGCCACACGGTAAGGTAAATTACTATCTCACCTAGTTCTTGACTGGCCATGGCTGTTTCCAAAAGTACCAGTTTAGGTTCGAGCACGATAACTCGCCAAATTGCCCGGCATGCTCGGAAAGGAACGAAGATGCAGAGCCTACCATCTTTCACTGCAAAAATTTTGAGAATGGCAGACCCCAAATAGAACAGAGTAAACTACTGGAGTGGTTAACTGCCAACAAAGAGGCCTGGAGCACCATAGGCGACTTTGTAAGCAGAGTACACAAAGAACTACGGTGGCTTGAAAGACAACGGGTGGAGAAAAAGGGAAGGGGAAGCCAATAATGTATTCTACTGAGGCCCCACCGTAGGAAGCGTGGTAACGACAACCAGCCTCCGTGAAGTAATACCTAACGGTGGTCCCGCGGGGGGAGTCGTGGAGGAAGTGCAGGAAGACATACTGAAGAGAGCAACTATTTCTGCGTAAGCTCGGAAGGGCATCAAGGGAACTATCCGTTTATCATCCTATTTGTTTGTTAGATACAATAGGTAAGGTATACGAGACGCTAATTTCTAAAAGCATAGGAGATTTCTAAATTGTATTCAGAAGATATGGAGAACTGCCGATGCAATCAATGTGGAAACCACTACAGTTGTTGAGTCTACAACCAACAATGGTTCCAGAGGGGGCAGCTTAAAATAGTTCTTTATCACTGAATGCTTAGTTCGGCCGATTGCTTGATGATATTGTATTATAACACCTTCCTCGAAAAGAAATATCCCACAATACATTATTTCGATCGTCACTAATTACTTTACTGACAAAAACTTTCGATGTCAATCAAAAGTACAGAAAAGAGCACGAATGTCTACTGGGGCAGTTTAAGGTCTTAGCCTACAGACGATAAAACTCTACACATTATCTCTCTCAGAAGGAACTAGAATCATGGCTTCTGCTGGCAATTAGACGAATAAATTGCCTTAACAAACAGCACGAACAAAATCGTATAGAAATAGTTTCAGTCAATAAACTTCAAGATTGAAGTAAAATAACGGTGCGCCCGTTGAAACGTAATAAAGGCAACAAATGTGCTAACAGGACTTTTACATGAGGCCGCAAAGAGGCTCACAAAAATCTGATAGCTAGTGTAGAACAACAACTTTATTGCGTGGTATGCAAGAGACATTCAGGCGGCATATCGACTTTGCGCTCTAAGGATATGCGGCGCATATCACGCCATATCCGAAGATGCGGTATATATGCGGACGTATGCATGTATGTATGTATGCATGTATGTATGTAAACATCATATATTTACTTATATATAAGCTGCTGAGTTATTATTTCAGTCTTTGGCAATATCACAATATTATCTATTCGTATTTTTGGATCATATATAGAAGAATCATCACCTACAGTCACATATTAACAATGTAACAGGAAGAAGAAAACTTGCAATAAATTACTGTAAACCTATACGAAACTATAATATACATAATATAAATTTTTCAATAAATAATCTTAAATAAAATAAAAACACAACCATACTCCCCTTGAGGAAAATGATGGTTACTTACCCCCCAAAGGATATCCAATAGAAAATTCAACCCCTTCTACGAATTATTCTATCAGAACCACTGGGGTAATCATACGAGGCTCTTTGCTCTCGAATAGTAGGTCACATCTTTTTAACTGCAGCGAGTGCGGCGAAAATTTCTAATTGCTCTACTTAACCCTAAGTTTAAGCTGAACTATCTTCTATTTTACTATTCCGTTTAAAAAGACAAATACGATGTAAACACTGCGCAGTGATTAAATTTTTGTAATTTGCAGGCAAGATGCGGTACTGTTGCTGGACGTGTATAGCGATCGAGCACCAAAACAAATCACACAAAACAAATGTTTGAAACTCTGTCAAATGTTAAGTAAGTCGTACACGTAATCTACGATTACGTTGGCAAGGATTTTAACGTATATCTAGAATAAGTATCATAATATTTGATGGATAAAGCTGACTAAAACTCAGACTCAAACTCTTAGGCTAGTCAAGATTATCAATTTATGTCCACTTTGTAGAATTTCAAATGGGTGCTTTTGCTTTGGATGTTATAAACGGAAAAACTCGTTACAATGAATATAAAAAGCTTAAATCAATTCGCTAAATAATATAGTATTGATCAGAGTATTCTGTACGTTTGTGCAGCGAATAGCTTACGCAATACCCAAATCACGTAACAAATGCTGTTTGAAGAGTTCGCCCTCTTCTCCGAGTATTTGTGCCGTAACGGTGTTGATGAGATTGAACACGATGGCAAAAATGGTAAATGATCCGTAAACTCCTAAAGCAAAATAACGTATTAAATTCGATTGATGATAATAATGATGGCATTGCTCAAAGTTTCGCAAAGCTGCCAAACCAATTGTGAAGCCGGCCAAGGAACCTGTCAAATGTGCTATATACGATATCGAGGGTAGAACCTTTAAGCAATCCTCTGTCACGCATTTACTATAGAATGCATAACCAGTATCACAGAAAACTAGAGAAAGGAAATTTAAAAAAAAAAAAACAATATATATATATATATATATATATGTATGTGTGTGTGTGTGTATATATGAATATGAACGTAAGTAAAGTTAAAGAATTGCATAAACCTTTAAACAAACTTTATGTTGTTTGATTTGTTACTATCGTTCTACGTACCAAATATAAAGACAGCCGCAAGCCTTAAAATGCCATAACGCATTTGCCCAAAGTTTATCATGACATTGGCTAATTGTGCTGCCAGTAAAGCGTAAACACCACCACTGGCGCCCACTAAATACACCTTCGAGTCAATGACGCTGGTACCTAATGATCCAGCTAATACACCCGCTAGATAAACGACAGCCACACGTTGTGAACCGTGCACCATTTCCAATGGCAAACCGTACAATAGTTGAATAATGACATTGAAACTTAAATGAAACCAATTTACATGTAAAACCATGTACGTTATAAAACGCCATATCTCCAAGCGACGATCTGGACGGTAAACCAACAAAGACTCGTTGTACGCATAGTTGACGCTGCTACTGCTGCTACTGCTACTGCTGCTGCTGCTACTGCTGTCACTATTATCATTTAGTTGTGTTTGCGGCAACTCATTCATGTAATTGTAAACGAACACTGCAATCTACACAAATTTATTTATGAAAAAAAAAAGAAAAAATAAATAAATTTAAATTCATAATAATTCCCGTTTGAAAAGTAACTTTTTGTTCATTTACAATAATTTAACCTACATACGTTAGATTCATATTTATTTATATTGTTTCCATGTGTTTAAGCAAATAGAAATTCAATTTTATTTGTTACTTAAGCGAAACAGATTAACTTATAAAATATTTATGGAGTTGTTTAGCGATTGCGTTTGAAAATGTTCGCAATTCAATTAAAACGTATGACAGCCATTTCATTATATTATATTTTCTCATCTACACTAAAAAATGTTCTGGAATATTATCAAATTTACGGAATATTATCAAAATTACGTTTTTTAACTAACACTAGTTCTGTTAAAGTGACGTACCTATCATATTTTTTATTTTTTTTTTTTTTCAATTTTAGTTGATTTCTTTTAGGCAGACGTTCGAGAGATCGTACTAAAACTACCATACGGTGTATAACGCTGAACACAGAAAGTTATATTAATAATATGAATTAAAGCAATGGAATATGTACGATGTAAGACTTATTTACTAAAAAAATTTATGTAAAAAAGACTGTAAGCTACATCGCTTCTACTAGTTGACATTAAGCGGAAAAAGACATGGATATTGTATGACTCGATAATCTTTTAAAATGAAGATCAAGACTATTGTTGCACCATCGATAAAGTGAATGAACCTTACGTTGGTGGTTTCAAACATGTAGCAATCGTATCGATCTTATTCATACACCATTTCATACATTTTCAAATCTTTATCCTCAAAAGTAAGCAGACTAGACGTCGTCGAGTATCGTATATTGACGACTCTGGGACATCATCTGTTCGGGCGGAAAGCGCTTGATAGTCCGTTCTGACGACAAATTTGATACAACTGGTGGTTGTAATATTTTTTGGAGAAGCGTACAATAGTACATTTTGATTGCTACGCAGATATTTTCCTCTCAGAGTTATTTATAGAAGTATGAAACAAAAAAAAAGTAGCTTATTTTCTACCTCCATAGCACGAGATACTTCACGCCCATCAAAACGGTTAATTATTGAACTTTTGATCTATAATTTCGATTTATTCCCTAATAATGTCTTTATCCAATTGTAAGCACAAGACATTTTGAATGACGATATTCGTTACTGAGAGACGCAACTGATGAAATAGAATCCCGATTTTCGATATATTGATTGGTTTTTGAAAATATAATTATTGACTTGAATGTCTCTATAAAGTTTTGTCTTTATAAAGTTCGATGAAGTCGCCTTATCACAATACATATCGTAAATAGAGGAATAGATGTCTGAGTGAAACTATTAGGTATAATGCCTAGTGGTATTCCTCCCCATATATATAGTTTTAGAGTCGCACAACTTTAATGACACTAACTCTATCAGGTGGTAATACGTGTGTATGTGACTATCCAAAAAAACATTATAATTTTAAATCAATCGAAAATCCCTGGCTGTTCTAAGTAAACAAAGTTTTTCAAAAATTTGCTGCATTTTGCAATATCGGGTTGTTAGTACAGATATGTTTCCATTTTCAAATTACACGTACACAAATATTACACCCTTTGTCCTTTGCTCTTTACCTATTATCCTCCCTTACCTACATAGAGGGCATCTCCTGCAACAACAAAAGAAAAAAACGCAAATAGTTCGCTTATTTTCATTTTACATACTTTCGTCTCTTTAAAACGTCGATCAAGAGTGGCATATATCATCCTGTGAAATCATGCCAACACAATACATTTATCGAGATATGATTTCTTGGATTCGGTTGGATATAAAAAGAAGTTCGAAATGTACTACAGGAATTAACATTCAAAAATTTTATGGTCCGCATTTCCATTTGTGAGTTACTGTGGAAACGAAACATAATGGAGGCATTAGTGAGAAGACTTCAATTTGCTAGTTGTTGCTATTCTTATGATATTTACATCGCTAGCGCTCCGAATGTTCACAAACTAAAGAGAGTGCTATAGTCAATTTAGGCAGCAGCGTAGATAATATTTAATTGTATCCGCCTACAAAGAGCTAGTGACGAAAATGTCTCAAAACTTTTTATGAAAAATAATAAAGTTTCTCTTTATCAAATTTATAAAAATGATAAAAATAATTTTAGCAAAAAGGAAAAAACACGATCCCACTCGCGTAAAGTTGTCACCTTACGCCCTTACCTTTTCATCTTAATACGAGGCTCAATTAATATTCCTTGCTAACAGCTTGGTCCGGCGGAAGTAATTCATAACGAATCACACGAAATCGAAAAAAATCAGTTTTATCACTTCCTGATCGCTTTATCGTTCATTCGCGATAACCAAAAGAAAACGCCTTGTTTCCATTACAAAGTGTATCCGAAAATATACATAAAACATAATGAGACAGTGTTGCCATATATGGATCGGACTGGAGACGAATTGAGTGACGTAGAAGCGGAATTTGCAAACACACATTATCACGGTTTACATACATGCATGTTTTAAATTCGTTGCTATTGTTTTTCGTTTTTCATTTCTCGCAGTGAGTGAACTCTCAATCTCTAAATTTATTGTGTCCTATCTTTATTTCTTGCAAACATCAAATGATCTGTATATATATACATATATCTCACTAATTACATTATTCCATTTATTTACTTATCATATCAATCAGAACACCTGGAGTCTCTATTTGAACTTATTAGCTTACTCGCCTTGTGCACAGTTTTCTAGCCTTAAAATTTTCTGATGAGGTTTAAAAAAACCTCTTTACGCATTTATAAACAAACCACTCACTCGTTACGAGATACAATATTTTGATTTTTGGCAAGAAATATTTGAAAAATTTAATTAAATAAAGATTTCGCCCCAACGGCACAAACGATTCAATCAAGAAGACAACCACTGCAACTTAAGAGAAAGCTTTTGTTTGGTCATTTTTTATACCCATCACCGAAGGATGGGAAGTATATTCATTTTGTCAAAATGTTTGCAACGCCAAGAAGGATCCCACAAAGTGTATATATTCACAATGAGCATCAAATTCTAAATCGATCGAAGCATATCCATCTGACTGTGTGCCTGTCTGTCCGACTGTCCATCTATGTGATGTCTGCTGTAATCATTATCCTGGGCGCAAAAATGAAGCTATGGACTTCAAAATTAGCGCAGCTGATTTTTTCTATTGTCAATACTGTCCTTTGAAAAGTTTAGGTCACTTTGGAATTTTTTGCAAATTTGTAAGCGATATCTTTATTTTTCCGAACAGGAGATTATTTACCACATATACTACACAGTTGGACGGGTGGGCAGATGGGTAGGAGAACAAGCGGGTATGCTTAGGTGCATTCCAAATTTGAAACTGACCGGAAATTTATATGGGACTTTTGAAGCTTGTTTCTGTGGGTTGCAAAAATATTGAAATGTTGAAACACTATAATATTGGGTAGGCATGGTTAATTTTGTCCGTTTTTGTGTACAACATCGCTACAGCATCGCCTATAGAATAAAATATGCGTTCAAATTTTTCTCCATTTATTTGCTGTACTTTATAAGTAATGGGCAAAAAAAACAATTTTTTGTTCTTTTGAAAGGCAAAGGTGTTCTCAGTTTACGTGGTACTGTGGACCTGTCCTTTGCTCGATTTGGTCCATTTTCAATACCAACCTGCGTGCGAGACCTTCCAATGCTTCTGGCAATTTTGAAGTCTACAGCTTCATATTTGCGGCCAGAAGAATGTTACAATAGACATTACACAGACGACCGCACACCCAGACGAACAGACAGGCAGACGAACATGCTTAAATCGATTAAGAATTTGATGCTGATCGAGAATGTACACACTTCGTGAAAGGCAAGAGAATCTATAATTTTATGATCGAACTATAATAAATATGGAAAAATTTATTTCAGACTTTCAATTTCTTGTCGCAAACAAGGATAAATCTTCCAAATCGCTATCCGCCTGATATCCACTCGACAGTCGTCTTAGTGAACCTATACCATACTACCTACTAATAAATTTTTGCTTGTAAATACTTTTAAATGAACATAAATACTTTCTGAAGTCATCTGATCGGATATTACAGGAGCTAAAAATCAACAGGGCAGATGCTAATTGCAACTTCCCAGCAGGGATTCATTTGCAATACGTAGTCTTTTTCACAGTGTTTGGCGAAACGCCCGAAATTTTCAGGAAACAACTTTCTTCGGGCAGCGAAAATTTTTCCACACATTCTAGAAGATTTAAAGCTCCTATTAAACCAATTTTTTTTGGAAAAGTTTTTTTTGGAAAAATTTTTTTTGGAAAAGTTTTCATTGATTCATCTTCTCATGCCGCATACACGCGGCTTACTCGACCCGAATTACCACGGAAAGGTAGTAAGCTCCTTTTATCACTATCGCTCGATGTCCCAATAGTGCAAGTATGATAAAGCTTATGATCTTAGATCCATTTATTGGAACCTTCATCGTCGAGGAATTGGTTTGCAGCAAATATATTATACAATAGGTCTGAACAATAAGTTTGACGATGATCATGATCCGAGCCCACCCTCGCTTATGATTACGAGAAAAAGAGGAAAACCGATAAAAACTTTAAGGAAGGAATAAATTCAAAATATTGAGTTAAAATTTTAAGGAACTATTTATCGTTCAAAAATTACGTTGGACGTCCCAATTGCCTCGTAATGAGCCTGCGATTGTTATTTAATTTGCTAATACTTTATGCATTTACTAAAAAACGATCGTAATTCCTTTATTTGTAAAAAAAATACTTGCAGCATATGCAACATAATGATTCATATAAGGGAGGCGATATTTTGACCCGGCCGATACATTAATATACGCTTCGTCGAAACAGCGTTAATCGTTTCTGCTTACATGCAAATATATATATAAATGTAACATATATGTATGTGTATATTATTACGTATATTACATATATATATATATATACCATACAAATGTGTATAGATATTTCTTGCCAACGTTGCTGATACGCGTACAACATATTCTCATATTACACAAAAACTCAACGTGAGTATATGTGTTTAAATGTGTGCAATTTTTAACATTGGAGCGCTTGTAATGTTAAAGTAGAAGCTTAAGGCTAGCTTGGTGGTAAAAGTTAATCAGCTGATAATATACCAGCTATGAGATCATATTCGGTCTGGTTCACTCGAAAGGGGATTGACTAGCATTTACGGTATTGGTAAACAAAAAATACATATGAATAAAATGTCAAGGGATACGTGTAAGGTGTAGAAGCATTCATGTGAAAAATGAATGGAATCTAAACCTTAGTATTTAGTAGTAGTAAGAGTACGTCTAGGGTTTGTTTATTTTCTTCCCCAACTAAACAGTATTTTAAGGTAACCTTTTACCCCCATCTGGTTCTCCCCCATGCTCACGCAAATTTATTTCAAGCTATGGCTTATTATTTGTTTGCATGTCACATGTCTTGCCCGCAAATACGTGAATATACTCGTACTGTACGTGAGTGCGTGTAAAAGGGTCTACTATTGCATAGTAGACAGTCTATATAACGTTTTATTTCCCTTTATATACTCTTTTCCCTTGTTCGGTTCTGTTCTGTTCTGTTCTGTTCTGTTGTGCAAATTTTCCGAAAAGTATATATAAATGTATATAAAAAATATTTACCAACTGCCAGACTGTTAGGTCTGTGTCTGTCTTTCACATTTTATTTATATTCTACGACATAGAAAGAAAATTACTGTGCTAAGCAATTATGGAACAATTTCAGTGTCTGACTTTATGTCTCGCCAAAATATTTTTACACAGTTGTGTAGTTGTAGTTTGTTCCTTTGATTTTTATTGTTTTTATTGTTCTTATTTGCCTTTTTAAGTTTCGTGTGTTAAAAGAAATCGAAGGGAAACTTTCCTTTCACACAAATACAAACCCATATGTACTACATTTCCTTCCCATTCATCGTAAACTTATATCCATTACTTTTGCCAGACTTGGCTATCGTATCCATTTAAAACAGAAAACTTTTTAAATTTGTTTCTATGCAGAAAATACAACAAATGTACACATTGAATGTTGTTGTTGTTGTTGTTTTTATTTTTATTTTTTTTATTCCTCTCGTCTGACGAAGAGTTCACAGTGTAACATGTAAAGTACAGTTAAGCATATATACATATATATATATATACATTTATATATACATGCATGTAAATACAAAGTTTATACTTATAGTTATATGTACAATAAATGTATACGTGGCTGCGTTCTATAGAAAAGAGATGAAATTACTTTTAGATTTGTTGCGGTTGTATTGCAAGTCCTTTGTGATTAATGATTTCTCCCGGCAGGAATTTACTGAAATTGGTTCAGTTTCATTACGAATTTCTAGGTGTATTAAGTATTTGTGCGATAAGACTTTAATATCACTTTATAATACATCAACAAATCTAACTTTTACTGTAAATGTTCTTTGCTTTAAAAGAGTTATCGCATAGGAATTGCGCAAAAAGCATATTTCATCTGCCGTTTCCCATACTCCAACGACAGTATGGGTAAACACGAACAGAATAGTCTCATTTGAGTGGCTGCTATCAGAAATTCGTTTCAATGACTTTTTGATACCTGTCAACAGTGTGTGAAAAACTGTCACTTAATGCCAACACTTAGAATAGGAAAAATTCTTTAAAAGAAAAAAAAAAAAAGCTCTTCAACTAAAAATAATTTCCAACTGTTCTTCAACAAAAAAATTAAGTGCTCCGATGATTAAAATGAAGGGCAACAAAAATGAAAAAAGAGACTAAAATATTTTTCACAACATAATTTTCATTCTCAGCGCAAATGAGTACAAAAAAAAAAGAAGAAAACTTAAGCAAAAATTGAAACGTGATTAAAGTAAAGTTCAACTTTACTGCTGATGGAAAAATAGAATCATAACACAAGTGTCAAGTGTACGCAGAAAGAACTTGGTGTCAATGACTTTAACGCACGATTATGACGCGTTGGGAGGATATTTAAAATTACAAAATCACACCAAACTATATATTAAATGTACTTTCTCGTGCAATTTAAGTGTAAACTTTCAAAAGTGCAGAATTAAATATGGACTAACATTCAATAGATATAAGGGCCAGCAAACAAATGTCCTAGAGAAAGTGTTTTGTTTTTATATCCACCACCGAAGGATGAGGGGTGTATTCATTTTGTCAAAACGTTTGCAATGCCCAGAAGGAAATTTCATAGACCCCACAAAGTATAGAGATTCGTGATCAGCATCGAGTTCTGAATTGAATTAAATATGTCCGTCAGTGCGTCTATGTAATGTCTGTTCTAAGCATTCTCCTGTCGCAAAAATTAAGCTATCGATTTCAAATTTATCAAAACCATTAGAAACTCTTACACGCAGGTTGGTGTTGAGAATACACCAAGCCAGTAAAGTGGGGACATCTCTGTTTCTTAAAAGGAAGAAAATGTAATTTTTTGTGCATTGCTCATAAGCTACAGCAGATAAACGTCCAAAAATTTGAACACACTCTATGCACACTCTATGCACGATGCTGTAGTATCTACAAAAAAATTGAAAAAATCGCCCAGGCCTACTCAGATTTTTAGTGCATCATAATTTTATTTTACTTTCAAAGGGTTCATAACGAACAAAAACAAGTTTCAAAAACCGAATGCATCTAAACATATCCGTCCGTTTATTTGTCCATCTGTCCGTCTGCGCATGTGTGCAATATCTATGGTAAACATTCTCCAGTTCGAAGAATGGCGATATTTGGCATCAAACTTGCGAAAGAAATTGAAGATGACCCAAACAATTCAAAGAACACGCCTACAACGCCCACACGTCTATGTAAGAAAAACAGTGAACACCTCTGCTTTCCGTGTTCTTTGCTTGTTAATAATAAAGCGCAACAAATACCCCACGTAAAATCGCATTTTTACTCTGCAAATAGCAAAAATCAGCCGCGCCCACAGTATATTATCAAGCATAGAAATTTACTTCTTTTCTTCTTTTCTTTTGGTGGATAACGGTGATTCGCGAATATAATTTTCTTACTTGTTTCTTTTTTCCTTGGATTCGAATGAAAGCTAAGAGAATCGTAATATTCTAAAAGGTTATTAAGCGTACTTTCAAGTGTTTTGCAAACCATGCGGCCGCGCCCCAATCTATGTAGTTTGTGCGAATTTTACATTAATCTAGATATCTGTAACCGAAGAAACGCGCAGAATACTATAAAAATATCGATCTTTGCATGAATGACGAGTACTTGGATGATGTTCGTTAATTTTCGATCATCCAAAGACAATCATTTGTTAACAGATAATGTTTAAATTAAATTATCGAAGATCTCCTACGAAATGTTATTATAAAGATATTGCAAAAATTCGCATAAAAAGGGTGAAAATTGTACTAATTTGATGTGCGATGCTGATCGTTTCGGAAAATTAAATTTTATTAAAATCTCAATCGCGCTTTAAACTTTTATTTTTAGTCATATAAAGGGAAAAATTTGCATTTTCCATCTTCCACACTTCATTAAAATAAGAGCTCATTTTTTTTTTTATTAATTTATTGAAATTATTCTCACTGCTTGTGAGTAAGGTGGAAGTGTTATATCATAAAATTTTATTTCATAATACTTCCATATGGAAAACACTTTCTTCTTATATGTTAGCGGTACCTTAACGTTAAATAGCTTCTTTCAGTAGTAGCCTTAATACTAAACCCTGTACTTAATTGAATTTTTCCGGTTATGCGTCCCCTTAAATTTCTTGAATATCTTATGCTCATCACAAAATATTGAGGATATATTCATTTTGTCAGGACACTGCAACGCCCGGGAGCGTTCGGAGACTCTATAAAGTGTATGTATTCTTGATGGGTACCTGAACGGATATTTCAAATTTACTGGATAGCTTAGGACACATTTGGAGATGAAATAGCTTTAAGCGCAGGGTTTGAGATGAATTAAGAATTTGTTTAAAACTGAAGCTGAGAACTTTCAATGCATTTCTCTCGAAATCATCTTATATTTCGAGTTTCCCATACCGCTGGCAATTCTTTTGAAATCCGAAATGCTGGATTTAAATGACGTTCTCCATGGCCTATCGTGATATTTTTCAAAAAATTAAAATCCGCCGATTTTATAATCGACGGTAGAACGTTTTCCCAAAAAACAAAATTTCAAATCGATTCTATAAAATTTTTTTGAAGTCAACAGTTTTTGTCAGTCAATTTTTGAGACATCTTTGCGCAAAATTTTAAGTTTCTCGTTTTAAATGCAAAATTGTGACCTGTACTGCAAAAGAAGGTAAGCGAAAAAAGGAACAGCGTTTTTCAAGAGCAACTTTTTAAAAAAATCAGAATAAAATGTTTTTGTAATCCATAAAAATGTGCACTCACATATGTAAAAATCCGCATAAAAATAATCTTGATTTTCTTTATGTAAATTCATTTTCATACAGCGCAGAGAAGATGATGTCACTCCTCTTAAATATGAAATGAAAAGTTGGCGTAACGTGAATCATTTTAAATAATGAAAGCGCAACCAAAATAAAGAAGAAGATGACTTCAAAAATGTTTAACCAAAGTGTAGGACTTCATTGAGGAATAAGCAAAAAAAAAAAAAAAAAAACGAAAACGAATTTTCCACAAGCCAAAGCACTGATTGTATTGATCTCACATGCTACCGAACAAAATAGTAAATTAAATGCTCTATCAATTGGTCAGCATGTAGACCACAGCAGGCGGCCAAGGCATTCAGTCACATAGGATGTCTTTTCTTACTTTTGACCGAAAATAAAGTGTGGTGTGTGGTTTTCGTCAGTTTTACATAACTTTTACTTTTCAATGGACATCGTTATTAACATTTAGGAAGACCAGCCTAATTAAAAAAAGGAAAAAAAAAAGCCATAAAAGAAGTAACTAAAAGGCAACCAACTAACTGCGACTAACCAATAAATTTTTTGTGTAAAAGTAAGCATATACGTAAACGCATGCACGTATATTTGTGTTCTTCATTCGATTCTTCGTTTAAGAATTCATTGAACTTGCACAATACAGCCCCCACATGTTACGATCGATGGTTGTTCGATGGCACACAGCATATGCACACATCATCTGTAAATTTATACAACATTTGTAATGCATGCATTTGATACACATTTAACTAACTCGGATACATATAGGAAAGTATTTTTATACGCACTAAGGCTTACGAAATGTGTTCGTACAAGTAAAAGACTGCATTTTTGCCTGCCTTTGCCTGATTTTGCCTGTGTGCTGAACACTAAACGAAACTAAGTCTTGAAGTGCTCTTTATTTTCTAAAGCCACCCAAGTGGCGAATTGATGCGTTCATTAGTTAGGATGGCTGGAGATGAGTTGACAGCTGATTTTCGGTATCGATGAATGACTGACGGACTGTCTGAATAACTTGTTCCCTCTCTTATTGCAATAAATTGAATAATTTTTTTTTTACTTTTTCAATTTTTTTTTTGTGGCATAATTTAATATACGGCAGGAACTGCATGACAATTGATGATATAATTATAACGAGACTTACCTCCAACAACGAAATTAGTATGATGAAAATGGGCGGCGGACAGCAGCGTTTTACGTCAGCCAAATATTTTTGATCACCTTCATGAATGTTGCTAATTACTTTTGGCAGCAGGGAGAACTTTGTTGGCACCTCGCATAATTGGGAACGGCACATGTAATGCGGAGCGTTATGTAGCCCGGGATAAGAATGATGATAAAGTGTGGGCAAACTGCAGCAAATGTTGAGAACTAAAGCTGCATCAGTTTTGTAAGCGAAGGAGTGAGGAAAGGAGGACATAGAAAAGGCGGAGGTGACGGGGGCGACGGGAAGGGCGGAAAAGGGCAAGAAAGACGAGCAAACAGTTGTTGTTAAGGATTTCGTTAATTTATTTGGAACGTCTGCTTTGGAAGTCAAGGATATTTCAAATCGTTTTTTTTCTTTGACACTCAATTTCTCCTCTTGTCGATTTAACATGATGACACACCACCACCTTATAAAACACGCACATTTGCGCTCATTCAATCCAATAATGAATGAACAATTGGCACTGACAACTTCAATACACCGCTAACAGACACACATTTACCGAAGTATTTATCATGAACGACGACGACGACGACGACGACGACGACGATGACGACGAAATGGTTGCAGCAACGAGCGTTAATATAGATTTTAAGATTTCAATACGGTTCACCGGCCAGCCCAACGTAGGCATTTTCCCTTACTGATCCATCAATTCCACAATATGAACGGCGTATTACGTTGACGTTGAAAGCTGAGTTTTGGTCTTGAGTTTTCCTTCAGCTGACTTTCCCTCTCAGTTTGAACACATGCCACATGTTACATCGACATATTTCAGTTAATTGCAGCTATCAATCCCGTTGGCAATGATTTTTGCTTAACTGTACACTGAAAGTAATCACACACGCATACATGCTCATAGATAAATTTTTCTCTTTTATGTGTGCCGTGCATATGTAATTAGCTCAAGGTTAATTTAAATGAACGGAATATTACAAAAAAAAAAAAAACAAAAAAAACAAGTAACGTTCAAGTGCATTTATTTTCGTACATTTTGGGTGAATAAGTGAAAATATGTCTGTCCATATGTTGGATTGTCTAGTCTGTACTTCCTCTACGAACTAAACAACGCAACAAAAATCATCATCCAATTAGTATACATTTCAATTATTTTTCATTCATTTACATACTTGTCTAGTTTTATTATTATCATTCCCTCTTGGCATACTTGAGAACGGGATTGTAAAGGGGGATCGCGTTATATTCCGTTTTGTCTCTGAAAATAGCACAGAAATATGTCAGCTTTGTCGCCAAAACGTAGACGTCGCCCTTTTAAATGAGAAGAAGAAAGTTTTTATACCCAAGATTCGAAACCGGAGGCTGCTTGCAACATATCAGATTCTCTTTAGTATCCATGCTTGCATGCCTGGGTGATGTCAAGTACATTAGTTTTCATTTTTTTTTTTTTTTTTTTTTTTAGTTTTTGCAGTCTTTGCTTTTGGCACCACTCGTCACTAGAATGTATATATATCAATATCAATATATATATATATATATATATATAGATATACGCATATATATATATATGTGTATGTTGTGTGTGTGTGTGTGCATATATGCATCTATAAAGGATGCATTGTATTCTTATACATATATAAAATAAATTTAATGTGAACGACGGATTGTGCAAAATTAATTCGCTTTAGAGTAATGTTTAAATTCTAATGAATATTCGAGTGAAATGAATTTTAAATCTTAGTTTTTAATCGATTAGTCTCATAGATTGATCATAAAATTATGTTGGATTTTTCAATTTTTTAGCTATTACGAGCATATTTGAAGTCAAATGGAATCGATCTGTAGATCTACACTAAAAATGTAGTGTTGCCACGTTTAAGTTTTTCTGTTACAATTTCTGCGATAAAAGACTAAGCAGCAAAGATCTTATGTCGATCAGAAATATGATTTTTTTGGAGAGTTTCCAATGCGCGTGTTACAGAGGAAACTATAGAATTAATATATTATTCATTCGTCGATGGTAAAGCTATGTACAGATTTTTGCAATACGAATATATAAGAATTGATAAAGCCATTGTCGAACAGTGAGGAAGTAGTAAAAATTTTGAATGCTATGCCGCTTGTTGCCGAAAAAACGTGTTTATCAATAAGGAACCTATAGAAGGTGATAAAAGAAAATAAATTCAAATAGAAAACTAAGCGAAAAGGGTCACTACTTCCTTGTCCTACAAACCATTTTATCCCTTTATTTTTATTTTATTTGGCCAGTCCCTTCAAATATTCGAATTTGATTAAGTACCATAGTGTCTTACAAAATTTTGGTTATGCAAATCAAAGGATTTAGGAAAAATCGATCAAGAAAGAATGTCGGTAAATATCTAAATAGCTGGCGACGTACTCGAATTAAAAATGCTGTAAGGCGAGTAAGGGATAGAAGCATTGAGGTTATGAAGCGAAATATTCGCATACGATTGCGATTGTTCTTACATTCTATTCTTCTATTCTCCTCTTTATTAAAATAAAGACAGAAATTATGAAGAAATTTATTGAGTTAAAGGAACTCCGCGACCAGGAAACAAACAAAGTCATAACAATGCAAAAAGAAATTAGAAGAAGAAAGCTCCGCAAAATGTCTAGCGTAGAGAAAGGTTTAAACCTCGTTCAGAGAGCTCATATTTACCGTCTGAACCTAAGTCAATTAAAGGCTTTAGGCAAAAGTAACAGCTGTAAAGCTATTTACATGTTAAAGAGAACATAATGTAAGTGCGGAAAGTAAGCGCGTAACATAAGTGGAAGCATAAAATGCAAAAATTTAACTTTTTACTATTGAAACCCATATAGAAGAAAAACTAGTCTACGTTGAACGCAGTGACTACTGAAGAAACTCCCATTTTAATTATTAGCATATTAGCATATTCTTAAAAATTTAGTAAATTGAAGTATGTTTGCCAATACTAAGTCAATGCGAGCAAATAAAGAAAATGCTTTTTCCGACTTTCAAGAGAAATCGTATAGTTTACAGAATGTTTGAAAGGAGAAAAAAGGTTCAAAAACGAAAAATACATTTGTCTCAATGGAAGCTCACATTGACTTATAAGGAAAATAGAAATTTGGCATTTATACATGAACATTAGTTTTGCTATTAGTGGCGTCAATGAGTAAACCACCTAAGCAGAGAGAAAGCTGTAAACAAATGTGTTTAAACCACATGTAAAATTCCAAGATCTTCGAAAAGTTCGTTTGATTACTGTGGAAACTAAACCATCTTTACAATTATTTGCCTCCCCGTGAAAAAAGTGAACTTCGGCTACCGATTAGGCAATATTTTTGGGGAGATACAAACTGCGAAAAGAAATTAAATAAATTTTGGATAGCTATTTTGTGAAATCCAGTCTAATAGATAAAGTGCGCAGCAGCTGACATTAAACTGGCTTGTCAAAGCAGAACTAACCAATTGTTCAACCGAACCTGGCAGAACTGTTCATGTCACCCCTTGGGATCACACGAAAGACACGAAAGACAATTGAAAATACACGCGATATGAAAGTGCGCCAGCCGTAAACATGTTAAGGAAACATGTTCGCGATATCAGGGGTACAAAAGCTTCCACCCGTCTCGCTCAATATGGAGCTAAATAGCATTCACGTAATCGCTTCAAGGAAGAATTTCGATAGAATTTCGCAGAGCAATTAATCTGAACATTTTCGTCATTAGGAGACCGTAAATAAAATTGAAAAAAACAATGGGTTTTGCAGATTGGAAGTCCATAAGGATCATGACCAATGTTGTTTACAAAGCACTTCTCACTAATCTTCATCGACCCTCTTAAAAAGACTAAAGCGATTAATGCAGTTAAACGCGCATATTACTCAGCGTCATTCGGGTCGGTTCAATAACGAAACCAAGAACAAACGGATCCATCTTAAGAAGAAAAAAAATCCTTTCTTATCATTATTCCCACCAGCTGAACGAATACAAACTAATCAATAATTTAAACCACATTTTAATAGAGAAAAACAGTATAAATTAAACATAAATAAATACATTAAACGAGAAGGGAAAAAAAACAAAGTAAGAAAATTATATTCGCTTGCGACCGAATCGTTTATACCAACCATCGTTACCCTATAGAATAGATTGAACAAATGGAAATAAAAATAAATTTGCATACCCCGAAATATTAGGTGGGCGTGGCTGATTTTTTCTATTTTTGGATATTTGGAATAATTTTGTGGAAATTTATACTGTGTATCTGTTGTAGTTTATGAGCAACGAGCAAAAGACACGGAAAGCAAATGCGTTGTCAGTTTTGGTCGTATGGACATGTAAGCGTTGTAGGCAAGTCCTTTGTGCGGTCTGGGTCATTGTCAGAATTTTTTGCAAATTCGTACGCGATATCTTCTTTTCTGCGAAGAGGACAATGTGTGCCAAAGATCCTAAACAGTTTGGCAGACGGACAAATGGAAGGATTAACAGACGGACACATGTTGAAACTGGCTAAGACTGGCTATATACGGATTGGATTTTTGAAGTTTGCTTCTGCGAATTATAAAGATGCTGAAAAAAAATTCAATTTTGATACACTATTGTATTTGATAGGCATGGTTAATTTTTCCCATTTTTGTTTAGCTGCTGCAGCACCAGTCATAGCATATAGGTTCAATTTTTGTAGATTTATCTACTGTAGTTGATGAGTAATGTGGTAAAAAGCAATTTTTTATTCCTCTTGAAAAACAGAGGCATTTTCAGTTTCCATGGGACCGATTTGGCCTATTTGCAATACCAACCTGCGTGCAAGAACTTCCAATGTTTCTACTGAAGTCGATAGCATTTTTGCAGACAGGAGAATCTTAACAACAGTCATTACGGCGACGGATTGACGGACGTGCTTAAATCTGTTCAGAATTTGATACTGATCAAGCATATATATATATATAGTTTGTGGGATCCTTGAAGCTTCCTTCTGAGCGTTGCAAACGTATTAACAAAATGAATATACCCTTCATTCTTCGGTGATGGGTATAAAAAATGAGCAAATCAAAGCTTTCTCTTAAGTTGTTACAGTGGTTTTCTCCTTAATTGAATCGTTTGCGTCGTTGGGGCGAAATTGTTATTTAATTAAATTTTTCAAATATTTCTTCCCCAAACTCAAAACCTTGTATCCCGTAACGAGCGAGCGATTTATAAATGCTTTTTTTTGTTACTATATCTGAAAATTTGATGGTTAGAAAATTGTACACAAGACCAGTACGCTAATAAATATAAACGACGAGACGAGATCAATTGCTTATAAACACCAAAATAGATGTACGATCATAGTCCATAAACACAAAGCTATACGTGTATAATATAGAAATCTGGTAGCGTTAAATAGGCACAAACAAGCAAAGTCTAACAACCGGTTATATAGAAAATAAGAAAATTCGAAGTAGCCGCACCTATCAAAATCTTGTTCGATTGCGATATCAAGATTAGATGATAAATATAGTTAAACTTATTGCAAAGAACCCAAAGTTAAATAGTTAAGTAAATAATTGAGTTTAACTCACTATTGACGATTTAAGCGACGATAAAAGTGTATGTTAATTGTTCAGACACGGCCAAGTTGAGCTGGTTTTAATCCAATAAAATATAGAAGACACTCCTTTGTGCTAACTTTGTGCTGTTTATTAATTGAATGACGGAGCGAGCGCGTTGAAGAGTTATTTTTTCGCTAACTCCTATGATCGTCTCACTCCTTTTATGTTTCGCAATTATTTTCTAGTGGCTTTCGTTGCATACGTGACCCATAACAGATGACCGTTAGTTTGCAAAGCACAAAGGCATGCATATAAATATGTACACGTATATAAAAGGAAACAATTGCGATTTTAAGCATTTATGCACTTGCATGTAATTAAGAGTTCACTAATTTTATGGACAGTTTCCCAATACATATCACTAACATAAAGCACGCGAACGAACATATATAAATAAACAAGATATTATCATGTTGCCTAGATGGTGTCGCCTTTCTTTCTGGCATTATCTTTTGTTAGTAAATTATCAATTTTATCTTGCAGCATTGTTTTTAATTTTGGCTCTTTGTGCACGTAAGGCGCTTGTAGACCTTATTGTAGGTCTCATGTTTTGTCCTGGGAATGTTCGTCGATGCTTTGACATGTAATCTTCAATGGGTCCATCGCCTTGAAGGAGGAGATAGCTTCTAAAGTTAATGAGTTCTTTGTGGAGTCTTCTAATCTGAAATTATCTTTTACTACTTTATACATTTCATTATAATCTCCTTCTTTATACAATTCATTACAATTTCATTCAAATTCTTTAGAGTTATCATTGTAGGCGTGAATGGTCCATCCTAGCCGGGTTTTGCGGCAATCGATTGATTTCACGGTCCTTCACAAATCGTAAGCAGCGCTACGACATGCCAGTTATTTACATCAATTAAAATACTTGACTTTGCCTTTTTGTAAGACTGAACATACGACCAGCCAAGTAGAGATATTTTGTTACCATCTCTTTCATGCTTAAGGTCCGCTGGGGTAGATCTAAATTGTCTACTGTATGCATATCCCGTAACGGAAAGTTGGCACCATTAGGGATGAGTTTTCTTGATGGGTAATATTACGCGGCCACTTCAGAGATGACGATTGTTGCACACCGTCTATATCAAGGAGATTAAAAACACCTTCGTCGATCAGTGACACAGAAAAACCTTCACCAACAAATGCATATGTATTAAGGAGGCTGGTTTTCTTATGAAACTGAATCGGTAAAATTCTGAGAATGTTACTATGGTTGGGGTCTGATGTCGAATGTGAGTTAATTGTTTCATTTGCTGTGTTACTTGACATTTTTATACTTTTTTTTTCTTCGAAGACGACGACGCTGGCTCGTTCGCATATCTGTGCAGCAACATTCTCTTCTCGACCAACACTTTCCTTTATGTTTGTTCAAACAAGTGCGACACAAATTGTTTTTTTTTTCACTATGTATCACCTTTGGTTAATGACAAATTTGTACAATCACTGCAACACTTCGGTTTAAATGGCGATCGTTCCTGTGAGTTTTTAATTGCTGGTACGATGCTAAGAACCGTGCTTGCAGCATCAACAATTTGAAAGCTTTTTACAATTGGCGTGCGATCATCTGTAGAGTACATAGTCCAATTTAGTTTACATTGGCTCAACAGTTTGTCCACAAGCTCTTCTACCAACGTGGAGGCAATGCGCATATAAGCATCCTTTCTGTAAGCCTTCATGGTGGAGTATAGAGAGCTCAGAGCTCCCTCTTAAACGACTCAATTGAGTCAATGTGACATTAACAATAAGGGAGTTCTATATGTAAATCGATAGCCTTGAACTCTTGAAGACCGAAAAAGTTCATACGTAAAAGTAAATAAGTGACTTCAACAATTACCCCACACAAGCGGTCCCTCGCGCAAAGGAAAACTTTAAGGTGTTCGCACAACGAAGAACCTCACCCTCCGTAAGTGCTATATAGGAAAATATATTGTAATCTTATATGTGACGACGGAAATTTGAACAAACGGGCGTATCGCAAGAATAATTCTGTTGGAGGAATTGTGTAAGCAATTTAAAGACAATCTAAGGCCTCGCTGACTTGACATTTTTAAAATACAAAATCGCTTAAGATTTCCCATAGGTCCGATTTGACTACAATTAAGTCATTATGGTAATAAGGTAAGTTAAGATGCTGGAATGTGTACCGACTACGAGAATAAGGAACATGGTCCGCGAGGTATGCACTCGTCTTATATTTTGTAAATGAACGATTACTCTTATTCCTAATTCTTCTCATACTTTTCGAAAACCCTACTGAACCCATCACAGAGATTATATAGAAGAAGCTGCAATCTCCAAGAAGTAGGAATAGTTAAATCTTTCGACTCTTAATAGGAGATATTTGTGTGCTGAAATGACGGAATAACATTGGAATTGCGATAAGAGATAGTAGGCTCCGGGTGTTGTAGTGAATCAGAACAGCGAAACGGGGACATGAGCTTATCTTAGAAAATACAAGGCCCAAAGCTCTATTAGGTTTAAAACGGCAGAATTCAAAAACCAAATGAAACAACTCATCAAAACGCGCATATACATGTAAATGCCAGGAAAAACAAAATAGATTAAAGCCGCCTAACATAACGATCACGTCGTCAACTGTTAATGAGTGAGAAATATCATGTATTAAGAAAGCATGTTTTTTAAGCAAGCATTCAAGCCTGAGTTAAGTGGTATGTAGAAGCGTGTTATAAATACAATAAACAATGCAATACAATAAATAAATAAAAATAAATATAACTAAATTTATTGTGATATTAACAAACTCATACAAAGTCAGTCTCAATAAATAGAGAAAGCTAGTTAGTGCAAGGAAGAAGAGAGAGAAAATGCGACTGCAAGTAAGATACTACTAATAAGTCTCCTATTTCTACAGGATCTCCAAACGTATTAAACGTGGAGATATCGGACTTCAATCGCTATGTATGCCACTTTTGCTGACTCAAGCCCTTAAGCGATAAACAAATAGCTATTTTGAATTTGGCAACAAACGTGTACTATTTGAACGCCATAAAAAACTAGAACAACTTCTCGATTCACATGTGTCGAGTTTAAGGGCAATGCATTGGAAAATAACACGTAACTTCTTTTAAAAAAACGTTACGTTTTCCTCACATGGTATCTTATTTATTGATCACATTAGCTTTACTGTCGGAAGCAGTTTTAATTCCGTTTAGATAGGTTTCCTTAATTAAGTTCTAAGCAATTTTTGAAAAATCAAGTTCAAATCTTACTTCAATAGAATTCAACATGCAATTATTATAATATATATGTATATAAATTTATTTATAATCCCTTCACTTGGGAAGGAAGCTAAGGAAAAAGGTAAGCAACTTAGGTCTTACGACTCAGGTATTTCGTTCAGACAGAAAGTTTTGGAAATTGAATTTGATTTGGAGTACATTATAAGCAATTAGAAGCGATCACATCGTATCCCTTCGAAGCACATTAGCAATCATCCGTATTCTTTGCGTCAAATGCTGGAAACAAATAAACACGCAAATAAGACTCGGATAGAAGAGAAGCGCACTGACTGACAAGAAATGTTTTAGATTTTTTAAATGTGCTTCAATTTCTGCACACTAGTCATTACTATACTTTTATATAAAAAAGATATTAGTTTTGATTATTTTTCATTCTGAAAATTAACTGCACCATGCTTAAGACGAGTTAAACTAACTTTAACGTAATTTGCGATAATGGCGCACTGTGACGTCTTATCCACTTAATATCCACTTTCTATGTTGGGTTTTGAAACAGATATAAATGTACGAAATTTGGTTAAATAAGCACACATATGCACACATATACGCACATATATTCATACATGTCAAAGGTTGTTATCTTAATGCGAAAACGTTAACGACTGGTAACTTAACTGTAAGTACACATATACAGGATGATGATGGAACTGTATTAAAAAAACAATTTTAGAGGAAAATGTGTATTCGCTTCTTAATGGTATTAGGCGGCGCAATTAGGTTTGCGCACATAATATGTACACATATGTACTAATTGTGTTTATCTCCGTCTCGTGTTGTACGATTATGTTTCTGATGTTTTTGTTGATGCAATAGTTGTCGGGGTTGTTTGATTCCTTTTGTTGGTGCCATTTGTGTTGCCCTTGATAATGAGTTTTAATGATGACTACAATTTTGGTTACCAAGGGAGTTTAGGACATTACAGGACAATATATACAGCAAAGTCCAATGCACATGTATATATATATATATATATATATATATATAAATGTATATTTATATATGTACATATATATATATATATATATATTTCTTCTTTCCTACATATTACAATTGTGGTTGCCTTTTGTTCCAATCCTATTTATAAACATAATATGAAAGATTTTAAGTGAAACTAAATACTTTTGCGTTCATGTCATTCACAACATATACACGTAGGCGAATTTATAACTTCTCTACCTACGTAGGGGAAATTGACAGAAGAATGCACGACGATATCAGTGAGCGTAAACAAAAGGGAAAAAAATAAAGCAAAATAACTTGCTAAGTTAGAAGCGGCGGAAGCGCTTCCTTCCTATTGGGAATGGAGCAATTTTAAGGATATCATGTAAAGACTTTTACACAGCAGCAATAACGACAATCCAAACAGTTGTACGTAACGTTTTTTTTTTTATGGTCATTTGAATTGAGAGTCAATGCTTTCTGCAAATCATTAGTATATAAAATCGCACTCTTCTTTTGTGCAAGTAGCAGTGATCTTATTGAATCTATCAAAAACAATTTTTTCAAGGAATCATTTTTATCGATGAATCTGTGATAAGTTTAATAATCTTTCGAGTCCTTTCTAGCAATTTCGGGACTTCGCGCGTGTGACCTTTCCTTAGCTTTAAGTAATGCAACTCGTTCATATTCGTATTCATTAGGACAAGTGTCATTATGCAAAGAGTGTTGCAAAATTCACAATAAATAACAATTACATAGCGCAATTTTAGAACAGGATGAGGGATCACTGTTTATTTATTTATTTATTTGTTTATTTATTTGCTTATTCTACTTACACATGAAACTCAACTAAAACAAATGACAGTCGAGTTCAATTGACCATTAAAGTAAATCTTAAATTAATTAATATTAAAATTTAGTATAAGTATAATAAAACAAATTAGCATAGAGCCACACCCACAACCGGTACAGAACCTAGTTGCAAATGAACCCCTAAGCCATCGCAAACATGTATAAGCTTGGCATCCGATAATGTTTAACAACAATTAATTTTCCAATCATAGTTACTTTTTAGGATTAAGAGCTAGTTTAAATACGACATAGGTAGATCACGTGTATTAAGCAATGTTGCTTCAATGGACTTTAAAGAGTCCGATAATGAGAATAAGTGATAGACGTCATTTACGTTCTTGCAAAAAACTCTGAGCGGGTTAAACATCTCATAATTATATTTACATTGACTAAGCTTAACCAAGATAAAGTGCCTAGAGAAGCGATTAGGGACATTAAAGCTTATTTCTCCAAGTAATGAAGTCGAACGAGACAATAGCACCATTTATTACTTTGATTATGAAGGAAACGCCAAGAAAAAATCTACGTTTCTCAAGAGACGGTAAGGACAACAGAAGCAACCTTTTTTCATAGGGGGGAAGAGAGGCAATCGGATCCCAATCCAAATTCCTAAGGGCAAACAGCAAGAATTGCTTTTGAACAGATTTAATTGAATTTACCTGGCATCTATATGAAGGAGACCACACAACAGAGGCATACTCGAGTATAGGTCTAACCGAACGCATGTACAGCCCTTTGGTTATGTAAGGATTATCAAGCTCTTTGAACCACCTCTTTATAAAACCAAGCGCGAACCTAGCTTTGCTTAACGAGAACTCGACGTGTAAGTTAAAACGTAACCTAGGGTCAAAGAGAACGTCTAAATCTGTGAACGCATCGACGTCCTCCAACTTGTGCGAATCTATGAAATGGTGGGTGTTGAATGACATTCTTCTTCTTGAGAAAGAAAGCTTCCTACATTTATTTAGGTTTAGAGTCAACGAGCACCATGCAAGCAAATTATTCAGGTCAACTTGAAGCTGATGTGATTGCAATTCTATGGAAAAGGAAGAAAACAGTTTCACATCATCAGCATACATTAAGATCTGGCTGGATTTAATCACCGAAGGCAAATCCTTAATGTATAAATTAAATAAAATGGATCCTAAGTCTTTAATGGAAAGCTAATATAGTTGAATCCGTTTTTGTACGGTTGATTATCTGCGATTTGTTTTTTGCGTTCTAATCTGCTGCAAAAAAAAACAGCGTTGATCGTATTCATTTAACGTATAAAAAAAATCGAATAAAACAAATCGCATGAAAACTATCATGTAAAAAAACGGAAAAGAAACAGATTCAACTATAACTTCCAATGCATTAATGGAGCTCCGTGAAATTGTGCATTTTTTTAGTTGTGGCACTTGGTTTACGATTTGATCGTGAAATAAAAAGAAACGAATGCTGCGCTAAAGCTTTCGTTAGGAAATTTTAAACGGGTTTGAGACCAAATTAAACGTACTCTTGCGGAAGAGCGTTAATTCACTCAAACCTTCAAAAATTTCCTATAATTCCGTTTAGTTTGAGTTCTTCTCAAAAAAATCGCTCTATACTGCATTAACCAGTCGACTTCCCTTTCTAAATGAATTAGTTTGAAAAAAACTTATTCCAGTCAATCGAATTTTGTTTTATTGTAGAGTTGACGCAGAGGGTGACAGCAAAAATTAAACTTAAATAAGGCCAAGGAAAATAATCCTTAAAATATTTATTTATTTTTGGTAATAACAGCTAAATGGATATATGATCTTTGCAAGCGCTACAACATATTTCAGGTAGAGATAAAGGCTAATACCTTAGAAGCCCGTTAGCTGTGAGTACAATGCCCTCACTTCGTTTAATACTCCCATACAGTAATAATGTAACTAATAATCAAGCCACTATTACCACATGACTGCAACACAGACACCCTCTGCCTTCATCTCCAAATGCCGTTCATGTCAAAATTCAAGGTTTACATTATGTAATCTGTTCTTAATTACATTATCATATTCACGATAACTCAAACTAGATAAATTTATTTCTCCTTAAACATGATGTTAGCTAAGACCAATATTACAACGACAATAACAGATGTTGGTAATACAGATAAACAAAAAAAATATGCAAACTATAATGTATATCTCTTTCTAAGTAAGATCTGAGGGCAAAAGAAGCCGTCGGTATAGAGCATCAGGCGTGAGGTAACGTGTTAAAAAGCTGCGCTTTTTATTGCAATGATTTTTGAAAGGAATATCGAAGCGCGCATTTAGCTTCTGCCTTTCGCCTCACATCCAGGTGGCTTTTAATTTACTGGCCACTTCATCGCGAACTATGTTGTCTATCTTCTTAAACAAGTCGCTTGTCACCTTTAACCATATTAGCATGCGGACAAGTACCTCAAACTAACCTAATATTTTATTAACTGCGTATCATTTCAGTGATTGCTCATCATCGGAAATGACAAAAAAAAAAAACGAAAACAAAATGCTTTGTGATGGTGAACGATGCGTTTGAATAATTTAGAAAACCATTTTTTAAATGTATTCTTTCTATTTAAGTTGACAAAAACGGTCCGATCTTTGTCGCATCCGACAACAAATTCGTCGAAAACTTTCGAAAAACAAATGGAGCAATGGGGCAATAGGGCGATGGGGAATTTCTTCTACTTCTAACTAAAAGCGAAACTCACTTGTAAAAATGTTTACACCGACTGATATAAGAGTAGAAAGTGTTCGTTTCCAGGATGACACCGAATGAAGAAGACAGTCATGCAGTTTGCAATATACAGAAAATATTTGCATACACACTTCATTGGGTTCAAATGCTGGGTCAAGTTAACCAAGTGTGTTCCTGTCGCCACAGTGAACTCCATGTTGTTGCAATCCTTAAACACACTAGAATTAATAACAAAAGTAAACCCGACGTTTACATTATTGATACGATTCAATAGTCGAAACTTAAATGTGATTCGAAATCTAAACACAAATTGAAGTAAAGGGCAGTTAACAAAAAATTCTAAACATTTTCTTGATGTACGTACGTACCTGGAAACGTAGATATCTAAAATTCATCTTGGAATATATTTATTTAACTCCCTCACAAGTATTCATTAGATGATTTGGTTTAGATTAGACATTTCCTATATGAAGCGATTATTAGCGACTTCATATGTTTATAAAATAAACTTAACCATGATTGGCATACAGTTGAATCGGATTAATGCAAGTTAAGTCCATGCATGCCTGTAACTTTAAACAATGACACATGGCTTGGCGCTTTCATGTTTGCGGAAAGACCTTTTACACGACGGCAAAAAGTAGAAGGGATAAATTTTTATATTTTCCTTTATGAAATTTGTTTCATCACGCATAAAACAGACGACCAAAAGCAATTAAAAACAAGATAGACATTCAATGATAGCAACGCTTAATTGTATACAAAACAATAATGAAAGCAAAAAAAAAAAAAAAAAAAAAAATAAGAAATAAAACGCAAATAAATATTCATAGACTGAAATCAAACAAATTTCAAAATGCACCACATCTGACAAAAAATACAATAAATAATCGCGTGGGAGTAACTGCGACTGAATTTGGTCGATGTGACGGCATTTCAAACATTTATTTATCTACTGAATTGGCTTAACTTTGTGCACATAAAGCCGCAAGTAAGGCAAACTATTCTCGTTTTAGGGCGAAACTTTGATACCCAGCTATCTCTTTTAGTATCGGATCTATTCGAAATTGTACTTTTCAATTAACGAATATTCGTTGAAAAAAAAGAGCATTCACTGTACCTTTAAAAACTGATTGAAAATCTATATACAATGTCTTCGATTTTCAGATCAAATTATGCGGTCGCAAAGAAAATTCAAACAGTAGACAATGTAGAAAGTAATTCATGATTAAAGGATTCTTTGATTAAATTAATTAAAAACCTCGCATCGAGAAAAACGATACACATTTTATCTGATTGATTGCGGATGGATTCGTATTTTGAAACGTTACGAACAGGATGAAATAGTTAATACATCTCCATGATTTGCTCTTGGGCAGGAAAACACAATGGTACCTATCAAAGCCATTACAATAGCATTTGTTTTGAATTCTGTATGCATTTCAAAATCGGTAACATTCCGCATCTCACGAAACTGTAAATGCATTACGAGAAAATCCCACAATTATATCACAATTCAATCGTACGCCTCACAGCGAACAAACGATGGTAGCAGCATGTAGTATAATGCGCCTGATAGTACTTGCTCACCCAGAGTCACAAATATGCCTGAAGAGGCGATATATGCACGAAAATATTTCACATTACAGTAATGTTGTTGCACTGCTAATAAATGCATTTTTTTTTTTTTTTTTTTTTTTTGTTTCTTTTTATTATTACATAGAGTTTGCAAAAATGCACAAAGCTGGTGTTGTTTTGTTTATTGTCTTCGCTGATGACTAAGTATTTAAATATCAACTATCTATACGTCATTTAAAAATTCAACACTAGAAGCTGGTAGGCGTTACTTACTCCGTGCTGCTAGGCTTGCTCAACAAAGTTTCTTTAATACAGTCAGTGGACTCAGCACGCATTGCCCAAAATCATATTTATATATATGTAAGTTAGAGTTTCTAAAATTAATCGCCAAGAAATATACACTTGCAAAATGCTTGGAAATTGTACAAATAATTATTCTGATGGTGGAACTTTTCGTCTACTTTGCCAGTTTGCGGCAACCCTTATTGTCCTCCTATGTTCGCTACTCCTTGCATTGCTGATCATTTCGTATGTACTTTTTCTCTACATGATATTCATGTATTAATAAAACAAGAAGATACTCAAACTAATGTAACTGAAAGGCAATTTTTAAATGTAGGCGTACACTCTTACCAAAATCCTCTTACTCAGAAATTAAGACTCTTTGCATCATCGCGAATGTCATAAATTCGTCGAATTGGGCTTAAAAATGATGGGGATTTTATTAAGGAAATCATCTTTTCAGATAAGACTTATTTTTATTTTTAGTCAATAAGCAAAATGGTTGTTTTTGGTATCAATCGAGTCCATAACCTGCACCGGAAACGTTATTGTATTCTATAGAAGTGGTCGTGTTTTGTGCGCTTTTGGTATCATCGATCGCTATGTGATTGATAATCCGTGAAAGAGATCCGATAATTGAAATCAATCGTGAAGCACTGTAGGTTTACGTTAAGCGAAGCTATAGTAGTCATTTGAATTATATTGTATTTGGAACTTAATTGCATCGAATACACTTTAAAATAAACAATTTTTTATGTTACTCAATGCTTTTATTGATTTCTCAAAAGAGAAGCGTTATGGTGTCACGTTAATTGATCCAATTGATAAATCCGCAATAATGATGGCTCCATATTAGAATGTATGCTCGCGGTGCCCAAAACATCTCTACATATAGTTATGATGCACTTCATTCATTAGTTCCTTTAGATTTATACAAAGACTTTCTTAATTTTGTCCTTCGTATTTGTTGAAAACGTAGCAGAAAGAGGCAAGCCATGTACAACTATTCGTACCTCTTTATACGCTTCATCTGAAACACATGCCCTTCTTCTCAGCATATTCGGTTAGCCGTCAATATTTTTCAATACCATAAGTGATTCAGTGATTTTGTTTGAAGTACGCAATTTCGGGCCAACTGTTTCTAACTTTCCCAACTTCGGAAATACATATAAGTAACAGAGAGAGAGAGCAAGTTTAAACAAACTAACCAATGGGCCGGGAGATTCCAAACTATTAGGATACAGGTTACAGCTATAAACTACCAAACGAGACGATTTTCATCCAACCTTGAAACAAAATATAATGTGTGGGCCCGAAATCGATCATATCCTAGTACTCATGGTGTGCCACCAGTTCCCAAACTCATCCGCTGGAACATTGGTCTACACTGAGACCGAGAGACGGGCGAATTGTTCCTGCACTTCGACCGATTACGAAAGAAAGAAACATTGTATGTTTTTCTGGCTCCGTCGCGCGACTCCTTACCCTCGCAAACTTGAAACTTGAAATTTAAAAAATAACATGAACTTTAAGAAATCATTAATCTACAGTTTATTTACTGGCGTTTATGCTTATCCACTCTAAATGATCCAGATAACTTCCTCTAATCAATGACAACGCATTTCTTATTCTCCTAGCGTATTATCCTCTCCTAGCGTATAATTTTGTACGTGTCGTTTACTGTCACTGCTTATCCCATTTCTATTTTTCTAGCGTGATATCATCAATGCATTTCTGTTTCCTAATGTACTTGCTTATGTCCGCACCGCCCTAAAGTTTTTGTAAACAAAAATATTAAAAACTATCAGGAAAATCTTATTGCATTATATCTTCCGGCACACTACGGAGTGATTGAGATAAAAGCATTGAATACTATATCAAGGCGATAAGGCGCGCATTTCGTCAAACCATACTAATCCTTTACAACGATAATTCACAATTTACTATCCCGCGATACCCTAAGACCGCAGCTAAGTTTCTAGCAGAAGTGGGAAAGAAAAGATACTGCGTTGACACTGCAACTATATACTTACGAGTGATGAGCATGCGTTACAATATCTCAGGTCCGTATCCAAAGTGGAGGAATCGTTCTCATCGGCGACAATGGTGCATATGTTCGGCGGCCCAGTTTCGGCGGGCCACTCGACGCAGTGTACCATGGCTTGTTTCAAGCAAATGAGATCATAAAGGGTAGCTGACAAAACTAATTGATGCAATAGCAAACAAAATGAGCGAAAAGTCACGGTTTCCTGTGTTTTCAGTTCGAAATAATTCAATGTGTTCAGAACGTGTGAAATGTCTTACTTTGCCCACTGTTCCTATTAACACAGATCTGTTCGAACGATGCTTTCATTCTTATGACGATGTCAAAATATAGGTTATTTTTTGAATAGCGTTCCTCCCGCACACAATTCGTACTATTCCTGGAAGATGGCAGAGGTAGCGTCCAGCGATGAATAATAACTTGAATGAATGAAATAATGGGTTGCCATTTTTTCAATAGCTTGTGAATTGTGCTAAAAAATCGGCGGACACTTATTAACACATCTAATACAATGGCAACTAGCTGATAACCTCTCTTTTCAATATACTTCATCGCGATCATTCCCTGCAATAGCATTTTTGAAATACTTTTTTGTCGATCTGCGCTTTCTTGCACCCGTCTAGTTATGAGGTTTCAATACTCGCACTGCTTTCTCACCGTTCAATCTTTACATTCAAATTTTGAACTGTATGTACAGAGATGTTGCGTAAAACTACTTGAGCATTTCAATGGACCGCGTGACAACGTTACTTCCATTCGTTCGATCTTCGCTGACGTAGAAGCAGACTGCAGCAACATTAATATGTTTTAGGCTGATGTACTCATTTCTGTTAATTTAATCGAAATAAAATTTGGAAATAAATAACAGAATGCTTATGCTAGCGATGCCAAATAAACGAGTATACACTATACAAAGGTAAATGCAATATAAGACGCGAAATCGTAACGATTCTAAGTAAATAACAGGGAAGTGTTTAGCGTTTAAAGAGAGTCGACGATTTTGCGCGAATAAAAATAATGTCGACTAGGCTCTGTTGCCGGCAATCAAACCAAAAGTATTTTACGATCGATTTTTTTATAATATCGTTCCTATTCTACTTGCTGAGAATGTCCAGCCTTCCTTCCTTCCTAAAATACGATCCTATCCGTCATAAAGCATAATGCACATTGGGAAATGTAAAATGCCATAATTTGTTAGTTTATATTTGTCGGGCATTCACCAAACTAAACATGAAATCGAAGCTGAACGAGTGTTACAAGTTGAAAGCAAATTTTTAAATTTCAAGAGTTTCGAAGCGAAATTTTATTAAAGAAGTAAATGAAAACAATAAGTCAATGTAATTGTGTAAATAGTGTTAACAATGATAGAAAACAATAGTCAAGTTTCCAATTTCTTCAAAACGACGCGTCGTAGAGGCACTTTAGTACCAGCAACGCGAAGTACTATTCTTAGCAAGTAGCCAGCTGAGAATGCTTCAGAAGTGCAAAAACAAATAAATGGCTACTTTCACACTAAATTTGAAAAAAATGCACGCAATGACGCTGAAACCACTGTTGACGTGTTTTGCGCCTACAGGCAAAGACCTGGAAATTTAGTAATAGGCAATGTGACCAACGCATTCTAGGAAAAAATAGTGATGGAGTATGCGGAAAGCTCGTCTCCGAAGATATAACCCTAAGAAAAGCGCTTCAGATATGTGAGGCGTAAACATCGACATGTGCTATCAAAAACCGCTGATCGATTTAACGAAGTTATCTCAATGAATAATTTATTTTGAAATTAAAGGCGGGCGTAGTATTAAAAACCTATTAGAAGTCAGCCATTTTGGAATTAATTCAACTCTCGACAAATTTCAAGATGTAATGGACAAATTAATTTTAAATCTTTCCAACCTCAAAACCCCAATACTACTGCCATTAATACCAAACATTAGAAGGATTGCATGTAATTGCAAATGAAGTACTAGGAATGGATAGGAAAAATTGGTTAAAACTTAACTTAAACTTATGAATTTTTGAGCAAAAGCAATTACAATTTCTTAGCGCCAACTGGGTGTCAAACAAGCAATAGGCTAAAAGTTATCAAAGAGCTTAGACCGCAAAGAAGCAAAAGTTAATTGCAAAGCCGTGTATAACTAAATTTAATAACAATTTTCCTACCAATACAGCACCACTAAGAGAATTGCATCACAGACACTGAGAGCAGTCTTAATTGATCGAAATCAGCCTAATATATCACTCAATCAGTTCATAGGATCTCTAAAAACAACAATTTGTGTGCGATATTCGCTTCATCCATTAACGTAATCTCGTTCAGGAATGAACTCAATTCATTTCGAAATTTCTTTAACATTTCTCCTTTTTTTATAGATCTCTCTTTTCTCTCTTTTAGAGAACGATTTGTCGAACTCTTCAAAATTTTTGTCTCGAACCTAATACATTGAATCCCATAACTGCAGAAGTCATCATCAGTCAGAGGAGGACATTTTTTTCACCTCCAAATTTTGGAAACGCACAGTAATCAAATTAAAATGTAATCATACAATACATTCCCCCTACTAATGTGGACAAAAGCTATCCGTAGATGAGAATGATTGAGGCATATTTATGCGTACTTAAGTATATGAATATTCGCAGAAGCAATTAGGACTCACTAGATTACTAAGCCAAAGGCCATAATATTGTTAGCGCATTCCTATACTGTCCCACAACAAATAATCCAAACAAAAATTCAATGTAGAATAAGAGGTAAGATCGGGTCATAAGCAACTCGGGAAAGCAACTCTTTGATGCAAAGACTTAGATGAAGAGGACTGTGAAAGAGTATAGGTTTATTATATCTATAGCTAACACGACATAAACACATAAACATAAGTAATACGTTATACTCCATTTCTTCATGGCGTAGCAGAAAGTGTTCCTAATCGGAAATTCATCCATTTAGCTGACTTCATGCAAAATCGATATGCCTTGCCCTTGGACGAGTTGCTTAGTTATAAATGTAGCCACTAAAAAAAAAACTTATAAAAAACCGCAATAAAACATTTAATGTTTCTAGTGATTGTGAGAGAAATAAAAAAACCTGCCATGTACTCTATACGTTGAAGAAGTAGCACGTTTTCATAGCTTATCTAATGTAACAAAATACCAAAGTTGCGAACATTAAAACCAATTGAAGCATTCATTTTTGTTATATAGAACACTAAAATCTTTTATCAGTTGATATCAAACACAAGCTTGTGGTACGTTTTCTCATTGGGTACGCATTATTCAAGTTTCGTGGACACTTTTGAATAAAATTCAAGTTTTATTTGAACTCTTTCTAGTTTTAATTGTTGTTATTGTGCAATTACCAAATAATCTGAAGCGCAAGTGTCATTTAGGAAAGAAACAAATTTTGGTAAAGAGACCACACAACTATGTCCTCTTCTTTTTTCGTTGACTGCTATTTCTTTTACTACTTAAAAAAACCTCACCGAATGAAACAATGGTAAGAGCTATTAAAAAGTGAAGAAACAAAGCAACTACAATTCTTATTTTCTTTCTCACGCATTACAAAATAAACAATTTCGTTGCTTTACTTTTTTATTAGGTAATTCGAAAAGTATTCGCGGATTCAGGTACATTATCTTAAGCGTTCGCGGGACACTGAAGGTTTGCTTACAACACTTGTCGTATTACATAAACAAACAAAACAGTTGTCGCATTGCATTTTACAATTTTTAAGAATTTAAAGAATTGTATTCTCTTTCGTGTCGCATGAATTGTAGTCTGATATTACCTATTATGCACTACATAAGCGGGCAATTAATTTAATTAAGTCCTTCAGAAACTTCGTTGCCTGATATTTGTACGACATTAAAAAATAATATTTGCCGGCAGCTTCGGACTTTCATAAAATATACGACAGATTCCGAAAACATTTGTCGAGAAGTTTCTTCTTAACCATTGATTAAAACGGATCAGAATAATATTAGAAAAATTGTCAAAATGAAAAATATTCAAAAGAAACCTAGCAATAACGGCTTACCGATAATTTAGTTCCGACGTAGCCAAAATGACCGAAATCGTCAACGAACTTTGCGACATCAAAAATTTGAAGAAAAAGACGCAAATTGTGATAGAGAAAAAATAATTTTTTATCACCAAAAAAGAGTTGGCTTTTGAATTACTAGAGTATAGAATCCTTTCTATACTTACCAAGCTTGAGAAACCGTTTTTAAATCATCTTTGTTCCCAAATTTCCGAAACCTCGTCATCTAGAGATCTTTTAAAGAAGATTTGGAAAACCATTTCAGATATGGATACGGAAAAAATTTAAAAGAGATTATACCGAGGAAGATACCTGTTTTCAATAATTACTTTTTCCTATTTTGCTATAACGCTACAAAATTTCTAAACGATTTACAGAACGATAACTAGCTGGACAAATTAACAAAAAAGTTGAACAAAACTTTCACAGATTGTTAAACTGAAAAGAGGTGCGTGCTATTTAGCAAGATAACGTTTTTGAGAATCTATCGACAGCTTTTCAAAAATCGTATATCGATATCTTCGGAGTAGTGTGCAGTCCACATTTTAAAAAATAATATGCGGAGAATTGTAAATAGCATGTTAAGCTAGAAAAGTGGACTCGGATGGGGTGGAATCGAAAAGGTGGAATTTGTATCATTCAGTGACGGTCATTATCACTACAAGTTGTTATTTTTAAATGAAATGGGAAATCAGTGAACACGTCTCAAACAACCCAATAGCAATTTTCGTCGAATTGCTACCTAAAGCGCTTTCTAATTTCGTTTTTTCTATGCTTTATTTTTTCTATTTTTTATTTCGTGCTACATAGTTGAAAATATGGACTAAAAACATTGTTAAATGAAATTATAAATGCATAAAAGTTTTTAGAATTAAACGCTCAATTATAAAAATTATGTTAAAGACGGCCGCAAATGTATAAAGTAAGTGTATACAACTACAACTATCCATTCTTCTATTCATCTTAGTATATGTACGTATGTACGGCATTATGAGAAATTTAGTTATACTAAATTATCATTTTATTTCATTACTCTATGGTATATCTATCTATCTGTCTCTTGAAGAAGTCACCAAATTTCTGAGTTAAATTTTTTGTTCTCTTATTTTTATAGCAATTTATTGGCAATGATCCACTTTGTAATTTCGCATTACACATTAAAACTAAAAAGCTTTTATATATTTTAATTGGTGACGATTCCCAAGAAAAATGAGATATGGAACACTGATAACAATTATGACCTGTTCATTTTAAAGAACCATGTACACAGCCTAGCTTTTCGGAACTTTGAATATGTCAGACTCAGTGACAATAATCTCTATACGCGAGCAACGTTCAATTCTACGACAAGTAATCTCCAAGTGTAGTGACTTGAAAAATGAAAGTGCTGGTATACTCGAGACGCAAATAGCCATGCTGTGATCACATCGCCACAAACCGACGTCCAGTGCACAATTGTGTTGTGTGCAACAAAGAGCAAATGGCTGTCGTGTACGAAAACTTGTTACAGGGTGATTTCTTAGTATGACCTCTCCAGGAAAACTTTTCCAGGAAATGTTAATAGCACGAAACTGAAATGTCATGAATTCCCGATCTATCCATTCTTATAAACGCTTATTTGAATCGACGTCTTCTCGCCTAGGTGAACAACACTTTCACTCTTTTAACATTATACAAAGTACGGATTTCTCAAAGCACAAGTTGCGCGCGCCTTCGCTACGAAATTTATATTTTGCCAGAAAGCTGGAAATAATGTTGTCTAGCAATGAATATCCTGAACAGAATTTCTCTTCTCAGCTTTTGTAATAAACATTAACTTCTAACAAACAAATAACAACATTATAGTGGAGCACGGCCCCACCATTAAATACTCTAGACTACTTCGTTTAATACATGACATAATTCGTGACTATTCTAAAAAACGGCGTCATGTGAGAAGTGGTCAAAAAAGTGACACCAATTGTAACAGCGGACGTCCTTGGGCCAAAACAAAAAACGAAATATCTCATAAACAAGAATAAAAGACGGACGGAAAAACAGACGGTACAGTAAAAGGTGTGCCTATTTCAAGTCCTTCTAGGTGTGATAGAAGCGAAAGCATGCACTTAAATATTTCATATGGAAATAATCTCAATGAAAGCAACTGAGTTTTTACGGACACTAGACATGGGCACCTAGTCTGTTAAACATTAAAGACGATCGTGTCATAATGTCTCGTCATGTAATCTAATATATTGATAGAAAGGTGGAACTTACCAGTACCTTATCGAAGCAGTTCTATGTCCGCTTTTTAACAATAATTATAAAAACTATTTCGTTCACATCCTTATGCCTCTCGTACTTTCCCTTCCAATAAGATTATTATAAAAACAATTAGGAAAATTATATTAAGCTCTCGTCGAATTTTCTATACTCACAAGCTTTTTCTTAAAAAAAAAAAACAAAAAAAAAAAAAGGCAAAACCAAAAGTGAAATTTCGTGGCTGATTTTTTCTATTTTTCAACAGGTGCTGTGAGATAATTCACAGAATGTATGTTGAAATTTTGAAATGCTGAATGTTGAATATTTATTTACCTTTTAATAAGGTGCTAAATATCGAAATATTTTGATAAAAGAAATTTTTTAATTATATTTAATATGAGAATAATTAATTATTTTCTTAAAACGAAAATAAAACGCAGCCCAATAATTCTTGTCATTTGGCGTAAACGATCTGCACAAACAAATATACATCAGAGTCCTCGTAAATTTTAGTAACGTAAAACAATTCAATCACGTTAATCTGTACGTTCTTCTGTTCGTTTATTAAATGTTTCTTGTTTCATGTTGACCGGCCAAACTTCAGAATGGATTATAATGGGCTTATGTCGCTTGTGATCGTTAATATACTCGAGAAAGATTTCTATAAGATTTATTGTGACTCTGATCCCTTATGCGACTCAAAACGGAATAATTCAAGTGAAGGCGCGCTTAAATCTAACGCCACTTAAGAATGTAATCGCGTTTTATTCGAACCTATGGCGTCTTTTATGATTCACAAGATAACACAACACTACAACGCAATAAAGTATTGCAACGCAACATCCGAGGCGACAGTATGTTATTTTCTTACTATGGTTCCAACTGGTTTTGGCTGTTGATTATTACAGACTAGTGTCACTTTCAGTTAAAAATAAATGTGACAATATGGTAATTTAGGCAATCATGGCTAGCAATCTGCTATGTAGCTATGTATTGCTACAAAAATCGAACATGTAATGAAATTCATTGAAAGGATATTTCCAAAATGTAGAGAACGTATGGAAAGCAAATAATGATTTGTAGCTTTTGACTGCATCTTTGAAAAGTGGATGTTGTTATAAACCGACAGTTCAAATTTGAAGTCAAGAAATCCTAAAAAGCGCTTTTCTTTTTTTGCAACGCTTACTGTTCCGCCAGCTTGTCTGCCTCTAATTATTAAAAACATATAGTATCGCCTTGCGCTCAACCTCTTAAATTGATAACCGCTTTCTATGTGTATTTCATTTTCATATCAATTATATACATCCAACTCTTTTTTTACACGGTAGATTCACCTTAGAAAACCGTGCAAAAAAAATCATGGATAAAATGCATGCGATATATGATAAATGTGAGGATATGATCCACGACTTTAAGAAATCGTATAAGATGACAATACGCTAAATATTTTCCCAAAACGCCGCGCAAAAAAGGTAATAATGGAATCTACATTACATATTTATAAAAAAAGAACAATTGCTTTTTATTATAAAAAAAATTCGAATAAGTGTGCGGTGAAAATTTTGTTCATAAGTACAATATATAAAAATTTAAATTGGAGTTAGAAGTAAAAATCAATTGCGCAACTATTTCGTTACATGATAAGTAGCGTGCACGTTGATTACGGACTGAACCGAAAGTGCTATCGTCAGTGGACATGTCAGATATATCTAGCACATCTGTTGGTTTTGATTCAAGTAAGGAATTTTGTTTGTTAGTAACGGACTCGGTTGGTTTTTTTGCCTGCTATTTACTAGCAGTAGGACATAAACCGACCGACCGACTTCTCATCGCGGTATTCCCCCAATTGCATTTTATTGCTGTGTACATGAGTTAAGAAACTGTCAAAATTACGATTAAAAAAAGTTTTTTTTATGATCCGCGGTAGAAAAAAAAAAAGTCGTATAAGAAAGTGTATAGATCCTTATTGGTGTGTTATTCAGAATCGGAAAAAGAAGAGTTGGGTGAAATATTATTATATTACGAAAAGCACACAATCCCTAAAATAAGTTTGGATAAAAGCTAGCAAAATAGTAAAAGAAAATAAGGATTTGCTCTCATTTACCTCTTTAGTCATGTATTGTTGTCGTAGCTTGTCGACTGATAAAAAGAGCGAGCAAGTTTCCAGGAGCAAAAAGGTTAATAAATATATTCGAATTTAAAATCTGGTATTTTTGACTCGTTCCCAAGAGGTCTACAACAAGTAGAGGGTTTGATGAAGGCAAAGGACATATGAATTTTGTTAGTCGACCATAGAACAGAGAAGTGGAAAACAAGAGTGAAAATAGTGTTAAAAAACAATATCTTGTGAGTAGTTGTTCTGAAATGGTAAATAAAAGATACCCTTTAGCAAAGTAAGAATTCAGTGATGCAAGCCGAGACTGAGGAGTACAGGGAAACAACGATAAATTAAAAAAGGAATTCTTATGTAATAACATGTTTCTATGAAAAATACAAACCAACTTTGTTTCTTCCCAAGCAATTAAAGATTTCGACTACTTTGTATTAGTTCCGTGTGAATTACCATTTTCGCTACTTCAAACAAAAAGAGTTGAATGTATTTTTGCATTTACATTTTATACACCCCTTATGATAGGTAGACAGGAAAAATAGGAGGCAGACAGAACAAAGTATGATTACGTAAACACACAACGTAGAAAGTGTGTGCGTACGAAGATACACTTTAGTGTAATTATGAACAGCGGAGTCTAGCCCTTGTAACCAACTTATTCAAACCTGTTTTGCTTATTTATAGAAACTACCTGTGAATAGCGTGTGAATGTACTAAACATTCAATGTGCCTACTTATGCAGTGAAGCTAATAACGCACAAATAAATACAGTTTTATTTGCGGTGGATTTTCTTCCATTATTTGCGACGTGTCTAAATTATCGATGTATTTGCTATAAAAACTTCATGCATTTCCCTGAGTAATAAAATCGTTCTAATAACGAACAAGTGCTTCTTGAACGTAACAACATTCTCCGCATAGTTTCATTCCGTTCTTCGTCTACTACACTAAACTTTGCATTGACATCGAGCAATGGTTAGGGTAGAGTGGATTTACAATTCTCATTGTTCAAAGCATACGATCATTTGAAATGGTTACAGCTATACTCAACCATATATACAGGCACAGCCAAAAGTGTTATTCGTTTATTAAAATATAAAAAGAAGACGAAGAGGAAGAGGAAGAATGTCGATATAACCGAATTTTAAAACAAATATTTTAAACAAAAATCGAAAATCGCCATTAAAAGTGTACGAGAATGAGAACTTTCCCAATGCATTGTGCTCCGTAAACGATTTAAAGTCAACATTGAACAAGAGCAACCATCTCCATCGGTTGCAAATTCACATACATTCACAGAGTTTTTGGCTAAAGTTAAAAATGTACATTCAAGAATTAAACCCGAGAAGATAGCGAATACTTTTGCCTTTACCTATACTTCGCAACCCCTACAAAATGTATAATACGATAATCAACTTTCACTATGTTATTTTGTTGGAAGTTATTCAACCGTAAAATAAACAAACGCAAGCAAATTCTTTAATGCTTCCAGTGCAAGCTAATGGATGCAACGGCCTCTACACGTGCTTGATCCCTGAAAAAAACCTCAAATTTGTGATACTCAAAGCTTTGGTTTAATTTCGTAACTACCTAAATAAGCGCACACATATAAGCATTTGTACATACGCATATATATATATATATATATATATATATATATATGTATATATATATATATATATATATATATATATATTTATATATATAAAACAGCGTTTCTATATCTACAAAAATATGCTGAAAAGTTATTTTGGTAAAAGCTTATAGCTCCCAATCACTCGGACTCTATTCTCCTTTTGTAATTAATCGGATTTGTAAAAAAACGCGCATAATTTGAAGAGCGTGAAACCCCTTTTACATTTTGTAAGGTTACAAGATAAATCTATACATATGCATGCATATATTTAAATATGCACACGGAGTTTTTGTGACAAACAGTATTCACAGAAATGAAAATTAATAACAACATAATTGATAGTACACTTCCTTCGATGAGAAATCACGCCAGCAGTCAATTATGTCTAGTAGTAATTAAATTATATAATTAATAGGACAGTACTTTTGAAATGGCTGTTGAATCATTGAACCATTGCGCGGGTTTCGCCACTAAGACGATGGTCCCTCAAAACAATGTAAGCTTTAAGCAAATTATATAAAAGGATGTGGAGAGAATAAAAAATACGAGTACGGAACTAAAAGAAAAGGTACTCCGAGTATAGAATCTCGAAGAAAATTAAAGACAACATCTACAACGCGACAAAGAAAGGTAACTAACTGTCTCCTGATAATTTCGATATTCGATTTAAAAAAAAAAGCACCTGAAGTTTCACCGTAAATGCTTTTCAAACCGTTACTCACGACGACCTTAACGCAATCGAACTCAACCAGAAACATCCTGATGTTAAAGTAAGTGTTGGAGACTTTTTCCGAAATAGTTAAAATACGGAAAAGGTCTTCATACCAAGAGCAAAGTATGCAAACATAGGTATCCCTCTCGTAATGTTGCTACATACGTGTGTTTCGATCGATTAATTCCAAAGGAAAGGTTTTTAAAATAAAGAAAAAAAAGTATTTTCAAATCATAGGCCATCGAACAAATGCTGAAACTATTTTCAAGCACATGAGAGAAAAATGCGAAAAATGCCACTTTAAAGTTCTCCTCTCTTTGAACGAAACCTTAATTAGAAAATTCTGAAATTCACAGTTAACTCAATTAACTTCTTCACACACACATGAGCAAAAAAATAAATAAATAAATAAAAAAATAAAAATAAACGCTAACAACAACCGTTTAATGGCACAATAACGAGCAAATCATGAGGTTGCAGTTAATAGACACAAAACAGATAACCAACCGCCAAATGTAACACTTACTTAACGCCACTACATCTGTTACGGTTTTTTTTACTTACAGACTAGCCACGCTCAACAGCTGAGAAGCAGTAAGAACGGCACTACAGCACACCACCTTAGAACCAAGATTAACAAAATTCTTACGTACGTTCTCGTACGTTCACATATGGAAAACATGCACATTTTAGTTAAAGAAAAAAATGTATAAATCACTAAAGCGCGTGGCGCTCAAGAAATCTACTCAAACATGTGATCAATTCACATACATAAACACAAAAACACTTAAATATATTTGTGCATGCATGCATCAACTAACCATAAGTCTCCGTAGACAGCCAGTAGCATTTAAAGTCCCTGTTACCGCATATAACAGAGGTTCCTTAACTTCTTTCACAAACACACGATAACCATTTAGCTAATTATTAACGACTCGATATCTTCGCATACTGGAAATGTCTTCTGGATAAGTATGAAATCCGTATTGCAATCATTTAAATGTGAATAAGAAAAAATATTTCAAAATCCGGATTACTTTCCGCGTAATGTTTGTCTTTTTTGTCACCGCAGTAAAATGCCGAACGACGGTTAAGCAACACTGAAACAGAGTGCACATCACCTAGGATGATGTGAGAAGTTACATGTAAGTACAGACTAAGAGATGGGCATAGGCAATAGCCGAGTCTATTAAGTGAACATGTACACGTATTTATATATATATATATATATATATATATATAGATATATATAATGTACATGTGTACATATATAATAAGTTTGGATTAAGTGCACGTTAGATATAAAGGTTGACAATAAAGTAATATCGTGTCTTTAGTAGGAAATAAAAATAAAAAAAAGCAATAGACATTTTATCATTTTTCGAAGACACGACGATGAAGCACTCACAAAACTTTTGGTTAGAAATTTATAATAAACTGAAACAGAAAAGAAGTTAGCTATAAGTAATAAACATTTTATTATTCAAGAAATTCTGTAGACATCCAGACCAAACGGTAATCAAATGAAGCTAAACAATTGCGTCATGGGAGACATCACAATACTTATCAATTAAGCTCGAAGAATCTTCCACCAAAGTATTGCGATTTAGCCTGTTGTTGTGCCTGTTAGTTAGTTTGATCAGTCGTTGCTAATAAGCATTCGAGTTTAGTCAGATCCATTACATGCGGCGTAAAATACGTAATACCTTCTTGGCCCCATCAGATCGACGCCATGATCGACTTTCGATAAAATTTAGATATCGATCTGCTTTCAGCTACGAGCCTGATCCTTTTGAAATCAAAGATTAACATGTGCATCGCAAACTTACGCTTATGTAAATAAATGTATCTAAGATATTCATAGACATTCATGACATTCTATATTTAATCGATTTGTAATCTCTCAAATAGTTACGACATGCGGCGATCTTCTTCAGTTATGATTATTTTAATTCAGCTATAATTCGTTTCAGCAAAACTTTGATCGGAACATCGGAAATGTTTAATCATCAACTTTGCCAAGTTCTGCAGCACACAGCGCATAACTCTTAGGGAGATGAAAAAAGCAAACATATCTAATATGTTCAACTTTGTTGTGTTTGCTTTAAAATAACTAATACTCAAGTTGCTTACGACATAATCTAACATAAAAATCATAAGACCAACTAGAAATTCTTCGACACTTCCGTCCGCATACGAAGAGCGAAAATAATAGTTTCTTACCGACCCAATATATGTGTTAATGAAAATATTTCCACGTACATAAGTTCTTAATCGAGCGTGTCGTAGAACGAAGAAACATTCAAGTTGCTTCAATTAATGGAGATATTCTTAAAGGAATAATACGGAGTACAAATCATTTTTCAAAAAACTTATCTACGACAACTGAAAGATGAACGTTAAAAAAATGTAAATCAAAAGCAAGCAATGTGTGTGTGTAAAATTCATCACCTTAGACCGCATAAGTACATATCCAGTTATTATTATCGCTAAAAACTTTCTACCTTTACCATCATCTTCTTACATTTATCAAAAGCGAAACTGGCCGTTGTTCTCTTATGTCTACGAATAATAAATGAGCACTGCATTTGGCTTATTCTTCATACAGATATACAAATTACGCTATGTATCTCTGGATTAACATCCTTTAATGACGTTTGTCGGACATGAAAATAAAAAAAAACTTTTGGCAAAAGTACATGAAAGCAAGAAAGCACCGCCAATCAATTTTGAAGCATAACAAAGTTGTCAACTAGATTCGTGTACTATCGGCTTGCAGTGAAGCTAATATTACAGTTATGAAGAACTGTTTGAATTTGTTTAAGGGAAACTCAACAAGACGTCGTGCCTATTAAGAAGAAACAAATTTATCATAATTGTAAACGATAGAGCTCGTAGATCTCAAGCGAAGAGAGAATCTATTTTACGTTACATGTTTACCGTTGTGTCAGTTAAATATTTGAAGAAAGACGAAATGGATATTAATGTTAAAAGAAACCCCCCCCCCCCCCCCCACTAAAAGAAGGAGGGACGCCAAGAGGTGCCATCGAAATAGAGATAACTCGTGAAACTATAAGATACTTCCCGGTGTTCGAAGTCACCGATATTTTATATTCATATGCTTAGCAGTGCACTCTTTATTTCAATCATACAACAAATCAAGTTTAACTAAATTGATCGTGAGAAAAGAACGTAATAGCCTTGTCTGTCGCCTTGTTTTCTTATCTTTTATTTTCTTTTCATTAAAAGTTAACAAGAAAACACTATACACTATAGACTTGAGGCAAACAAGCAATGCGGTTATTGTTATTAAGGTGAGTCTTAGATAATAGGATCCGTGTGTAAGTGATAATACTTTCGCCTATACACTTATAATCGCTTTGTCTAATATAAAAATATTTTCAGTTTTCCCTCATAAATATAGTATCAAGCCTTTCTGTCGGACTCTTATGCTTGACTTCTTCCTTTTAACACTTGATATCAAATCCTATATATATATATATATACATTTGTTTCCAACATGCAACGCCATAACCTGAATAATCGGCATAATTTACGATTTTATTCCTTGAAACAGACAAAGTGGCTGAAGAACATTATGTATGATGCTATTATGACATAATGTTATAGGTGGTATGGTGTTATTTGCAAAAAGAACACGCCTACCAGAATTGATATAAAAGAATACTTTCCGCACAACCTTTGCTCATAGATGAGCAAAGCTCTAAGTTACCAGTTGAAGCGTGTGATGGGTAAATTGTTCATGAAATTGCTATAATGCATGTAAAGATAAAAACACAACGGTTAGTGATGAATAGGAAGACGTTGTTGCAGAATAGTACAGAACAGAATAGTAAAATGCATTTTATTAAAGAACAGAATAGTAAAATGCATTCTATCGCTAACTAAACCTTTCTTCCATGCTTCTGATGAAATATGAATTCGATGATGAAAAGTTCTTTCTAGTATCAAAACAAACAAGCGAGAGCTCGATTGAAAAAAAGTTTGGTAGCCAACTACAGCTACTATTGCCCCTTGCTGAACGCGTTTCACAATATGAACTCGAACGTTGTCTACAATGCCTTTTCGAATATTACAACTATTTCTTTGTTGGTAATCGACGCAAAGTTTTTGATCAACCAAAACGATTCAGCCGCGCTTTCTTCGAATTAAACAAGACAAGTAATGAATTTTGCGTCATTTGCTCACGGACATCGACTTATTCCAACCTTCCAAAAACTATACTGTACTCGTTTTTGCGAGATAACTCGTACTGACGCTTAAAACTTCAAAGTAATATTTTCACAAAGAGCAGAAATAAGATAAACGCTCATAGGTAAAGTAACGCCGCGCATTTAAGAAAACCAGTGGAAATAAATAGGCCCGTACGCCTGATAAAACAAGTGAAAGTCGTTTAAACTAAATTGATTTCGGTAAGAACGTAACGCTTGAATTGAAGGAGAGCCACGTGATTGAATCAATCAATATATGTGATATGCAGTTTAGGCGCAGTAAAGTTGAACCTGTCTTGGATCACCTTCGACGATGAAAGAACGCATTATTTACAGACAAGATAAACCAACTGAACGAAGAACTATCACAATAAAGTCGAGTCATTGACGGATTTACATTAACCAAGGTTCAGACATAAAAAACCAGCACAACACAGAGCTATTATAACAAAGTCAAGTTTCGTTGACTATGGAAGTTGCCACGAAGGTACCGAAATTTCTATAAAAATTTTACATTGAGTAAAGTGAAAATGTTGTGGCGTTTTTCCCAATAGATACTTCTAAGGTGATGACATTTTGGTACCGCTAACCCTATCGACTTACGGTTTATATTTGCAGGAGTTGAAGATAATGATTGAAAAAAAAAACATTGTGACATTAGCTCAATCCAAAGTAATTTCGTATTGAAATTGAGCCAAAATTTTGAAAGATTCGCTATATATTTCGATGCCAGGCAAAAATGCTTCGTAAGCCTATGGGCAAAGTTTTAAACTTTAAATGTTAAAGGCGGAGTTAAGATTGAGGGGTTGAGGGTTAAAGGAGCATCGACCAAGACCATTACATTTCATCTTGTAAGATTGCTACGGAACTGCATTGTGGCCAAAAGACGCTTTAAATTTGGCTAACATATGAATTAACAGGAAAAAATTTAATGGACTCGATTCCAACCTGAATCGAATTCGGAAATGGATCAATTTCGGACATTGCAAAATGAGTCACATACGAGCATACGATGCGACAAGAATCCAAGATGGATTAAGCGCAAAACGACCAAAAACCCAGTTTGAGGCCGCGTAAGGTAACGATTTCTCTTTGATGCGATTACAAAGGTATCTTGTTTCGTAAGGTGCTCTAATATGATCAGACAATTGACTACACTCTCTACCGTCAACAGTTAGTGCGGCGAAAGCGTCCCTTTCTAAGTAAAGCGTCGGAAATTGATCAGTCGCAAACGCGTTGTCTTTCATTACGGCAGTAACAAGTCACGTACATTTTTAATGTCTCAGCGAAATTCGTTCAGAATGGACGTTGTCTCGTTCGGACAACATCTCACTCGTCAAAAGAGGCACTTGAATAATTTTTCGTTCAGTTTTTCGCGCAGAAATCCCCAAATTTATATAGCGATAGCATAACTATTTTATAAGAAAAATGGCAAAAGATTATCGATCGATCAAAGTATATGTATTTGGTCAGAAAGCGTTTGCTAAAGCTGTAAGAAAAATTTGTTTGAATTTTAGTAGAAAAGCGTCATTAAGCTTTTCATATATATATTTTGAATCTTCCAAAAGGAACAAAAAAAAGTGCACTGATATCGAAATACTTTTAAACAAATACTTGTGTTGCGTATGGGTTGTTGTATGGGTGGTCTCTTGCTTTTCGAATAAGTCTTTTAACGTTTATTTCGTGTGAGTTTTGGGAATAAAATTTTGCTTGAGAGTGCGTTTACGCTGAAGGTGACATCGGTGCTATCGCCAAATGATTTCATTTGGAAACACATTGCATTCAATGCCTTCAAGTGTTTGTAGTCATTAGTTTCGCAAATATAAATATATGTATTGTTTATATGTAGGCACATATGTAGAGAAGATAAAAAAAAAAAAAAAAAAAAAAAGGACTAGATCGAAGCTTGGTATTTTGAGAGACCCTTACAGCCGAGTGTTGCTTATTTTCAAAGTTATTGCAATTGGGCTTCCGAGCCATTTTCTTCTTAAGAAGTGAATTTCTAAGGAGCGCGAAACGTATCCACGTTACTAAGACGTGATTAACGTGCAAAATCAGGATTCTTGTCAAACGCGGTTTTAATACAACACACAAACATTAATAAATAATCCGCTTATCTGCACTGCGGATACTAATCCGAGAATTAACTCTCAATAGATATCGGGAAAAAGTAATTAGTCTGCACTAATTTATGTTATTATACTGTTCTGAATAATTATTTGATTTCATTCAATTACAATTAAACAACGTTTAAATGCTATGTGCTTTTCAATTTTCGATCTACGTTTACGATTCTAAAGTTGAGTGAACTATAAAAGATTTTTCATCTCGACGAGAAACACATGTATAGACTGGCGACAGGAAATTCAAACATGAAAATATTTTCAAGAAAAATGTTCCTTAACTATGTACGAGCCATTTATAATATGTAACAAAATTATGTGAGAAAATGCAAAAGAAGACAACATGTTGTGATTACTAAATAATCGCAAACATGGAAAATCCACGAAGAAGCAGACAAATTATGCGAAAACAAAAAGACACCTATTGCGTTTTAACGTTAAGTGAGAAAACAAAATGATAAAAATAACAAATGTTCACAACCCAGCGGTTAAAAGTTAAGTTAGAGAGAAAGCTTTTCGCCATAAGACGAATACTGCATACCCATCGGACTTAAGAAAATACATATGCGTATGAAACGTGGTCGAATTTGAAAACTTAAAACGCCAAATTTAAGCAAAACCCTTCAAAAGGCACGTCGTTTAGGGATTATCTTCTTGTTTGTGGCTAAATTTCGGTATTAGGTCCAAATTAATCGCTTGAACGGTCACAAAATTTTCAGTTTTTTTAGTTTTACAACCAACGATCTCACAAAATTATTAGATATCGATACTAATAGTAGCTTAACAATGCATAAATACCGTTATCTGTTTTATAGCAGCAAGCATAAAATCAGCATAGGACGGTGTAGATGTATGTGTTAGTATATAAATTGATCTCAAGTTGGCAAATAATAAATGGAGAGATAGCGTTGAAGAAAATCCAAGAATGAATGAATGAATGAGATTCTGATCAAAACTGAAACTATTCTTAAAAGAACAACTAACGCACTTTGTATGCAAATTAACATAAAAGCAAACGGAAATGCGGCAACAGTAACAAATGAATGACTGACGGATAGATGCATTGAAAAGAGGAAAAAAGCTTGTAGAAAAAATTTCTCCTAAAAATTTCTCAAAACTAAGCAGAATATAAAACATAAGAAAAAGAAAAAGAAAGAAAAAAACTGTATCAAGTTAAATAAATACTTAAGCAAGAGAAACGTAGCGTAAGCGTAGAGTTAAGGAATTCCGCTTAACGGTATTAATCATGTAAAATAGCACTTTCAGTCAACATGTAGTCACATGCACAGCGGCTTCAGGTGTGAATTTCAATAGTCATTGAAATCGAAATTGCTTGCAGATGATTCACTTGACATACAGCGCTGAATACTGTAACGGTTGAGGGCTGCAAAGTTGACGGAAATCCCAATCATTTAAAACTGCCGCTTGATAAATTTTCAACGATTTGCGAAATTTTGTTGTTTGTTTATTTGTTTGCTTTATCTCTCCCTCTCTCTTTCTCTTTCTCTCTTTATCTCTTTATATCTTTCTATAAGAAAGAGAGGGAGAGTTTTGTTTGTTCTCTATATATTTATATATAGATATAAATATATGTATAGAAGAAAACGTGTTCATGCTAAATACTTAAACACACTACATACGTACGTACATGCATACGAAACATCTAAAAGTAAATACACACTGCTACATATTGCAATAAATAATCTTATCTCACATTCACTGCATGAGATTTGCATAAATTACCTGAAGTGCACAATTGCAAGTATGGCAAAGAATTAAATAAAATAAAAACAAATAAACAAACAAACACACAACATCGATGGTAGTTTTTCTGATAAGAGGCTGAAAGAGGTTGAGGTAGGTTCACCTTGCAAACTTCTACATATAAAAACCAGATGTGAACAATCGTTTTCTTAAGTTTACATACATACGTATGTACGTAGAGTCTTGTTCATGTGTTTATAAATCGTATGCGCATCCGTGTATGATTTTCCGTACATTTACAGGTAGCGTTCATTTGAAATCTGCATTTGAAAAACCGCATTAATGATTAGATTGTTAGACTTTTTTTATTAATCTACATACATATATAGTTTTTCCAAATTTGATACCATTTTGGTCAACAAATTTCAAAAACGTCCGCAATGTGCAAACGGTTGCTGATACGATTTTCTTTTATTTATTTATTTTTTTTAGGTAAAATGAAAATTATACGTCGAAAGCAGTCAGTCGGTCCTTGTCGTATTTGGTGAAAAGTAGGAAAAAGAAAATATGTAAAGAAACTGAAATATGGTATAGAACGAGATTCTCATCATGTGTACATGTGAGATAACATTGCTTATAAAAGTAGTGATCATTTCAAAACCCCCAAGTCCTATCCTAGCCATCTATCTACTGTTATATCACAACCACATTTTTCCTCAAATATGTCAAAGGACTTATTTAAACGATTCCAAGTTTTATCTTAATGATGAGACACTCATCAGTAATCGATTACTGTTCAAGTGATTATAATAAATAATGCAAATTTGTTTTATGCTCTTCCCAATCTACTAAAAACCTATCTCGTCAAAAGTTCAATGCTACGGCTACTTCGGTGCTCTTCATTGGAATATATACTGCATAACCGTCTTACGAGACGTTATCAGTAGGTTGGTTTTCCGCTTTTACTAACTCTCAACATAACGAGAAAACAGGCAAAGTTCTATTGAAATAAAATCGGACTGAACTTTTTCCGGTATCATCTCACGATTTTATTCAACATTGAGACTCTGCTAAAACAACGGGAGAATTTTATTATTGCGAATTATATTCGCACTTTTGGGATGACATCGTTAGCATCAACGATATATCGATCAAAAAAAATTCAAGTCAATCTACCGATTACTTTACTTTAGACAATAGATGTTTTGATGATTTGAAAAACCTACCAAACTTGAACTGCTTCTATAGTAATTGAATTCAATTAAAAATGGATTAAACGAGAAGAAGTTGTTCGAACATATGCTAAATGTATCCAAAAGCAGGCTTTCTTTACGCTGCAATAAATATTGTGCTTAATAAACTCAGTCCATCAGAGATTAATGCTGATCCCTATACGGGATATGCAACATTTGGTTGCTCTCGCCAGTTGGGTTTCGAAGACCATTGAGGCTATAGGTGCTTCAATTAAATTAGACCGGTATCTTTCTCAATACTGTACACATTCACTTTAAAAGTATAAAACTCACTTTCTGCATCGGTTTGTAAATGTAGACAGAGTTTGAGTTTACCACTACAATTTGGAATTGCAATACGAACCGCATAGAGGATTGAGAATTGTGTTCCTTAGCTTTTGGCCAGAGTCATGATCAAAGGGAACCATGTATGCATCTATTGTTTTTGCATATTCAAATGGAATTTCGTCAGATGATAGGGTTCAAGTTAATAAAACTATAACAGGAAATAATCGCTTAAGCCTTAAGGATAAATTAAATTAGATTCGAAAAAAAATATTTGTTGCAGCTGCAATAATTTCTAAACGATCAGTAATATAAGATATTCGACAAATAAAGAAATGCTATGAACCCGAATTGTAAGCACCTAAGTGTAAGGTGTGAGGAGCCTGCCCGGCTCCTAAGTCCAAGGTTAAGAGCATTATATATATTAAGATCGTTGCGTACGGACAGGATTACACCTGATTATGATTGACTTCAATTGACATCACGAATCCGATGAAGTTGGAAGAAGTAATGGTCAAAACAAGCAGAACTCTATTGGTTAGCGACACAAGATTTATGCGAATAAGAGCTGTGTTAAAGGATAGAAATGTACTGTTTAGATATAAGGCGTGTAGGCATAACCGATGTCTGAGCGAAGACAATGCGACAGCCGGGAATATATGTACATAAAAAACTCGCAATAGATAAAGGAATCTTAACCCAAACGTTAGTATAATCCGTCTCCCACATCAGTCAGTGTTGGAAAACTACTACGCTACAACTACAAGTGTGACCTAACTGCAGAGGGAGGCATAAACAAAAAAATTATTTTAGTGCCGCATAACACCACCTGTCAATCTTCATGAGTGAGTAGTTATTTGATAGCCGTAGAAAATAAAGACTTTCGGTTAATACTTCTGCAATAGGAAAGAGAGAATTTTGTATTATTTTTTTTTAAACGAATTCTCAAAAAAAAAAAAACGGAATCTGCCCTCTCAAGTAAAAACGTTAAAATATTGCTTGGTAAAAGCACAAGTGACCAACACAGTTGAGGTCGTCAAATAGAAAAGCTGTTCCCTTAGATATGAGTGAAAACAGCCACGATATGATATTCGACGATCTAAGTCGGAATGTGTGTGTGTTATTGTAGTTGTAAACATCTCATATGGATATGTAGTTATTATTGCAAAGGGAAGCTTCGGGCCAGCTAGGTGCCAAGTGCTGCGTTTGCCTACAACTCACTTAAAGTTATTCGTGTGACCGCTTCAAGGAAGAGCTACGATATATTTAAGCGCAGTTAGTCTGAGCTGTTTTCTCATTAAATAATAATGTTTAAGATACTAACTAATTCGCTGCCACACATCAGAATCACGTAACGAATCGAAAAACTGGATTTTGTACGTTGAAAGTGCACTAAACCGGATGCATACATCGACGGGAAAGGTAATAGCCAACCTTTTTAGAAGTACATTTGGCATAAGCTTCACAGACTATCCGAAAAAGACTAAAGCAATCACAGGGACTTATTATTCAGCGTAGCTGAGCCGGTTGATCGACAAAATCAAGCGGATACGAATCGTTGAAGTCCATGTGCCAAGCTAAGAGGGGATTACATTGAAAAACGAAATCTAATTTCGTCAACCATACTTTGTTTTCCACATTAGACAGTTTATTTGTTGATCACATTTCTTAAGGAGCTTTGACACAAAATGATTCTAACGATTTCCATTTACGTACACTAGACTTTTAAATTTTCCGATTTATAGTTGCTCTAAGCATATGAGCATTTGCTTTGAAGTGTTTAAAGGTGGAACCACTTTTACACGTTCATTTTGCAAAACCTGTAGACTTGCCAGTTAGCTATTTACAGATTCCTACATGCATATCCAAGATTCATCAGGATATCAGGATATTGACAATGATTCTTTAAGTACGGCGGTGGAATTTATAGAACATCCGACCTCGGAATTTTTGGAACAAATAATAGATTTCAAACTGTACTTTCATACTACATTGAATTTAGTAACATATAGGAATTTTGCTATAAATCACTTGATTATTTTGTTTTATCAATATGTTCACGATATCAATGTTTATTACGATGAGAATGAATATTGGATCAGTATTGTTTTACACACACACAGACACACACACAGACACATAAACGGACACAAATATTCAGAAAATTAGCTACGGCCATGATCACATTGATAAGCAGGACCGTTGTTAAGTTGTTTATGACTGAAGATTTCAAATACTGATCTAGACGATAATAGAGAATAATGAAAGAAGCATTGATCGATTGAACGATATTGCCCCTTAGGGAAATTAATGGCCTTTAAATTCTTCCCGAATTATTATAAGTTGTTTCTGATTGTTAACGATATGACGATAGATTTGTCTTATTGCGCTACAAAAGCTTACTTTTAATGAGCAAATTGAAATAACTCAAGTCGATATGTCGTTCTAATAATCATTAATATTAAATGAAACACATACATATTACAATAGATTCTAATTTGACCGAAACTAGAGCTACAAACGACGGCAAAACGAATTGTCCTTTCAAGTTATAAATTACGTCGCATGGGCCACAAAGCCATGAATGTCTAAAGTATGAAGGCAGCCATTCAAGAGTGCATTCTTCAAGTCGTTTACCGCATATATAGTCATTGAATCGCATTACAAACATCTTGAGTCTACTGGATAGTTTGGAATAAAAAAATTTTCAACAAATTTCCTCTTTCCTCTCGAAATTACGTATTTCCAGCTTACCGTACTACTGGCGCCCTTTTAATTCGTTTTAAATTAATTTAAAAAAAAAACAACAAAATTTTCCCTAGATTATCTGTCAATCATATTTCTAGAAAATTCTTGACTTGTTGCTCGAAATGATAAATGGTGCTGCTTACTGTTCTTGCTAGGAACATTCGTGAATGCTACAAGTTGAGTGCATTCTATTCACCTAATGCTTTATTTTAAAGATTGGTGTAATAAGTTTTAATATAAATTCTCTTCCGTAAATTAGTGACGATATTTGATTGATTTATTACACGGGCTTTAAGGGCGGTTTCCTGCATTTGAAGGTGAATTTTCTTGTTTCGTGAACTAAATTTACCATTCCGAGGAGAACGTATTGACTCAAAACTAAGAATTTATTAATGAACCAGTTAAAGAAACTAAAAGTTTTACTGCAGCCCCTCAATAATATACGGATTACCTGATCAATTTACTCATATCATACGCAGTGCGGTCTTCTTCAAAACCAGCCAAGTAAATTTTGATACATCAATTTTGTCTGAAAGTCACTATGAATCGAGCTAAGCTTGCCTGTCCGTCAGTTTGTCTGTCCATCCGTCTCTCTTGTTTTCTTGTGTTCAATTCACGTCAAATGAAAACTGTAAGGGGAGAAAATTTAAAAAAAATAAAAAAAAAAATTTCTGAATCGATTTGTGTTTGTCTGTTTGATGTTTGTCCATACGTTTTTGTGTTCAACCTACAGGTCGCAAATGTCGACATGTTTTGGTGAAGTTCGGTACAACGACATGCTTTGACTCAAGGACGAATGTTACTGAAAAATGTTATACGAACACATAAGCAAACAAGTTCGCAGTGCAAAAGCTACGCCAAAACTATAACTTAAAGCATAAAATAGAAATTGATGTAAAACTAGGCATAAATATTTATCAGAGATACTTTTGTATAAAGAGCACTAACTGATTTAAGATATTGAATGGCGAAAGCTCACCATAGAACGTATATAACTTTTGTACTTTTGTGCATGCATACATTCAAAGTGTTACATAAACCTATGTCAGCAAATTAATCAAATATACGTCGTCCTAACGTACGTACCTGCAGATAATAAGATTTTTATAGGTCTTAACTACTGTTAGCCTTCGTGATAACTATACACGGGGCTACTCATGCAAAGTTGAGACAAAGAACAAGAGCATATAAAACGCTCTTATTATAAAAGAATTTGGCGACCTTTTAACTTTTAAACGAATAGGAAAAAAATGCATATATATATATATATATATATATATATATATATATATATATATATATATATATAACTAAACCAATGATATCTCTATGCGTTTTTATGTCTGTGAACGGTGGAAAAAATATACTCACAAACGGATTCATTTGCGATATCATTTCTTTTGCATTGTAAAACAACAGCGCCAATGGCGTTTTAGTGGTTTGTGCGCACATTTGCAAACATACTTGCATGTGTTCATAAGTATTATGACGTCAGTGATCGTCTGATAAGTATAAAAGAATAAATAAATAAATAAATTGTAGAAATCGCAAACATTTTAAACTTGAACTGCAGCCAATCGGCAACATCCGACACTATTTGGTTGGCGAATTTATAGCCAGCACTTATGTAGACGCTAACATATATGACACTTTGAATAAATAGCTGTTGTCTCTTAGCGGTCGGTAGGTGGTATAACTTCCCCTCCTTGCCGCTTCGTTCCTTCTCTTTTCTCGTTTACGCTAATTTGTATCTAATAGAAAAAAACATTTTAAAAATTCTTAACGATATATATCCGTTTAAATTTGTTTGAGTGGGTGTTCCTTTATTACCCTCTCTCCCTTTCTCTCTTCCCCACCCTTTTTTCGCGCTATTTTTAAAAGTCAAAATTTTAATAATATTTTATTACAAATTTGTTTTAGTCACAAATGATTAGTTGGCCTTTTAACAAAGTAGCGAGTGTACATATGTATGCGTATGCGTTTGTAGACCAAATTAAAGAATGACAAATAGCAGCATGTTCTCATCCATACGTTAAACAGAAACGACAAGAAACAACAAAATTGGTCTTTGATATTTGTGCCTAATTGTTGTTGTATTTCGATATTTGTAATAATCAAAGTGTGGGTGAGATGGCGAAATTTTTATGATAAAACCGTCTACCGTTTGCGGAGATTTATACGACACACTTTCTATCTATGTATTTGACTATTTCAGACATTTCTTTCAATTTTACAGAACAAGTTCAAAAATTTTGAAAACAAGTCACACTTTCGTAAAAACACAAACTATTTATAAAAAATCATTTATCATAAAACGATTTGTTGTGGTGTTGTGTTACAAAGTTTCCCAAAACTTTTCACAAAATTTAGGTTAAATGCATCTATTATTTGCAGTAAGAAAAGATTGTACGAGGGTTGTGTGAAAAGTTTCGTTATAAGAAAAAAGCAAAGATATTTTTTGTTCTTTACTTTACTTTTATTCATCGACATAATCTGCTCTAAGCATAATTCAACCAGCATAACGCCCATTTCATATTTCGATGTCTTGTCCATAGAAACATTTGTTGAGACGCTCGCTACAGATCCGCTTGAGCTTCCGCCGAATTCTTTTTTTCCTTCCGGTGCATCCATTTGACATTTGCGATGTAGACTAATCGCTCAGGGCTATATAAATATTATGGATGGTGTTTTAATTCTGGTAATTTTACCATTACAACCATCAACTGCAGACACTGTGCATACGCAATGCAGTTTGCTCGCAATGCCTACACCTTGGTTCAAACAAACGCATTTTTTTGGACATTTGCTGACGCTCTAGCCAGGGTGGTGAGCTTGATCGATGCCTGAGTCAATTATTGCCCGGGTCCCCAACGTTCATCATCACCCAAGATAGTACGACCACGTTTCAATTCAGCTAACCAAAGTTTGACCATAATATATGATAGTACAGGATATCCATGCACAGTGATTAACTCATCTTTAACTTGTGTGGACGCATTGCGTTTGGAAAGCAAATCCTTAATAACAGCCCTTTACTGAATTTTTTTCATGTTGACAAAAGCAATCACATCGACGGAAATTATCATTAACGCCAGTCAAACAACAACTGCGCGTCCAAAATGACTACAATTTTGTGTTAATACCTATCAAGACGTGCGCAAACATATTCCATAACGTTTGTAAGCAATTCCCGCCAACCTTATGCTCAGGTGGAGAACTTCTCAGCTAACCTATTTATACGAAAATTATACGGCGTGTGATTGATTGTACTTAGAAACTGAAATTTCGTAACCATTGTACCAATATTTGACGCAATTGTTTTAAAACACTATCCCTTAAGATTGCAGATCTTTAATGAGTCAGTTTTGTGTGTGTGCGGGTGTGTGTTCTCTGGAACATTCTATTAAAAAAATCAAGCAAACTGTGGCAGGACGAATGAGCGAAAGATGAAATGATCAACAAGTTTTCGTTGGGGAGTGTCAAAATTTTCGCAATAGGCCAGACAGTAGATTGCATGGCATCGCTCAGCGCACTCCTTCGTACATTTTTCTCGCGGTGATTCGAACACAGGTTCTGTCTTTCAACGAATATTCTGATAGATTTCGGCTAAAATCGTATCAGACGAATACGATGCATATTCCATCACTTTAGCTAGTTCTTTGCGCGAAAAACTCTGCTACTATAATGCCTTTCTAAGCAAGGGTTTCATCCGCAATGTAAAGGACAAATTATTATAAACGGGCTTAACAGGTAAATTGGCTTCCCTTGACGCCCTCTTCTAGGACGCAAGCGATAACTTTAGATAATCAGCTTTCGATTTTGTCCATGTTTTTGTCCTTCATAGCTGTTGCCGGTCAATGGAACAAGCGATCTTTCTCAGCAACAGGAAATTGCCCACAGGAAAATAAAGAGATATATCGTAAGAAGTGTCTTCTCAGACCGCAGAAAGACTTTTTCTACATAGTTACACTACTCTGCAGCTCCACGGTCTGAATAGATTAGCATGAAAGTCCGTCCGTAAAATTCGTTCTAATGTGTCGTATTCCACTTTGTAAAATAAGTACAAGGAATTATCGGTTTCAATACTTCCATCTTTTTTGTTTTCTTCGTTCTTCAGCAAGTGACAACGACCCTTGGAGAAATTTTGTATCGGATGCGGTTAACCCAAAATTGATGTAGAGTGAAACAATAAAGTGTTAAATTCGTGCCGTCTGGTCCAAAGAGATGGAAACAGTGTATGTCCATAGCATTTTCGTGACGTTTTATCAGCATTGACCGACCTTTTCCGTAAGAGATGCTGATTAACGCCTCTGAGTTAGTATGTATGTCGTCGGGCATTCTGGAATTAAGCATTTTCAATGCGAGTGTCCATGCTATAGTGCAGTCCAGAAAGATGACCAGCTCTCAGATTTGTTTAAACGTTCTGCGGTACACATGTACCTATGTGCTCTAACGCCATACTTTTGCGGAGTGGACGAAGCCACCTCGCTTGAAACACAAAATTAAATGACCAAACCCTTGGTTTAGTTAATTTGTTCATTGTGAAAATCAAATAGCGTTCAATAGTATGATCAAAGAGAAATACAGCTCTAAATGAATACACTGAGTGATAGAAGACGTAAAGATTCCACACAGTAACGTAACAAAAGTATTTAACACGTTTTTGGAGAACTTTCTTATGCAGCGTTCACAGCATCACGTTACCATTAATAATATGTAAATTCATTACAATCTATTTGTCGAATCTATGCCAGGCAAAGGGACAATTCTTTCTTTTTCCTTCATTGACCTTTTGAAGTTTCTCGCTAAACCGTAAAGTTAAAGTTACTGCCCAAAATATACATCAGAAGTTAACGTAAATCGGTAAAGCAACTGATTATGAAAATAATTTAAAATTTCGAATATGTAATAACGCACACTTGTGAACATGCACACATCTATGCATAGGTGTGCACAATGCACAAATAAATATAATATATGTATATACACGTGTGTAATCGCAATGCATTAATAATTGCGAAATGGGAAGCAGATTTATAGAATCGTAAATTTGTTTCACACTTACCGCAAACAGTGCGCTGCCTAGACATATGGAACGATTTAAGACTTGGCGATTGCATTTGTTGACATTGACAGCATAAAAATAGGAACAGGAACAACAGAGTCGAATATGAAAAAATATATGCAAATCGCTATATAGGAACAAAAAATAAATGAAATAAAAAACAGTTAAATTGGAATATCAGTTCAAGATAAGTAAAATATGATCTATCAATGAAAAATCACTGATCGCTTATTATCTCGCTCTTCCTTTCTTTTTCGTACTCCCACTCTTACTCTTTTCTTCTTTTAGCAAATTCAAAGCTAGTAAGAGTTCATAAATTTCATGTCGAAAATTTTGTTTTTGTCGCTGCACATGAAACCTTGCCAAGATTTTAATTTTAATTTGAAAACAACAAAAACCACTATCTTAACCGACTGTCAAGTAAAACACGCGTTTCAAAATGAGTACATTTTTAGGAATCGTCTGATGGCAGATGTTAACCTATACGTACGTACGTACGCACAACCACAGATTCTTGTTTATTTATTTTATTTTTTTCAGCATTTGTTTAAACAAATCAAACAACGGAAAAAAAAACAACACAAAAACAATATAAACATTTTGAACATTTGTGATAAAACACTTAACGTTAAGAAAAAATATATCTAGTTTTTTATTGTATGTGCGCAGGTTATTACGGGTTTATACACATCCGCCAGATATACAATTCAAGTATCCTGCTGTTGCAAAATACTTTTTTTTTAATATTTTTTGTTTTATAATAAGTCAAAAATGGCAAAGATGAATGGCAACGACAACAACACTAACTAACTCTCATATTCATTATAATATTAAATAACAATAACAACAGTAATAACACACAAACGATTTCTTCTTTTTTTTTTTTTTTTTTTTTTCTCTCGTTTTTTATACCGTTAACATTTCAAACATATGTTGTTATCATACACATGCATATACACTACACGCATGCATGTGTGCTCAAGTTTTAATCGCATTATATCGAAATGCAAGGAATAATAACAGAGTGGAAAAAGAACAAAAAAGAACAAGAGCAGAGCAGCAGAGCAGCAGAATAAAAAAGAAATAAGTACGTACAACTTTTGCTCGCAACTGAGCTTTTTTTTCAACGAACCGATAGTTTTATAGCTTTGCAAATTTTCCACCTGTGCCGTTTAGCTGTTTTTGTTGTATATTTGTCAGTTTTTTTTTTTTATTTTTCACTTCTTCACTTATTTTTTCCTTTTCATACCGCATGCATTCATTTTATGTTCTTTAGGCTTTCATATGCTTGCTTATGTTTTGACTCTAAAGGCGTATTGTTGCCATTGCAACAACAAAACAAACATGTTCGAAGCACACTTGATCAAACAACTGCTATTATCTTTTATAGTTACCATCACACCATAAAGCAGACAAAACACCACCCAACCGCTAACTTCTATAAAAATGCACCCACGTTATCCGAAAGTAAATAAATAGCGTACGTAAACTACGTACGTATATATTCCGCTCTTTGAATTTGATTTCAAGACGGTAGAGGCATGTAAAAGTTTTAAATTTTAAGCAATAATTATGATATTTGTTCTACAAACGTTAATATTCGATTTTTGTGGCTTGAAAAATTTTCCTGTTTGCTTTAAATAAAAAATTATGTAATTAAAACAAGTTCGAATGGAAAGAAGCTCGGTCCAGGTCGTGTTTTGAATAGCCACCAATTGCAATGAAAATATTTTTAAAAGCGAAAATCGCAAAGGAACCACGAATGTATTGCACTCACAAAAAGCTATAAGCAATAGCTAAGTTGTGGTTAAAACAGACGAAGAGAAAGGCATTAGGCTGATCAAGAATACGATATATGTATACGATATATATAACTCCAATTCCTACTTCCATGCGTTAAAGATCTTTGATGATAATACTTTAGCCAGATATTTATTCACATTTGTTGTTAAATGATTCCTTGACTAAATGTTTATTCTTCGATACAAAAATTTTAAACTAATCTGAACGGCAACACAACCACACGGCAATATTTTGGCAATGTTGTAATACGATTTATACACAAATTTGCTATTGATTTTTTTCTTTCTATTTTCTTCTTTTTTTTTTTTTTTACATGCAAATAGCTTTTCCACATTTCCTTTGCTTGCTTTTTGCGGAAAAGAACTGTATTTTTGTCTGTTCTCTTCATAAAAAGGTACAAATGTATCGAGTTCTAATAAAAGGAAGATAATGTTCTCTATGCCGGCAAACCATATTCCTTCAGTCACAATGTTATATTTACTTTTTCAGGACTTTCATTACACTTGTTTCCATAAAATTGTTCCTATAATAGAGAGAAAATGCAAATCAAACATAAACACAATCGTGCACTGAACAAATAAAGTATAACTGTACACAACTGATGCACGAAAAAGACATAAGTGTGCAGCATTTCAACATCATATATCCACTTGCGAAAGCCTTGCGATTCCTTTAAAAATGTATTGGAGATATCAGGCCCTCTCTGATATCTCTAAGTGCTTAATATGCATACCTGCCATGATAAGACTTAACTATGCATTGTTCAATGGGACATGATGTGAATAATGTTTACTCACTGCTTCCATTCGGAAGCACGTTTCTGAAATATGAGCGGAGCAGAGGTCCACACTGATGACATGCTATGATTTAGCATTCGTATGCAAGTTACTGTATCTGGTCGGCGTGAGGAGCCTGTCAAATTTTTACCTTTCACTACGTTAACCATCAGATTGCAACTTTACATGTACATATTTCGTCCCATTGTGCGTAGGAACAACCACCTAACACCTAACGGTGTTAATTGTGTTACTATTTTCAATGTGAGGTCCATGAACAGCGTTATGAGGCTTCTGACACTGTGGTGCCAGATAGCCTCAAGCGGGACCGATCGCACCGTAGGTCTTCCAACCACCAAAAGGAAAATATCGACATAATGGCAAGTGTTATACTATCAGGCCCAGCAATCATTGTCCTAGAGAGCTCTACACAATATTTCATACTTGTTGTCGACTATCTTCTTCTTCTTCTCTAACTTCCCTCAACATATCAACTTATCTGTTAAGTAAATTGCGCCTTCATCTAGCAAACTATATCAAGGGTTATGAACAGCAACAACAAAAAAAAAAGAAAAAGAAAAGTTTTCTCGAGGTATTTCTCAAAATACTTGGTACGAGATTTGCACTGAGCCTCGGCATTTCCATTCTCATGTAAGAGTTTGTAAATTTCGATTACATATGGTATCAACTAATAAACAAAATGTTATAAATGTTCTGTGCAAAGCTCATGCAGATTAATTATTGTCACGTTTGTATTCATTGCTATGTTATTGCTTTATCGTTGTCTTGAACTTTTTGGCATTATAGTTATTTGAAATATTAACGAAAACAACAACTACAAATTTTAGATAAGGGACTCTCGGACGTAAATAGTTATACGATATACTTACACATATGTTAGCGTAGATGTTATTCATACATCGTACATAGGTTCTTAAGTTAATGTATGCTTATCGATGCATGTATATGCTATATTGTTGTTGTTAACACTGCTTCGACTGTTTCGTAGTACAGCTACTGATATTTACTTTTATGTCCTTAACAGAAGCAGTAACTAAAACATCAACAATACGTACTACTACTCAATTTTATTATTGCCAGTAGCAACAACAGCAGCAACAACACGAATGCTTGCAACAATAGCAGCTGTTTCAATAACACGTTTTCTGTTTTTCTCTCCTTCTTTTTTTTTTTTTTTTGTTTCTTATTCCGTTTTTTTCCAATTTCTTGCCTCGTTCGCCTTAAGAGTGATGTAATCACTTGTGCACTTATTATTAAGTATATATATGCAGGTGTATGTGTATGTGTATGTGTATGTGTATATACGTGTGTTCATACTCTTTCAGATTTACACAGCCATTCGATACTTTGCAACTAAATTGTTGCTATTGTTGGAATTTCTGTGATATTGTGTTCATTATTATTCGAAACAAATCAATTACAGTTTGAATTGGACTTTTAGTTTATAAGGTAAACATGAACGATTAAATCGCCCTTGAACGTATATATAAATATGCAAAACTTTATAATATCTACCAACGATAGATGGGTGCATAATTCCGTCATTTCAGTTGTAACACGCGACAATACGATTCGGAAATGTCTCATCATCTCGTGCCACTCTTAATTCGTATATCTCTCAAATATTCGTTACCTAAAGAAAGAGTTTTCTTCCAAATTTTTTATGATACCTTGCTCCAAACGGACATGATATTGCTTTGATATTGATTTGAATTTCGGAAAGAGTATCAGAGAAGTCAAAAATTGTGGTTGAAAATAGCTCCGACCCATTGAATGATAAAATTTAGAATTAAGAGATAGCGCCTATTGAAGAATCATCTTGAATGATGAACGGAAAATTTTTTTGCATGTTGCATATTCGATCAAGTAAAGCGGATAAGCGCAAGGAATGTATTGCCTTAATACAAAAGTTCATGATCCCAATCTAAGAGCAAACGCAAAATGTGTAACATTTTTTCATGAAAAACCATTTTCATTAACTAATGGCATAATTTGGATCATTTGCTGTAACTGTCTGTCAAAGTTTTTCAAAAGCTTGTGCAGCTAGTTTTTCACTTCTTAGAAAGAATTTAATTGACGAATACTTGTGAAGCTTCATTAATGTAATGCAAAAACAGCAAGCAGTTCGCACTAAACCAAGACATTGTTTACGAATACGGATAAGATTCCTTATTATCTGCTTAACCCTGCGGAACAAATTCGTGTTGTGAAAAAGACACAACCACTTTTATCCCAGAAAACATTCTACAAAACGTAGATATTTGCCTTCTTCCTTTGATATTATGTTCGTTTTCCGTGCATCTTCTTGAATTGTTTGTGAATCGTCAGTGCTGGGGTTATCATTAGGAATTATCCAGGCATTGACTCAATCATCATCTATGCACAGCGTTCTTTCAGGCACTTGAATGCAACATTTATTTCCCGAAAAATTGAATTGTTTTAAAACAAAACGAGAAGACAAACGCGACAAATTACAAATTACTCTTTAAAGCGAATTGATTTGCTCACATTTATATTCCATCAATCGGCAATTGCTGAGTACAAGATACTTGATGTCGTTAATATTTGGTAAATAGAGCTTAAGGTCGACGGACTGTGTCCACCTGGTTCGGCTTCAACTGCTTGTCTGCCGTTTGTAAAATACTTTTTATATCACTTGGTAACTTTATTTTTGTATCATACAACGCTTGCGATACAAGCATGTATTAATTTTGGGTTGATGTACACAGTACGCAGCAGGACTTGAGACTGATCCACCTTTAATCAGAAGGTGACCGTGAATGTACCCGCAGAGCAATGTAAATAAGAGTCGAGGATGTTTTCCTTTTCCGGCCGATTTTTAACTTTTATTTGAAACTCAAGTAACGCTGCAAAGCGAAAACGCAAGTTTTCATCTTCCATTTTGAATATTAGTCCTGCACACAACATATTCATTTAAATAAACTTATTTGTAAACGTCTTCCAGACTTGCAACTTACTTAAGTAACAGTTGACCATATGTTTGTAATAAAAATATCAGAACTGTTCAAATCGCACGCTTCTGCCACCCATGAAAAATCGAATACGAGCTTTAGTAAGCACGGAGTGTTTTTATTGACTCTTGGTAGCTTCGAAACAATTTTTATTGAATTTTGAATGAAGACAGAAAATTTTGATTCATGGCTCTCCAACAACGAAGAAAAGTATATACGCAGAGGACGAAAACTTAGATATAAAACTGACGTTTAACTGAAAACTTATTTTTGCTTAAATGATTGAGACCATTTTCATTTCGAGCCTGAAACCGTGTTTGGAAAGTTTTTCCAATAAATCGGAGGTTAATTATAAAAGCACGTTAAAATGTCCATGTTAAACGCGTTTCGACACTTTCGCGGATGTGTTTATGTGCACATCACCACTATTTGCAAATTAATTTTTAATCGAAGGTTATGTGCAAGTGTGAACTTTCTATCTTAATTCTCCCAATATTGAACAACTTCAAGGGCAAACAGACAGCTGGACAGATATGATGACAATAATTGAACTTTCATACGAACTAAGGAGGCGCATATGCGTTTAGTGTATAATACAATAGTTGATGGCTTAAAGCACATGTACTCACAGGGCAACCGAGATTTCATAGTAAGTCTCCTTTTCTCATCATTGGAATATATGTGAACATATATGTAAAATCTACATTTTCCTTATGCTTACACGAGCCAAAACTCGTATTATATTTCAAGAAAGGAAAAAAAAGTTTTACTCAATTTTTAACATTTAAAGCCAAGATTCTTTGATTGCTTTCGATAAAATTTTCAAGTACGTTTTGCTTCAAATTGTTCTTATTCTGTGCATTCGATTTAAAAGTTCTTTAAATTTAATGCACTTTCAAAGAATATTCATATCAAAAATGCACTTTTACGAAATGGATATGAAAATAAAAATAAAGCTCATCCGCCTGTGTGGCCGAAGGCAAAGAATCTCGATTTGCAACTCAATGGTCGTGGGTTCGAATCTCAAGTGCGGTAAAGTTTTTCATAAACCCGATAGCCTTAGACACTGCTAGCGCTTTAAGACTTAGTCTTAGAATTTATTTCTCTGACTAAATTAATAATAATAATAATAATAATAATAATAATAATAAAAATTAAGCTCAGACACAAAAACGAAACGAGAGAGAGTCTTCAACTCTTTAAAACCACAATTTTTCACATAGCAATCCCATAGAGAAAGAAAGAAAACGAATACTCTATTCTTTACGCATAACTCTATAGGATTAATTTAACGTTCATACCATATATACGCACGCACACAAAGTTTCCTACATTAGAGAACTTTTGATTAGATTTTTATTACATTTGAAATCGATTTCCTTCAATAACCTAAAAACCTCAGTAACCATATATACGTTCATATAAACAGTAAGCAGGGCTAAATGCAAACATTAACACTGAAGGTTTCCAAACAATTTTTATTGGCTACCCTCTCAGTCAGGGTGTACTTGTTTATATTTCTTTTTTTATCCTTTTTCTTTTTTGCTCACCGCTAAATGATTGTCTTATAGCACTTCTATCATTGACATTACATTGAAATTGCAATACAGATGTCTCCGAGGGTTTAATGTGGGTACACTACCGTGAAGGTTTAACCCCACGGTGCCCGGTGGCACACGGAGTGTGAAACACTCGAACACCCTGAGGCTAATAATTCTCGCAACATACGGTGCCGAAGTCGGCGCACACGCTGCCATGAGGAAGATTAGGTCCTCGAGTACCAGACGAGATACATTATGGTCGCATCTCCGCTCTGGTGAGGGCGAGGCACTATCTAAAACCTTTGCCTTTCTATGCATAAGGCACCCGGTTGCAATGCAACTCCACACCGAGCAAAAGCTCTTCCCGCGATTTTTGGGCTAACCACAGCCACCACGAAACTCCCGCTATGCGCCGTTCCCTTTGTGAAATTGCAATACAATGAGCCGTTGCGATGAGGCAATATGCCACGTTCTGGTTGTTTATGTATTCTTTAAACTGAATATAACCTGAATCCACGCCAAGGGACTTTCTTATTGGATAACAGTAGAAAGGGAACTGAAAACAAAGATCATCAACAAGGTTTGAAAAAATTTATCAGTTCTGTACAAAAAAAGATCCTTCATAAACTGATACTGCAAATGGTATTGAAAAGCTCAATATAGCCAACAACAGTAGAGAGCTAATTAGCTTTAGTGTTAAAACATATATTTCTCTTTTACTGCCATAGATCAAATTTAACTACGCTTGCGATCTGCAAAAATTTGATCTGCAGATAAAATGATCTAAAAAATATTGATTTCATATTTGATTTCAAATTAAAATTAAAAAAAGGAAATTAACAAATTCCTATACGGACGAGGAATGCTATTGAAAATTGGATTGAACGGTCATTTATCTTTGCTTTTCTTCCAAAAAGTTGTTACGTAATAAAAATACGGAGACAAATAGCATTTTGGTATACCAAGGGAATATGGAAAATTTAGATCGGATAATTTTTTGATCTCGATTCTCGCAGCAGTGTCCTTAAAAAAAAAATTTTAAAAAAATAGAAAACTTAAACTTCATATTAGATGGCAGCACAGTCTAATTCTTAGCATTTTCTTATGAAATTTAGCACAAAACGATGAATGGACAGATATGTACATATACTGGTGAGTTTGAACTACGTTTGAACTATATTTTTCAAAGCACTCCACACATAAGGATTTCTGCAAAGACAAACTTCTGGGCAAATAGATGCCTCGTTTTTGATGCTGATGATGAAGAGAGCGTTTAATAGTCTGCCTTGCCGCAAATTCCTTGTCCGGGAATTCTTTTCGGCCAAGTTGACACTTGAGTCGTAGTTTCCTTTCATATTTTAAAAGCAAGGCTTGTTTTTGAAAAAGTTCGATTGATTTCACGCAGTAGCTTTTGATTGCTACGTTCGCAAATATGAGAGATGAAATCCAGCATTCTCGACATTTATTATTTTTTTGCTATCGAAAAGTGAAATATGCTTTTCAAGCAAGAAAAAAATGATCGGATGTATATGTAAAGGATATATTGACAGAACGCTAGGGCCAGAACTGGTTTAAAACTGGTTGGATTCGTAAGATTACTGAGAGATTACATTTATCGAACACGACCGCTCGTAATGATGTAAATCGTCATCGTTCATTTCATTTTGACCAAGAAATGGTTTTTTGAACACGTGAAAGCACTTTAGTCTGCTTGCCAACTGCAAGACAAAGAAATAGGTTCAACCTTGCATTCATATAAATTGCGGAGAGTCTGGGTATACTAACGATATCATGCAAATTTCTTGGGACAAGCAATCGAAGTCATAAAAAGGAAATTTAAGAAATTCTTCCGATTTTTTTACATCTCCAGTCTGAATATAAAAGTGAAGCTAAAGAGCTATGATTTTATTCACTATGACATGAACATATGACAAGCGATGATGAAAAAAATACTTTAGAATTATATTAAAAAGCCTAATAACGATGAATTTAGTTAGGTTAAATAGAAAAAAACTCTTTAAACGTAACAGTTTGGAAACTTCTGAAATATAATACAAATAACATACGGCATCACTTTAATAATCAACTTGAGATTATGCAGACTTACATATTTATTTGCAATTGAAATAAAAGAAAAGGAAAGCTTATAAGATATAAATACACACACACACACACACACACATACACGGAGGCAAAAGCGCCCATAAACACATTCACGCACACACGTACTGTAATATGAACACAAGTGGAATAAAATCCAATCAACACAAGAGGATACAACGGTAAATAAAATCAAAAAAAAAAAAAAAAAAAAAAAAAAAAAAAAAAAAAAAAAAAAATAGTAATAAAAATTATAAAACAATTGAAAAAATGAAAAGAAAAGCAGGGAAAAATACAAGAAATCGAAGAAAAACGGAAACCACACATTCAATAATAAAAATGTCGATTTTATTTCGATTACTTTGAAGTTTTTAATCAAGGATTGTGCATCCAAATATATAGATACGTAAACAACCCACTAAACACACACACGCGCGCGCTCGCCGCTCAGATGCGAAGAACAGGGAAAAAGGGCGAAGAACAAAAAGAAACGAGCAAGGTGGCAGCGCTTAACAAACAAGAAAGATGTACATGCCGGCCGCTCTTTCGCTAGCGATCTCAACACGGTCAAGAGTCGATTTCTATCTAACTCAGCTGCTCAGGTCATAACATGGTTTTAAAGCATACTTATGGTAATTTAATCATGAGAACGATCTGGAAAGCCCAGAGCACACTTTCTTCACTTAACGTCAATACAAGGAACCAAGAAGATGGACAATTGGGAATAAGACTTTTGGCTACACAACATCCCCAGAGAGCATGAGGCTCCACATGCTGCAACAATGTGAAAAATTTTAAAGTTTTAAGTTGTCTTTGTAGCAATTCTTCTAAAGCGCAAACATACCAACTCAAAACGGCAGCAAACAATAAAGGGTACGCAAAATTAATTTTGTTCGACTTGGCCTATATATATAACAGAAGCGACTGTAATGCGTTTTATTTTCTTCCTCAGTTCAAGGCTGAAAGTTTTTTTGTGAAGAAAGATTAGATAATATTTCTTTCGTATATGGGTATAGTTGTCCCCTTTTATTCACATATCCAAATTTACTGAGACGGGAGTCCATCATAAGCCAATTCAATTCAAAGTCAAGCAAAAGTTCCTGTCTTTTTATGCAATAGATGGTCTTACAATCATTTCGTTTTGATTACACTAAACCTTTTTAACCAAACTATAACGCGAGCGAAAGGTGACAGTCAGAGATTTTTCGCCCAGAAATCCCGAAACTCATTATCGATTAAAATCGCACATATTCGGTTGACGAAAGTTGATTTAAACAAAACAATAAAAAAGAACCCATGAACATTCCCCTTCATATGGATAATTTTTAACTCTTATGTTACAGCACGTTACAGTGTGTGTTACAATTTCACAAATCGTAAAATCAAAAGTATGGAAAAGCTGAAGAAGAGGGTCAATGCTTTGTATCATGAAAACCGGATAAAATGTCGTAGGCTGGTTCGCTCTTTTCGCAATCTAAATCTATTCATTTCTCTCCCATACTAGAACCCACATGAAGCTGTCGTTTATCTTTAATTTTTAATTTTTTTTTTTTTTTTGTTTTTTTTTTTTTTTTTTTTTTTTTTAGTCTAAAGATTTATTTCATTAGCGCAAAATTATTCCTCTAAAAATATAAGTAGCATTGCATCGATAAGTGATTTTGTGTGTGTACTATTTTTAATCATAACGACCCAATTATCGAACGAAGTAAATGAACAGTTTCCGAGTCATTTGTCCATCAGTATACGTCAATGTCAACAACATACTCATTTAGGATTCATAGAGCCTCCCGTGTGCGTGTATAAACACAATTGTGTCACTTATACGTTGTATGAAATGTTCAAAGTCGCAAACGTATTAACCAATAAAGTGAAATTGTTGAGTTGTAACCAATACACAAACACAACATACCCTTAAAGAGAGACTCACAAAATTTTACATTTACTTACGATTGTTTCTCGCCACCAAACTAACATCATTTACGTATTTACGCGATGGACATTCCACTAAATTGGTTATACTCACTGTTCGTTCATTTTTTTCCTGTTTTCAAGCATTTACAGCATGAACGCAACGATTAACTTTGCTTACTTTTGCAATGCTATAGCTTTTATGAGCAGCTGCTTGTTGTGACCAGTGTTAAGCGCATTTTGATTACGCGCACACTGAAAGAATACCAAATATTTTGAAGTTGTACTATGGGCAGTACAGGCCGTATCCGCAAAAGAATACAATAACAACGAACTGAATGGGCAAGTGAACGGAAAACGGCACGAAAAGGAAGTAAGGCATACACACGCACAAACTTTGATTATGTGTATTAAAAGGAGTTGGTGGCAGTTAAAACTGGTTTCCTCGTAATAACAACGCTACTGTCAAGCAAAACAAGCAAAAGCAAAAGCAAAAACAAAAACAATCCATTGCCAAAAGTAAGTATTTGTTGACAACGTTTGCCGCATATTAATGAATTTATGTTATAAGAAAGCCCGAAAAGGGAAAATCATGTACATATCCACACTTACAGGTGAACATAAAGGCCGGCTAAATAAATACACTTTACATCTGTAAGTATGTTTAATACCTTAAGTCTTTAGCTATACTTGTATCTTTATTCATAAATTTGTCAATGGGGCTCAGTATGCGTGTACGTAAATTCATATATATATATATACACGCAATGATATCCATTGTCAATTGAGGGCTTCACCCAACCGTTCGAATGGGTAAAAGAAAAAGGGAAAACGAAACGAAAAATATAGAAAAATTAATAGCGATTTCTTCCAGATACACATGATTGCAATAATATCACACAGAAAGCTTTTATATTATGGACGCATACCTAGAAAAGCTACATATGGTATGATAAACCTATTGCATGCAAAATTTTTCTCAATTCTATCGACTGAACTCTTCTTCGCTATTTAAGACGTTGGTATTCCATTTCAATTTCAATTTATGCACACTCGTCGTTCAAAAAAAAAAATAAATAAATAAATAAATAAACAAATGATATGAATAAATAAATAAATAATAAAAAAAAAAAATAAAAAAAAAACAGACCTCATTCCGGACCCGCCAGAGAAGGTATGATATTTTTTTTTATATATTGTTTTTACATTTTCTGTTTGCTTGGCAAACTACATGACTAAAAGACTGACTGATTGACTTGAATGGCTGTCTGACTTTGCTGTGCTATGTGGTGCGTTTGTTGGCTGAAATGCTTTAGCAGCATTCTATGACTCGCGCATTCAGCCTTTGAACAGACAGTTGCGAAAGATACAAACGCTCATACATCCCCACCTGATATATTTATATTGATATTTTACACATAATATTGTCTCGTCTTATACCCACACACAAATGCATGTATATGCATATTGTATACATATGAGCGCTTAGTATTCACAATTGAACGTATATAGTAGTTGGGATTGTTAGTAATACATCTGTGCACATGTTTTTATGCGTTTATCCACATATACACATGCAGATGTGGTTATATACAAAAACAACTATCCTATCGCACAGACATCATAATTTTGCTCTCAGAAATACAATTTTATTCTCAGCAAAGTCAAAAAGGGCCTCCATAAGAATTGCACGGTAAAATATATTTTACTCTCAGAAATAGAATTTTTACTTTGTCGGTTTGTTTGTGTCACAACAAAAAGCAAGTGATTTTCTACACTGAAATTGAGAGTTGTTTTTTTTTTACCTTTTTTTTCGTATATTTATTTTTAATTCACATTAAGAGAGAAGAGTAAAAAACAAGCTGCCGCATTTCTCTCATTCATGTTTTGTGAAACGGTATGAGATATGAATTATAACTAAACCAAACATTTTTAGTTCGAGGTTGTGGCTGCGTATAAGAGTCGTTATTCTCTTTGTCCAATGTTCGAGTTCGTTATTAGAGTTTACCTCAAATTTGTCCCAAAATTTGAATGACAGATTTAACAAAAGTTTTTCAATAGGACGATAAAATACAATTTGCAAAAAAAAAAAAAAAAAAACATTGAAAATAAATGTTAATGAAAAACAGAAAAAAATTTAAAATAAAATTACATTCAGTTATATATTCAGGTTATTGCATATCTGAGTGTTGTACACGATACGGCAAGACAAATATATTCCCATCCTTCGGGGTCATGTGTATCATGGAAAGGAAATATTTGAAAGTCTTGTAAAAATGCCACGTGTACCTTTATTTGGTTTAAGTTCCTACCTGATGGCAATTAGTTCGATATATAGTAAAATTCAAATTTCAACCAATCAATGGAACGTTTCGACATTCGTCGCTCTGTTGTTTCTGTTGCTTTTTCGTCAAGAAATGTTTATTGTACATACATAAGCACACATATACAAATATATATATATATATATATTTATATAATTATATATGCATATATTAAAAGAATCATAATTAAGTTTTTTCATCGATTTCTTGCTTACACTCGACAATTATTTGAAAAAAATCTGTTGCAAAATATTATACAAACATAATCAGTGATGGGTGACCGATTAAAAAAAGGGGTTATCAGATAAATGAATACGACATCGACGAATGGACTAACTAGCATATCCCAGTTTAGTATTTCTGATCTTTTCTCAATGAATTTTGCATTGTATAACCGAGTGTTGTCAATGGGAAAAATCACCTTATCACAGCCTTTTGCATATTACATTCATTTTTTTTTAGACAATTTTTCATATATGCTCCTTGCATATTCTCATCCTTTTGAAGTCTCCAGCCACCGAGCGTGACCTTGACGTCATAGACGCTCATAGACTACCATGGTTGGCCCCTCTACGATTTTGTACGGTTTGCATTATCGCAGTGCATAAATTTTTTATCACGCTACGCCGTACAACATAAAAAATGTCTTCTTTTTCTTAACTTAAGACAACTGCTCACATATGTAAAATCCTTCTTTGCAAATTTTAGCGATTCTATTTAAATGTTCGCTCAGTTCTCGTAAATTTTCCAATTACATTTTCCGCATGAGAAAGGTCTTCGTCGAGCAATACTTGCTAATTTTTTTAGCTTCAATTTGTACCGCATCAAATCCAATAATCGTAAAGAATCCGAGTTAATAGTTGCTTTCGTCGATAGAATTTACTTGCAATAGATTTCAGGAAGCAGCACTTTTTTCGAAATAAAAAATTCCGCTGGCTTATAATTCGGCTTAAATATTATGCGGTTAGGCGTGCTCACGTCAATTCAAGTAATAGTTCCTTCACATGGAACAGTCACGGTACGCCAATTACGCGCTCCCTCAAAAACCCCCCAAAACTTAATCAGAAAACGCACGACACAAAAATCTCTCAATCACTTGAAAGTGAAAACGTAAAAATGAAAACTTGAAAATAGCGAGTTATATGCCTTTGAATAACACGCTTCGTCGAGTCCGTTCCCAAACAAAAGGATGACTCTGGTTTCACAAACATGTGCCGCTATATATTCCATAACCAAAAAATACAAAGCACATGAATAGTTAGTACACCTAATGGATTCGAAGAGGTACATTTCCTTGGTTCACAAGCTCACCGACTAAAGATAGAGAGTTAACTTCTAATAAGCCTTAGCAATGTTTACAAGCAAAATTTGAAAACATACTTTAGAACACTACGACATGACATGAGTTTTGAAGGAACAATCGTAATGCCGGCAGACATGTGAACAAAAAATGAAATGCATTGCGCTATTTTCACCCACAACCTCACATTTCGCACTTTTGAGTTATTAACTGTACGTGTATCCATTTGTGTTAGAGCGACAATTGTAGTATGGTCTATGGAGTGTTTTTTAATGTTCTGCTGCAAACCAAACTAATACATTAAAGCTATACAGTATTTCGTTAGTTTTGGGCGTGTGGGTTGATCGATCGAAGTTTTATTATATTGATCTTTAAGATAATTGTGGAAAATATTGCAGCAAAACTTAGTTCAACGCTTCTTATATTGTCCTTTGGGGATGTGTGAGAGACCGTGGAAGAGAAAGAAAGAGAGAGAAAGAGAGAGAGAGAGAGGAATCGCGCAGATAAATTTGCTGATTTTTTAAAGCATTTCAGATACATCCTTACTATGGATTTTATGTTACAATCATTTTTTTGTCTATAGCTTTACGTTGTATTGAAAGTCTAAACAAAAGAGTAGTGTTATGTGGTCTAAAGGATCATATTTAAGCTTAAGAAAAAAAAGTATGTCAGAAAGCCAATGAAAGCGTGCTCCGTCGTGATAGTTGGAAATGGTCCTTCGGGTAGTTTCACAGCGGCCAAAATCGGGTGAGGAGATATTAAACAGCGCTTATCTTTCCAGAGAAGAGCGCGTGGTTCATTGGTCCGTACATACGTCCTCATTCTAATAGTTAAGGAGCGTTGGAGCCCTTCTATGCGCAGAGTGCAAGATGAGCAAGGCGGACACGTTCCCCGTGGGGCCATGTGTGGGCATAAGTGTATTCGTGTGTATGTTAAACCCTCGAGTTAACAGTTGTTCTGTATGGCTACTTTTTATGAAACAACATCAGCATATTAAATAAGTTTAAGCAAACTTGAAGAACTTTCTCATTACATTTATAAAATTCTGGACATACACACATACATACCTTGTAAACAACATACAATATCTATGTTTGATTTTACGTGTCGTTCACAGCTGTCCATTTGCACATATGTTAAACATTGTACGTTAACTTTTAATGAGATTCGTGTCAACATTTCAAAAAAGTATTTGTCCAGATCCTCTTGATATGGACAAAGCTTAGAGTTGAAAAAAATATATATATATTATTATTGCATTTCTTTACGAGCAAATGCATGCCTTAGACTCACAAAAACATATGCATCGTTTACAACGAAAATGCTATAAGTGAAAGTAAATGGTTCCCGACATTTTTTTGAAAGATTTGCATCTTTAAAAATGTATCCGCGCTTCCTGTCACCATCAATATCAATTGTAACTAAACAACTGTTTCGAGATATCTCGAGATTTTTGCGTACATCATAAATGGGAGTAAATTTTTAAAGCGATATATATATATATATATATATAATCAATCCTTTCCAAATCGGAATTGTGGAAATTGAAAAATGTAGTGCAAATTGAATTAATTAAGTTCGAAGGCAGTGTGCATTCGTTTGCACGACTCATTCATGGCCTTTGTAAGCCTATAAAACAATCTCGGGAAAACATTGAAAATTTCATTTTATCCTTAACAACGAACTTAACTCACAAAGTACAGCTAGTGTTATGCTGAAATTTTGCATAAATATTTATCAAAACAGAATAGAAAAACAATGTCCATCATTCTGCCGATAAACTAACTCCCACACAATTAAGAAACAAAGGAAGTGATACTCAAAAGTTTGTCGCAGTTTGTTATCGCAGGCCTGTATACAGTTTTTTTCGCTTGTATTTTCAATCAATAAAAATAAAATAATAAATTTTTTAAAGAAAACATTGCTTTCCAATTTAAGAATATTTACGGAATCCAATCATTATTTCAAAATCGAAAAGCTCGATAACTAACTACCAATTTAGTATTCCCACACATGAACATGAACATAGGCACACACACACACAGACGCACACACAAATACAAATACGTTAATTTTAAAGTGAACCCTGATTGGATAAAAACTGGTTATACCGGCTGCCATACGTGTAACAGAAAACGGAAGCCTTTATTGAAAGCACTGCTTGTCTGCTGTGATTTACCATCATTATGTGTGTAGGCTTTGTCTGGCAATCATCCATAGATTTCTTGTCGTTTTTTCCATTCTCTCTCTTTGTTTTTCGATACTTAACCCCACCCATCACACACGTTGTTTCAAATATTCTTTATACCAAATATTACGAATCAAATTTAATTTTAAGATTTTTTAAGACTTAAACAATTAGTTTAACTATTTATTATTTATTCCATTAGCGATTATATCCATAGGGCTAAGATTTTTAGCGGCGACTGCGTTATAATATTTAAGTAAATTTCAATTCAACATTTTTACATGTTAGTGCAAAATAATTGGAAAATCGATGATGCTGAACGCTCTGGTCGCTGGAATGCGCTAAGTGCCCAAAATCGGAAAAGTGAAGTTATGTAAGATAGCTGACACCTTCATGATATCAGAAGGACGTTTGTTTACTGTTAGAGATAGGTCTCTTCGAAGGGGGTAGCGCCTTTATATATTAATGACTCAGAGCGCTGTTTGGAGCCACTTAGGCGAAATAGAAAATATTTTTTCATGCGATATATGAAAATGAATGAAGCATGAAATCATCGCTACACTCCAGAGTCAAATCGGTAATTAATTGAGTGGACAGCAACAGGCGAAAACCGTCCAAAGCAACGGGGAAGCTTACGTCGTTCATATGCGTATCGTGTAATATTCATCGTCTACGTTGTGGAAAGGGAACAAAAGATCAATAGTGAGCATTACATAGCGCTATTAGTGCGTTTGAAGGACAAAATTGTAAAAGTGCTAGAAACAAGAACTTAATGTACATTTAGAGCAATCATATTGGCGTACTAGTTGTGTATTGTTTGAACCTTTCCAGAGCTTACGTAAAATGATTAATGAATAATTCTCGTCCAATGTGCGGACTCTATCTAGCGCGCACCTAGCTGCCAGATTTATCTATTCTTATGCATAGGCACAAGGATAGCTCGTCTTTATGGGTTTATATATATTATGTTAACATATGTACGTGCAGGTTGTCTTGCTCTACTGTTACCTATCAATTTATTTAATCTCTTATGTATATTTCGTACACGCAAACAATACTTTTAATTTATATTTATACCCCACACCACATCCGGCACGAGGTTTATTAAATTTGTACGGATGTCTACCAGATTCAGAAACATTTTCTGAATATACCTAGGTTTGTGTGTCCATCAATCTGTCTGATGTCTGCGTTTAATTTACAGATTCTTATGAAGTTTGCTGTAGCAACGTGTTTTCACCCAAGAACAAATGGCCCGGATCTGATCACCTTTTCCAACCCCTCCACATGCGCTTAGTAATAGCATATCGTGCTTCTAAATTGATGTGAAAAATATGGATGGGATTCGGTAATTGCTTGAAGTCCCTGTCATATAACAATTGCTATCAAAACTTAACCTTTATATGGTAACGAGTAAGAACGCTACAATCCAAGTAAGGGCGACCTTTATAGGTACTCGATATCATTTCACTTACTTCATTTTTATGTAGTACCCATTTTTGGGGAAAGTTCTCATATTGCAAGATGCTGAAAACGTCTACTAATGCATTTGCTCTCTTGAAAAAGTCCTCTATTGAGAACAATTGATTTTAATCAAAATATTTTCCATAATTTTTTACAAATTTTCCCTACCTTTCTGGCAACATGTGTATGCCGCGTTGGAAGAACGATATTGGTTTGGCAGCAATCCAATCATTGACCCGTTTTCGCACTTCTTCCACTCTGCGGAACCGGCGTGCCCGCCAAACCATGCTGCATCGATCTGGACGAGTGTTAATCAGAAAGCACTATATCTAGCGAGTACGCTGGGTCTGACAGAACTTCCCATTCGAGCCATGTAACAGTGTATTCTTGACGACAATTGCAACAGTTGGCCAAAATAACATATTCAGTTAATTCGTATGATCGCCATTTTAAACGCTATTGCTGGTCTTTTTTGCGAAAAACCATCGTTCGATTTGCTCAATCGACGTCAATAGGTATGTGCAGTGATAGTTCTAATCGGTTTTAGGAGCTCGTAATACATTGTACCTGGCTGATCCCATCATAAGCATGAATATTCGTCTTCGGCGTCGATGTGGATGGCTCTCCTGAACTAACCCATGACTTGTCGCGCTTGGGATTGATTGTCGTAGTAGATTCACTTTTCATCTCCAGACACAATACGCCACAGAAAACTCTTCGTTTCTGGAATGCCAAGCGATTCGAAATGGCATTTTCAGTCAATTCATGTGGTGGCCGTATTCCCTTCCATCGCAAGTAAACGCCTAGAAACAGTTGGTTTTTCAACTGCTAAACTGTTCGAAAGTTCTTCGAGAGTTTGAGCTGGAGTTTTGTCCAATAGGTGTTCCAATTCCAATGGTTCTTAAACTTTTTTGCTCCTCCAGGCCGTTCTTTGTCTTTGACATCACAATCACAATTTTTAAATCGTTGAAATCAAAAGTGACAAATGCGATAAATTTCTGCAAACGTTTGATGGGCCTCGTCAGCGGATTTCTTCAAATCAAAAAAAAAAACAACCAATAAAAGTAACGAATGACGAATACACAATTCCAAGTGATCCATGATTAGCGTCTGGAAGCACACACTGAATATCGCAATAACACTAAATTGAAAAGCGTTATTTTCAGTAGAGAGAGGTCATCGAATTATCGAGGTATTTCCTATTTCTTTATTATTTTGGCTTGTGAAAGTCGCTGGCCAAAACTTTTGCAACCACCTAATATTTGTTATAGATTTTATTATTTTCCAGTTGCTTCCGTTATAGCACAAATCAAAAATTAGAAAGTGAGTCCTACTTTGTTGAGAAGCCCTACGCGATTGCGCGATGTAAAGAATAAACCTATGTGATCCAAATTCGGTAAACAAACGATAAAGAAAAGGTGACGTATCACTAAATAGGCATTGCTTAAGTGTGCAACATCCCCGTCAATTAATATCGGTTTTTCGTATCGGCCGATAAGTTGTATGTGTGATCGATCATTTGGAAATAGCGGAATTAATATAACTATAGCTGGCCGATTTTTTAAAATCACGATTATGTTATCAAAATTTTATGCGAAAATGCAAAGTTGATGTGAAATTTTTTCAACTGCTGTCGCTAAATTCAGTTTACAACATCGCTTGATCTGATGATAATTTTTGTCAGTCCTTTATAGGTTAAGACTTTAAGACTTAAATTTGCATTTGAAGCTTTAAACTGCATGTTATGTAATTACGGTCGCCAGGGAAATAAAAATTTAAATTTAAATTTTCTATGTTCGCGATATCCTGTTTAGAACGGAACCTATGTATAAATAAAGAGACATTTGTGAAGCTCACCGTGCAATTGCAGTCATTTAATGAAAATTTTTATGTTTTACATTCTTACGTATTTTATTTCCTTATGTTCGTGTATTGCTTGTGTAAGTAAGCTTGTGTTCGATTGCTGGCAGTCAATGTGAGGGCAAACGTGCTTTATCAAGTCATCTTCAAGGCGTACGTAAAATGAGAAATGTTTTCTTTTAATGTTTTTTTTTAATAATTTTACAGCTTATTTGTATTAAAATTCTCTTCTTTTTTTTTTTCAATCAACATATCACACGCACATCGTTTCCATTTGCCATTGTGTTTTTTATTCATTAATATTTCGCTTTTATTTTAATTATTTTTTAAAACCCTATACACACAAAGTTATACAAAAAATCAGTTAATTTCGTAAATTCAATTAGTAAAATATGAAAAAGTAAAAGTCGATCTAATGAAAGCGTCATTGCAATGAAACTATTTGCAAATTGGCCAACTATTCAAATTACGAAGGGTTATGATAATGCATATTATGTGTAACCTGAAAATGTTTCAGTTGCGGGAAACTTATCTTCACATTTGCATGATAAAGAAAGTGTCGGCGTCTAACGTATAAATATTTATGCGATTGTCACTCATAGCGTTGCGAATAGAAATAATAGTAAATTATTTATATGTTTGTGAGTAAGTTTTTACGCATACCGCTGACTTGAAATTACACCTAGCAAATATGTATGTGTGTGTATTAAAAGCTTTTTCCTTTTAAATTTTTAGTATTCCTTATGAAATTCATTTCCTTCCATTCGAACTATAAAAGTCGGGAACTTTTTATATTTGACTTTCGGATCGATATCTAATTGCTAAGCCGAGGTATACACTTCATCGCCTTTGTTGGCGAACATTTTCATATCAACAATGTCGAGGGTGTTGGGTTTGCTTTCTTCTTTTTATGCACGGCGGCTATTTAATATGCATATGAGTTTTGCCGTTTTGCATGTCTGTGTAAATTTCTTAAATAAAAGCAAATACGAATTCGCATTAGAGCGAAACTTTGATACCCGTTACCTTAAGGCACTGCATTAGAAATGCAAAAAGTTTTCTTAAATGTGGGTGTGTCAGTTAAGTTGGTCAATCGGAATAACTTTTATATCGACTTTTTATCTCCTATAATTTACAATTTTCCTCCTCAATCGTATGCATGCTTTGGAATTTACTTTTAAACTTGTTCGGTGGCCCATAACAAAGAGTTTATTTAGGAAGTTTTAGCTCTTCCTATGAGTTTTCTGCGTTCTGAGCAAACGTTGCTACATTAGACAGATAACAGATAAATAGAGAGAAAGAGAGAGAAAGAGACAGTTAGGTAGACATATCGGCGGACATCGATCTTTAGCGTTCAGTCAATGGCATCATAACCGAAAGTAGAAGTTTAGTATCCCATCATTTCTCCATGGTAGGTATAAATGAAAATGTGTGCAAACATACCTTAGCTTAATACAGCAGGAAACTTAATTAAGGAACTCCTGTAAACAGACATACGCTATATGTACACATATAGTTAGTTGCACGTCGTTCATAGTTATACATACATTCATATCTCTATGTGTTATATGTAGCAGTGCGTTTTCATAAGTCTTTGATTGCTTAAAGTAATAAGGAGTAATTTTTATTCGTTTTCCTTAGTACGCTTCTCCTAAAATAATTACACAAGAATTGCTTAACTTGATTTTCAGTTAAATGGAAGCACGTCAGTAAGCTGATCGGGGACATTTTTATTGATGCGAGTGTGTTTGTGTTTCCATTTAGGAATATTGACTAAAAGTATACGAATCATGGTTTCGATTTTTAGCAAACATATTCAGTGTCAGCGTTATAAACCCGCGTACACGCGGACAGACGGACAGATGAAAAAATCTGAATAAAAACGAACGAATATGCGCAATCGGATATGCGCAAACGGTAATCCAACCATATAGTCGAGCTGCGATTTTTGTCTCTGTTACAACTGAAAACAACAAGTTAATATGCCCTGATCATTCAACAGTGGATATATATAATATTTTACCGTTTGAAAAGGGAATAACGAGTAAGAATAAGATTTACACTCGTTACTTCGACTAGCTAAAGAAAAGTTATTCGTAACGCAATAAGAAGCGGACGAAATCAACTCTACTATTGTTTTTGTTATTATTGTTTGCTAAGCAGTCCAGGGTCTGTTTGCCATTTCATTCAAAAAACGTATACGATTTATGCACTTAAACAAACATTACCTAAATACACAAGCATTAAAGCAGAAAGTTTTCTTTCGAACTCGGCCGTTCGTAGGTCTTTCGTTTTCTCAAAGAGCCATCTATGAGCATACAATCATTCACAAGCGTACGTATAGGTATAGCTATAAGTTGGTATATGCAAATCTTCTTGTTAGTCGACCGATCTGTAAAGAATCGATGATCTGTCGCGAATGAAGCTCAGTTCCAAGCAATTGTGGATTATTCCGCCTCTTCGGTTAGTGGTTAAAATGTACAGGAGAGCTTACAACCGCCAAACGAAAATAGGTTCCTGACAAGCCTATTGAGTATCGTGCAGACACGATATCAGAATCGCGTTATTAAGAATTTTTTCTCTAACTAGTGAAATTAACGGATGCAAACTCTATTGTCATTCACTATTTTTAATCGTTCGAATTAATTTCCTGTTTTCTCTTTTGCTCATATACTTAGTTGCATATGTATACATACATATCCTGTTTTTAATGGAAAAATTAAGTAATTTAAAAGTTCGACATTAATGTTATATGTATGCGGTGCATTAATAAAACAAATAAAAAAAGAAAAAGTACATAAATTTCACATTCCACGCATATATATACTCTTTAAAATGTATGCACTGCGATAGGCCGTTTACCGATAAAGTGAATTCAAATGTTCATTCAGTTAGAAACTGTGCACTGCGAAACTGTATATGAATGCATCGAATCTACCTTTGACTTTTAATATTTATACATGTAAATATTGAAATTATAGCGAGTACTATTTAAATTATAAGAATAGCGTATAAAACTCTAACATAAATATCACGGCAAGGAAGAATTTTTATTTTCAAAAATGCAAGTGCTTTGAATACCAATGCGTATCCGTTTTTGGTTCTTAGGTTGCCACAATTGTCATTAACACCTGATTGAAATTTCAGATCATCGGTATCATTAAATTTTAGTGCATCTTTTCTAGATTAGACTTCAAAGCATTTAGGGATCTTTATATGATTGCTTCTACTGACTCGAAGCGATTCGCACGAAATGATTAAGGAATCATTTCGTGCGAATTCGTGAGAAAAGGAAGGGATAGCCAATCGAACAGCCATATCAAGTGAATGCTTGCTTTGATCCTTGTTGAAAAAATGGCGAATAATTATAGCAGTACGCGGAAGTGCTTAGTCTTGATGCGCGAAAGCATTATTTGTTGTTTGTTAATAAAGCCGGATATTTCTTGCAAACAGACTTGGATAAAGCCTACAAAACATTTCTTACGAACGGTTTGGAAGAAAATCCTGACAAACAATAAATCAAGTGAATTTTTGGCACGATATTCCCTTAATGATTGACTTGTTTTTCAAGGGTTAGCATAAATGCAGGCTTCTTTCGCGGAAATTACGCTTTCCAGATAATCAACGCCCATAGAAAGAAGATGTCGAGCGGTATAAGCGTCGTCACCACACCAAATCACTTTTCGTCGGTTCAAATCTCAGTGCGGTTTGACAGTGGTCTCAACTAACCAGCTGAATAACTCAGTCGGTCAAGAAATACCCATTAGACCGATTGGACACACATCCACTAGGCTGCGACAGCTCGCTATCGCACTCTCTTTCTCACTTCTTCTTGACCATCATCGTGTTGCGCATATATGATGCATCCTCTGAACAATTGATTATATTTTGATTACAAAAAAAAAAAAAAAAAACCATGGACACGACGCTATATTTAAAAAAGAAATTGAATGGTTTTAAGCTAAGACGAGAAGACAGATGACAGACGAGAAGACAAATTGAAATTATTCTTTAAAATGAATGCAATTGTTGCAAAGGATACTCCAACTACGTCTACCAGCTCGGTCCTCGACTTTGTTGACATTTCCATCAGTAGTTGAGATTAATGGTCTTCTGGAGATGGGTGAGTCTTCAACTGTTTCTCTACCTTTGTAGCCATTTGACGATGTCACACGATGACACAATACAAATTATTTGTTCAATAAATTTATTGATTTTGGAAATTCGCCGAAAACAATTGCCAACAATTATGAAAGATGCTCGAACTTATAATATAACATGTAACATATTGAACGCTATGTGAAACATGAACCTTTTGTTAATCAATAGTCAGACTGTGAGTCAGTAAAAAAAAAGTGTACATTAATATTTGAAATGACCGCATTTTCTATATATAAATTCACCTTATTTTTTGAACACATTTACATGGGTACAAAGTTAACATTAATATTATTCCAGTAAAGGCATTATAGTGGATCACAGCCTATCATTAAACATCCTACGTAAGTTCACACACATACAGCTGTTCATGTTCGCAAAGTTCAAATTCAGGCGTTATATGGGCAGTGGTCGAAAAAGTGGTCCGATCCGAACCATTTTCAATAGCTTTTGTCCTTGAGCCAAAGCCCATTAAAATATCATATATATTGCGGTGTACAGCCTGAACGCTAAATAACATGGACAGACAGATAGACGGACAAGCAAGCTTAGTAGTATGAATGAGTGCGCCTATCTCAAGCCTTTCTAGGCGTTGTATACACCCATGCAAACTTAATATACCATTTTACAACAGGCGGTGCAAAGCATAAAAATATTGAATAAGTTTTTTTTTTGATTTACAAAACAGTTCGAGAAGCAAAAAGATGTACAAAATTGCTAAGGTACTTACTTATCTAAGGAACACGAACAAAACGAAATATGAGAGAAAAGAGAAAATCGTATAATATTCAAGAGCAAGGAAAGGATTTTTTTAATGTTATGCTTATATGCAAATTTTTCTATCTTCTGGAAGAGAAATTACGTTATTGCTACTGCCAATAGGCTTAAGTCTATCATAATAACTTTACACGGTACTGTTTTACAAGTACATTTGAACAGATTGTTGAAATGAAGCGTCGAACAGTGAAAGCGCTTTTTGAAAGTGAAGACGGCCCGCTCTAGGCATGCACGAAAACGAGCACTCCAATCTTGCATGTGTATCATGTCGGTTATTGGGAGCGTTTCAAGTGAATCATCAATTCATTTATAATAACATTTTCACGAACAGCAATCACACTGTTGGTAACACAACCGAGATCATTTTTAGAACTTGGCCTCTCTTCCACGTTTTCAATATTCATGTCATTAGGCCTTGTCAACAACATCGCACAATCTGAGCTGAGAATCTCAGCATCGTAGCTATTTATTTTGAAATTTTTCGATCAAGTATTACTTAAAATCTATAGTCAGCGTCCTCGATATCAGTGAGATTTTGATACCCGAAATTTGTTTTCCATTCATTTTTCCGGCAAATGTTTAGAAAGTTTTGACTAAATTCTTCACGAACATATTTTCTTTTTACAATAATTCAATAATTGATTGAGTTACACTTTTCAAATAGTAACTAAGCACATCGATGAGATAGGTATATGCATATATGTTAATACATTCGTATTTGTACGTACAAATCAAAAAAGGTAACAAAGATTATCATGCGACGCATTCTTTACTTGGACTAGAATTTCTTTCTTTGTTTTTTTTTTAAGTTAAAGGTTTTATTTTTGTACTTTTGGCAAATCTTCCAACTGCTATATGCCTAACACATAAATAGAGACAAGCACACATAGAAACACACGCAGACACGCACACACATAAATAGGTACATACAACTGTCAAAGTTGTAAGAGAGCAAAAGCAACTTCGTGATGCTAAAGCACTATAAATTATGCAGAGCAAATTAAAAACATGCTTCTCGGACCACTGGAATACATTTCTTATTCAAACTAAGTTCGTTGATACATTCCTATTTTCGTTACATTTAAATGCCAATTTATAGTAAAAGCTTCAAATACTGCCACTACCGTCATCACCATCACCATCGTCATCATCATCATAACCACCAGTGTTGTTATCATTATCATCTGAAATTATTTGTACGCCGAGTGTATCAAGTACGACGACGCTATAGAAATCTGGTAGAAAGAAAAGGCGGTAAATTTTGTTGATGTAAGCAGTGAGACAAAGAGCTTTGAAGAGAATTTAAACGAAGTGTTATTCCAGCAAGCCTTGAATGAATGAATTACTCTCAATGATCGTCATGCCAAATACATTGAAAGAAAAGGGTTAAAGCCTACAGAATTTCTTTAAAAATACAACACTAACGTGAAAGAGTTTGTAAAATTATTATAAAACAAAGCAAAAGCAAGCAAATAACGAGCATTACAATGGAGTCGAATTTGGTGAAGACTTCTTTTTTCGGCCTTCCGTGTTATTCCAACATTTTCACAGCATGCATTTTCCTCTTCTGAAAATGTTCTTCGTATTATTACGCATATCGTGTAAGTATGGCGGCAGTATTCGTTTGATAACAACGCAAGGCATCGGAAAGCAGTGGAAAATTTTGAATTTTTGTTTGCCATGTCCGTTCGTTTCATCATTGGTTGTTGTTGTAATATAAAAACAAAAATGATTGGAATTCAATCACAACGATAGATGTCCCGAGTAGCTGGAAAAATCAAATCATCTTGGAAGGAAAACCTTAATAACGCAATTCGCAATTAAATTCAAAGCCAGAATATTTTCAATCGTAGACATCGAAGCTTCACTTCAATGCAGATATTGTTTTTACTTCTCCTACTATCTCGCATAAAGCAATGCTTTAGTAGGTACAAAAGTTATCCTTTCGCTTGTAATTTTCAAAAACACGCATTAGAGAAGTTGTTCAGTGCAACTTGAGTAGCTATAAATGCCGAACAACATGGTAATATGCGCGATCTCGTCTTTATCCCAAAGCGAATCAAATTTTGAATCTTTTTTTTCTGTTTTTCGGATTTGTTCGACTTCTGGTAACGACTGACCACAAAGCCGCTAATCGGACATTGAAGTTTCAATCTATGTTGATTCGAAGCTACTTCAAGTTCCATCGATAGTAAGTCGACCGTTTGGTAATTTTTCATTACAGTCGGCACCATGCACATTGAAAACGTATTGAAAAGCGATCACACTCTTCGATTCACTCCTTTTAGTTATCAGACTGCAAGTTGAGCATCCACACTGCGAAGGCAGCTTTGAACACTCAAAACTCATATTGATGATGTGTTCAAGGTGTCCTCTTAACTCGTAGAGCACAGTGAAGAGTAAAAAAATTTGATGAGCCGGCAGTTGCAAGCTTTTAATAATCCCGGTTCACTCAGAGTTGAAAGTTGTCCTTCTTCGGCAAACTGGCACTGTACCACTCTTTACCACTTTATTCGAAATATATTATAGTTTCGCTGCCGTATTCTGCATTCGGTCTGCTTGTTGTTTCGACAAAATAGTCATTTTGATTGACTTCGAAATGAATATTAACGGGAATTTTTTTAAAAGCGTCTAGGTTCGAATAGGGTTCTCGATTTGATACGGGCGTTTCTTTGCATGTCCATGTGCGCCAAGCCAAAAGATATAAGCATAGTTGATCGAGACAACTGTCATTCAGTTCGAATTCTTTCCGCTGGTGACGTTGCACGTCAAATTTTCATTCAACTTATATATGCATTATCGACCAGCGTAAGATTTCGATCCAATTGACTGTCTGTCGCACAAACTAATATAGAATGCACTCTTAGGTGATGTCGACAATCTCAGTGTGCAAAATAGGTGTTATCCTTGGAGAATAAGTAAAAAAACTGTAGTTGATGTCGGGCTAAAAGCGATGCAAACCATTTACGAAGAAGATATGTAATGCGGTATATCCGAAAAAAGTTCCACAGTCTTTGGCAATCAAAAGACTTTTAGAAAAATAGTGCTGATAGATGCCGTCAACACGCCCGGATTTAACAAAATATTTTGCAAGTTGTTGTTGAATATGAAAGATCCCTGCTTAGACGGATGTAACTTTTTTCCTTCTGTTTTGTATTTTATTTAATTTTGAATTTTTATTAACCTTCCGATGGAAACATTTTGACAAATTGAAGAAGAATTATCGAGTACGTAATACGCTTATGGAATACTTTTGATACACATTCGCGTAACTCAAACATATCCTTCACGGTTCTTTTTGCGCTCTACAAGTGTAGTGTGTATATTTAATGTATCGCACATTAAGTGAACGCTGAAATTTTTGCCAACATTTGAGAAAAACGTTAGTCGCAATTTACGAAGTATCGTTATAGTGCGAGGAGACTGGAATTAAAAGTAGATGCTTGCAACGCGTTCCATTTTCTTTATTTCGGCAAAACTCAGCCGCTTGGTCAGAGTTTGCCGCAAGAGTAACACGCGTGATATAGTTCACGAAATTTCATTTTGCATAATTTAATTGTAATTTCCGAAAGGCATCTTCCTGATCGGCCAGATACTACCGGTTTTCCATTCGCATTTAATTTTCCCAGAGCTCGGTCACAACCTTAAAATGTTAAACAAGCAATTATTTCGCGAAATTTCATATTTAATATATCGTATATTCGATTTCGATACGACTATCAGCGAAAAACATTATCCTATCAATATATCAATTAAAAACGTGAAGAACATTTATTGCATTTAGAAATGGAACGTCCATACATTACATACATTAAAAGACACTTTGTGCGGAAAAATCATTCTATTTTTCAAATATTTTTTCAGTTTACTAAAAACAAAAGAAAGAAAGGAAAATCTAGAAAATATAACTAAAATTTATTTCGTTTACACACGTTTTGCAAAGACTTCAAACAAGCGACTTTGACGATTACGTTGAAAAGGCACTCATAACAGAGAAGAAGCGGAAAGGGTCAACTTAGCCAAATATCGAGACAGTCTCCACCCATTGAAAGCAATTTAAAACAATAACTAAGCAGCTTGGCGTGGAACTTAAATTTACCATTGACGTACTTACATGTAAATAAATAATCGTTAAGATAACATGACCCTGCATATGTAGATGTATATGTGCATCTATATAAGCAAGCGAGTGTTAAGAACACCCACAACTTACATGCAAAAAGACCGCATAAGTACGCCCTACGTCCAATTTACAAGAGGCAAACAGTGAGGTGATAGTTTATCTGAACACGCACACACAAATACACACATCCATACATGTAAAAAATTTTTTCTGAAGCATAAATATATACATGTATATATGTATATATATATATATATTTGTGTGTAGTGTGCATGTATGCATGTATGTCTATGTGTGCTTATGTGCGTGCAAGGCCAACAACATGCAATCCTATGAATGACTTTCGAGTTGACAAGACGACTGATGGCTTAATGCTACGTTGCCAACGAAGTCCGTATATGTACACATATACAGCGCGATAAAAATGTATATGAAAGGCTGTTAACCGCTGCCTTCATTTAAAAATGTCGGGAAAGTAACGCCAACTTAAACGAATTCCACTATTGACTTTATATTGCAAAAAATAAACCAGCGAAAAAAGTCTATAAATAGTTGTAAGTTATACACATGCATACATATACATATATATATATATATATGTATGTACATATGCATATATGTACACAGAGGTGAGCTGTATATATGTGTACACGCGTACGTATAAAATAAACATAAATAACTATATGCGGTTATGTATTTAAACATGTATACGTTACTATGTAGAAATCAATAATCGTCTGTGCATGTGTGTATGTACATGCAAATGAAAGTAAATGACGAGACTGTGTCTCCTCATTCATTTAGTTTTGTATGATAGCGTTGTGGCTAACAAAACCAATTTGTATTTGTATTCGTATTCGTGGATTCGTTAACCTTTCCGAGATCTTGTTGCATTTCTTTTTTACTTTCCTGATTAATTGCTTAGTTGTTCTATGATAATAACAAGTGCAAAGAAAGGGACAAATTATTTAATTTAAAATAAAAAAAAAAAAAAAAACACTTCTCCCCAACTCGAGAGTAATTATTATTCACTAAGAATTGTAGGTTTGTAGGACTACTTTTTTTGGAGTTTTCCATTTCTTAAAGATTCTTTCAAGTCATTACGACAAGAATAAATGATAAAAAAAAAACCTCTGAAAAATGGTACGATATGTACGGATCGCATTTATCGTTTGAAAATGTTCTCAACTGAAGGTTGAACATATATACAAATCGACTATTGCGACATTTTGTAATATTTTCTATACTTTATTACATATGACAATAAGAAATTGTCAACCAATTTTTAGGAGCCTCATTACTAACTAAACTTAATTTAGGGATATGGTGTGAAGTTTCTTTGCCATTTTCCAACGGAGAAAGAACATAACTAGCACTTAGGGATATTGAAAAAAAAATGCTTAAGTCACTCTTCAGCTGAAGGTACTATTCTTTAAGCGTTACGTTACGCAACACGATATCGCCCCCGAAAAATGTCAACAACATTTGTTTTTCATTCTTAACTTCGAAAGAAGATCGAGTTCTGTGTCAAAAGATGCAATTTATAAGAAACGTTACTTTTCCTTCTCAATACAAATGAAAGTGGGGCTGGATCGTGGCAACGAAATCTTCGTTAGATATCGCCACCAAGAAGCATTGACCCAATGGAATTCATAATTAAAGAAAAATCGGATACAATATGCAAAAAGACATGATGCAATTCTTCAGCATGGTCTCACGCTTGACCCCATACATCATCCATCATTGTATCCACAAGGCATTGCGGATTCTCACAAACACTTATTTTGCAAAGGAGAACAAACCGCTGTAAATTTTTCATAAAATCACTGGTTTTTTTTTTCTCGTAACATGAAAAGACCAAAAGCCTAAGTGGTCCAAAAACTTAATTTTCGGAACACAATTGGATGATATTGCGAAAACGTCAAGAAACATAGTTGCAACAGCTGCCGTCTCCTTACTCTTCTGTTATTCAGTAAAGCAACAACCGAAGATTCGCTGAAATGCGAAAGAAGTAAAAAAGACCCAATACGAATACAAAGTTCGTTTTTTCGACCTTTATAAAGTTAGGGTTAGTTTTAGTATATAATTATTATTATTTGTTTATTTTATATATATTTATATATATTTATATTTAATGAATGCCTTGTTCATTTTCCGTGTTATACGTCCGCCATGTTTTTTTTTTCTCCCCCGTTTTTGCATACTACTCGTCCGCCACACACAGGATAGAACAGCGTAGAGAGAGAACAGCGTCCTAGTGTAATAGTAGAAGCAATGCAGTACATGCGTATGCAGTGTCATACGAAAGAACTGAAAAATGCGAAGCGAAAAATTATGTGAAATCGAGTAGATTCACAATTTGACGGTGAAAATTTACATATCTTGTCGATAAGTTTTAAAAAATGGGGAGCAATTACGAAGCGTGGAATGGCGAATAGAAGTGGCAATATTCAGACAAACAAACAGAATATGACCAGGAGATTGGAAAGCCCCGCATGCGCATAAAGGGCTATTCAGTATACGAATTTTGAATAGATGAGCATTACATTCTGCGCCTGTTTATAAGGTAAATAATGCGTCGACTGAGCCCGCAATTGATAAAGAAAGCGGCTTTTTTTGTTTGCCTTAATAAAAGGCTATAAGTGACGACCATAAGGTGAATTATTCCATCTTTGTTGCCAAGAACACACTGAGTGTTGCTTGTCGAGTGCCCTCAAATCAGTAAAAATTAGACTACGATCATTAAATTATAATGCACAGAATGCCCTTGTGGCTAGGCACCTAGAGAAAATTAATACAAAATGCATCAGATTTGAGACTATATAGTAATGATCTGATTTTTAATAGATAAGGATGAATTTTACCTGAGGGAAACGATTGCAAAACGGATAAGACGGATCGATTTATTGTCTGACACTATAAGAAATTTCTTTTGAAGCTGAGTCCTCGCTAAGCGGATGGCTTCCAAGATCGCAAGACATTCAACCGCCAATATATTGCTGCATGGATGATTTGAGAAATAAACTTCTATCAGTAAAGTGATAAATGTTTCCATTTAGTATTAACCAAGTTCGAGTTATGATAATACACTTCTGCAGCAGTAACTGTGGATTTTCTCACTAGCAAGAACTTATGAGTGAGACATGTACATTAGTTCTTAGAATAGTGAAGTTATGAAATATCTCAGCACAAATTTTGAAAAAGGAAGGAGAGGAATTGAGCGATAAAAGTTCGTTAATGAAAACTAAGGCCGGATGATTCTCATTGGACAGAATTTGATTAGATGAAAAATTGGCGAGTAAACGAAATCTTTCTTATAAAGGCATAACATTTCTCATCTGTTCTAAGCTTAGTATGCGGGTAGATTTCATGCCAGCAAGAGCCAGAAGAAAGCATGCAATTTAATCATACAAAAAGGATCGCAGCCTCATGAAATATCACAAACGGATTCCAGTACGTCATCATGTTGGAAACATTGTTTGGTAATTTTGTCAATGTGAACACCAGGAGAGAGTTTCGAGTGTAGAGCAAAGCCTAAAAAGCCGATTGTCTTGACAAACGGAATAATGGAACAATATATGAGAAGTGGAGCGCTTAGTCTTATTAACTGAACGTGTGAGTTGGAGAGACTCAAGACGAGAGGAGATAGTATCAAGCGCAGATTGTAAAGTACGCCTACACAATTCTGGATCAGAGAGTGTATTGAAAACGACAAGATCATCGGCATAGTCCAAAGTTGAGATGTTCATAGGAAGGAAGCTGAAAATTTTGAAAATAAGGAGAAATGAATACAAGCCCTTGAGGAACATCTGCGAAAGATCACTTTCATACGGCAACTTCATTGTAGTTAATTAACATGTTCTTATCGAAAAAGAAGTGATATAATAAATCACACAATAGTTAGATAGTTAGATTCAAAGAGAGAAGAAGCCTGAGAGTATATGCGTATTCTTTTCTAACGTCGGCCAAAAATTTGAAATTTATTCTAAAAGGACATCTATTTCATTTATTTACAGCGAGTAGATTCGCTCTAGCAGCAACTTGATTGCACGCGGTGCTCCACCACGGATTAGGAGGGTATGATTTTTTAGAAGACCTGCGGTTCAGAGCATTGGTGAAAGACTTTAAGAAGTTCGTTATCAAAGAAACAATCCGAAGAATCATTGATTTGGATGGTATTTAATATGTTACGGACAATAAGCGAATAGGATTTGATATATTTTGGAACTCGGGTATGTGAGCAGTTAAGGACGACGGTGAATGAAAATCTATTAGATGCAAGGATCGTCACACCACCACCATGAGAGGAGTTGGAGCTACGATCAAATCTGACTACGCTACAATTTTTAATACAAAATGAATCATGGGGCTTAAGAGATATTTCGGAAAGACAAACGACGGAGATGTTGTTACAATAAAGATATTTTTCGACTTGTTTGGATTTATTAGAGTCGCTAGTGCAATTGAGTTAAACTATTTTCATCACCGACAGAGTGCGAACCAGAAGAGGATCGCTGATTAGGGAAGCTCTGTTGAAGACCGTGAGGTAACAATACAGTTTGATTTAGAAGAAGATTTGACACTATGTGATTTATGAATAAATTCACAGAGCTGAGGTGGATTGGAGATATTAATGGGATCAATAATCATTTCATGATATGAAGAAAAATTATTTGTAGTGCGTGGTACAGTCTCGAGAACTGGAGACTCTTTATTTAAAGTGGACATAGCGGTCTGAGGATTTAACATCTTTTTAATTGGTACCGAGACAGCAGTGTTAGTACTGGGTCGCTTGCCTGTGGCGTGCGAATTCTCTCGAGACAAGTTAGGGAAGTTCTCAAGAGAAAGTGAAAAATCATTATTCGGATGAGCATAAGTGCGCTGAGAAAAAGAGTAAACTTGAGGCTTAAGACGACCCGCTGTGTCGTTTTGGGACTTTATAGTTTTTTATAAGGACAGGTCTTTGAATTTGATGCATATTTACCCTTACAGTTAATACATCTTTTAATTTGAGGACAAACCGAAGTACATTCATGACTTACGCCACAGGAAGGGCAAAGCGGCTTTTGACGAGAACATACTTTATCAGTGTGCCCGAAACGCCGACACTTACACCACTGCGACACAGAAATTTATACCTTTTCACAAAATGTAGGAGGGTAAGACGTTTTCCGAAAAATATAGACAGACCGTGTCCACAGGCACGCGACAACTACATTTATGATCAAATTTATGAACACGCATAACTTCTGCAACTTTGCAGCAATTAGGTAAAGGACCATATTTAAGTAAGTTCTTGGGAGAGGCATTATTATAAATCTCTTGCTCATTAACATATAGCAACTTCACGAATTTCACAAAGTTTTGAAACAATATAAACAATGCAAGCGTTATTAAGCGAAGTATTAGTGGCAATTGGGTTCGCCGCAATCGCATCGGAGGTAATAATTTTTTTTTTTTTTTTCTTTGTTACAAGCAACAAACATTTTTTAGTTAGAGAGAACGTCCTGTTTTCGATTGCACCAAGTTTTCGCGATATTTTGCAGTACTTTTGCAATTAGTTTAAGCTTCGGTGATACACTTCGAAAAAGCACTTCGACAAGCGATAATCTGTCAAGCATCTCAGTTTTTATATAAATTGCGATACTGGCAAAGTTAAAGTGTTTGATAGCATTTTGACGTTGTGTATCTCAAAGGATGCTCCCGTACTTTCGTTTTAGTAAACATCAGCTGAGTAATTTCGTGCATGAAATTGTTGGGCGTTTGGCAAAATTAAGAAACGCTTCAGTGAGTTAATTAGTGTCTTTGGAAAGTTGAATAGAGCCTTCAAGATGCTAATCAGGCTGGAAATGGTGACTTGACTATTAAGTCAGCGAGCCATGCGTCGGTTAACGAGTCTGTGTGATCCATTTTCCATACTCCAGCTAGTACGCCTTCAGGGTGTGCTTCGGTTCCTGCGTCGATCGCCGGCTACCCTTTTGTGTTTGAGGGAACTAAATCGGTCATGGTGGTGTCAGATGTGGTCTTCTTTCCACATCTGCTGAGTCTTCAAATATAGCTTACTCGCCTGGGCCCTCAGGTGGGGATATTGTTGGTTTTGACGCTGCTTTGAAGAATAACAATCGCAAAGCTGGCTGCAATGAACTAGTCGCAGGCATACAGCTTGAAACGGCCAGTGATGGTCGCGCAGGCTCCGTTATAGTTAGTGAGAGTTCGGAGAAACCGGATAATTCTCAGGATGCTGATACTGCCTCTGTAGCCGTGCGCCAACGAGCTGATGAAGGATTGTGAGTCTACCGTGCAGGTGCTACCAAACTCTACAAAGCGGACAGCCGATGACCTGCAAGGAACTCTATTTTTATAACATGATTACAATCTAATAAGCTCTCACAAGAAGATGCGAAGAAATGTAATGTTTTGACATTCGGTTTAGCATGTGAGAGAGATAATGCTTCTTTCAAAATTATTGTTCCGGCGGTCTTATTCGAACGCATTATGGCGACAAAATTTTAGAATTTTTGCAGAGTTGTAGAATTTACAGGAACCTGGCTCAAGCCGGGGCTATTCGATGGAAGGCTTGCACATGTCTTCAATCAAAAATATTATTTGTCGCTTCAAACCCAGTGATAAGTCGATAATGCGAGGCGATTTTAATCTGCCCAATGTTTCATGGGTTCTTAACGACGGCCGTAGTTGTTATATTCCCTTTTGATATCCATCAATTTATAAAGAATTTTGCGATGGTGTCCATGGATTAGGTCTTTTTCATCTTAATAACATCTCTGATATGGATAATAAGCTGCTTGACTTAATTTTCCGCTGGGATATTAATATATCTTTTTATCGAAATGATGCCTTTGTTTCGCCTGAAGATAGTCATCATCCGTCGACGTTGTTGGCCGTAAGTAGTCTAGCTGGCAATGGACCGAATAATCAAGTGATTGTTAGCGATCAGTGTTTATTTTCTAAAACAATTTATTTACAGTCAGCTTTTTTTCAAAATTTCCGTACCGGTATCATTTACGTCTTGTCACACCTCGGTTTCTCCTAATTGGTATACCAAGCATTTACGGATGGTCCGTAACAAAAAAAATAGGTTATTTAAAAAATGTAGTCGTACTCCGGTTCGAGCAGTCGCGATTATGGTGTCCTGAAAGCAACTTGCTATTACAATTTTATTAATGCAACCAGGCGCAGACTTTTCAAAAATCGTAAGGACTTCCTTAAATTCGGAAATTCTAAACGAAAGATGGAAGAATTTCCTTCCGTTATGAGCTTAGGAAATTTCGAATCATCCGATGTGTCTGTGATAAGTGACCTTTTCGCAGATTTTTCTGGTGATTCAATGTTCAAATATTTCGTCTGATAATTACCCGCATTCGATAAGTTCCTTTGATATTTTTCCGTCTACGTCCTTCTCCGAAAAAGAAATATTTCTAGTGCTGCCAACTTTGAAAACTTCTAACTACCCTTGTCCTGATGATGTTCCATCTCCTATTCTCCAACATTGTGCTGATTTGCTATGTTCTCCCCTTGCACATACTCTTAATGTTTATTTGGAAAAAGGTTCATTTCCCATCGGTTTGGAACAGTAGTTTTATGGTTCTCAGAAACTTATTGAGAATGATACGGGAATGGCCGAACTTATTGCACTGCCCAAATTATTTGAATCACTGGTAATAAAAAGGCTTGCAACGGTTCTAGGGTCAATTACATCGCGCTGCTAGCGCGGTTTTTTAAAAGGCAGATCGACTGCCACTCGGCTCAACGGGACTTCTTAATGTTTGCTTTGCTCAAACGTAGCAAAGCAGCTGAATTTAATCAATCAAACATATAGACTCTTCATATAGATTATTGCCGAGTTCCATTGATGATGATGATGATGATGATTTGTTTCCGGACTGAATAAATAAGGAAAGCTGACTTCTATTGCGGGCATACGCTCTAGCCTTGGGGATTTTTAGGTCCCCACCCGCGAGTGACACGATACGGCCTTGTGGCAGAACCATACTTCGCCGATTGTGTACGTTTGCAAACCCAAGAGCAGTATAATTTTAAACAGTCATATAGTGAAGCATGCAATGTGTTATGTTGTATGCTGAGTGAGGTAAACTGTTGTTGTTTTTTTTTTTTTTTTTTCATTATATATTTTCAAACACACATATAACAACACAAAGAGCTTCCTGGTCACGGCACAAAACTATATTCGGGTTGAAATTCAGATCAATTACCTTTGTAGTTTTTATCATTTCTTATATTCAGTTCTACTCAGAATCGAAGAAACACATCAGTTCTCTTTTCAAGTTTATGGAATGAGACAATTTTAATATTTGAGCAAAAATAATTTCCCCCATTAGCAGATGTCTTCTTCTTCTTCTTCTTCTTCTTCTCAAAAACCAACATATATTTTAATGTTAACAATTTTTCATTCTATTCATTCGAATTTGTAGCAATATTTTTGAAATAATATTTCAAAGTGAAACGCAAGGAAGAAGAAGATATTCGATAACTTAAACTATTATTATTATTATTATTATTATTATATAAATTTAGCCAGAGAATAAATTCTAAGACTAAAGTCTTAAAGCACTAGCATCTAAGGCTTTCGGCTTTTATTTATTTATTTATTTATTTTTTTTTTTTATTAATATTATTATTATTTTTATTATTAAAAAACTCTACTGCACGTGAGGTTTGAACCCACGACTATTGAAAACTAAAACCATAATCTATTAAAAAACGACTGCCTTTTGTTTTTGATGAAAAATCCAACTTTCTCTTCCAAATACTTATCAATGATGGAAAATAGACATTTTTAGAATCGAGCCCACCGCGTGCCATCGGGTAAAGGTATCTAGACTAGGGAACTTTTTTTTTTTTTTTTTTTTTTTTGTAGATGCAAATTTGGAACGGTTACGCCGCGTGCCAAAGAGGCCCTTCACTTGAACTTGCTTAGTGAACATGGATCCGAAGTTCTGATCTTTTCTTGATAATTTCCAAAGGAATTTTGTTTTATATCTTAATTTACGGTTAATAACTTTCTCGAATATAATTAATTATTCTATTAACTATAATCCTAAAATAATTGTTAAAAAAATTTTATACGCAACCCCACCCGTAACTCAAGGATACAAAAATTTTCACGGACGTATACAATATCCAGAAGGACTTGGAACAGAAGAGCCTCTTATTATACTAATCGATTCAGAATGTAAGCGTGTCTGTCCATCTGTCTACATGTCCGTCTTCTTTTCTTGTGTTCAACCTACAGACTGCAATCTTTAGGATAGGACGTGTTTTGATCCAAGGACGAACGATATCGAAAATGAGTCGAATCTGGCCACTTTTTCGACCCCCCCCCCCCCTTCCTCGCAAACCTAATCTTGGCGAGTAGTTATATTAGCAATTGTATTAAACAAAGTGGTGCTGGATATTTATGAATGGTAAGCCTTGGCCCAGTATAGTGTTCTTATTTGTTTTAGATTATTACAGTACAACACAAACGAGCATTCTATTTAAAAAATGAGCAGAAACATCTTCGTACTCTACGCAAATACCACTAATTACTAATAACGTATTATTTACTGCTAACTTTTTTTTGTTTATTTTCTATTCTATATTTCTACATATCGTATTAAAGGTTCTACCAACAATTGCAATATTCATTGTAAATACCTATCATATCTACGTAAACTGAATTCACTTTTTAGTATCTTGGCTTTTAACAATATTGATAGTTGCACTTAGCTATAAGTTCTTATCAAGTTCTCTGACTCGCTTTCATTTTATTTATCGCATTGACGTCAGTACGATTAATGCTAGCAATGTGAAACTAGATTGCGTAGAGTTTCGTAATCATAAACGGAAGAGAGGAAACGAATTTGAAAATTATTCCTTCAATCTAGGTGGAGCATGAATGGGGAAACGTGTTAATGTGTCTCCAAAATGGCAATAAATTTGTGATCATCGTCCTACTGATGTTGCTGCTGGATTCCGCTTATATTGGTAAGCTTTGTTTCTATCCATTTACGAACAAATATTCTTGAAATTGAAAGCATGTGCTTAGTAGAACTTTTATGAAGTTTTACCAGGTTATAGATCATCTTCAATGTTAGCCAAAACTGAACTCGTCAGGTACAAGTAACTATATGGAATTTAACTTCTGTACTTTCACTTTTCAATCGGTATTAATCGGTTAGAATATTCTCTTCTTTCGTGACCTGTTGTATTATGATATCATTTTTTTTTGTTTCATTCATTTAGTCAAAACGTTTGCAACGCCCAGAAGAAAGCATCAGAGACCCCATAAAGTATATATATTCTTTATCAGCATCAAATTCTAAATAGATTTAAGCATGTCCGTCTGTCCGTCTGCACAACTGTGTAGTATATGTGATAAACATTCGCCCGTTAGCGTAAGTGAATGAATCGCCTACGAATTTGCAAAACAATTTAAAATGGACTTTAACTTTTCCAAGGACACGCCTACAGCGCCCACACGTTAACATGAAAATTAAGTTTTGTTTACTTTTTTTGTCTTTTTAGAATAAGAGTGATGGGTGTAAACGATTCGGTCGCGACCCAATATAATTTTCTTACTTGTTGCTTTTCATTTGCTCGTACTATCCATCAATTAATATATTTTTTAAGTTTTTTTTTTCAGATTTTTTCTGGGTTCACCTTAATCACAAGGAAATAGGTAATGTGTAGTCAACAGTTTTCTAAAATAAGAGAAGCAAAGTGTTTAAGCAGTAGCGTGTATAGCGAGCGTATTACTTCTTCTTTAAGTTTTTTTTTTTTTTTTTTTTGCTTTTCCTGCTTCTTTAAACTATTGAGAAGCTTCTTAAGTGCATCGGGTGGAAATTACATTAATTTTTGTAATTGTTCTTATTATCATTATTCATTGCAATGATTATTATTGCATTTTCATTTATCGTCGATAGGCATTCAAGGGAACTTATCATGACTCGAGTTAAATTGTGCAGCATATGCAGCACTTGGTGTAAATGGAAAATCAGAACAGATCTTCATGTAAATTCTTAAGAAAAGGAAAAAAAAAAAAAGGAAAAAAAACAAATTCAATTGACTTTTCAAAAAATAGACAAATTGCTTTATCTTAAGAAAAGCCAAACATATTTACGTGCACTTGAAGGTACATTAATGTATATACCGATCTCTATAAACAAAGAAATGGAGATTTCAATAAACATCTGCTTCGGCATTATGCTCTGCTGACTTTGGCAACGCTCGTGTCCATAATTGAGTTTTCGTATCATTTAATTTATATCATTTTTATTTATATTTATGTACGACATTAAATTTATTTATTAACAAAAAAATGTGTTTGTTGCAATCATTATTGCATTACGCATTATTGCTGTTGTTGATTTTACATTTGCATTAAGATTTTATAAATTTGCTGTCAACGCTTACCTACAAGCTATAAGCTATAAGCTGCGCATCTCAGAATGAACCGGGAATGTATTTTTGCAGCATGTGAATGCGTATGCTTTAATGGTGTGACTGCTTTGTGTAAAGCATGAATGAAATGATCGAAAGGATTCTTTTATATATAATTGCATTGACGGCAAATTGTTTTCGCAATGTGAATGTGCGTGTCTTTCTGTATGTGTGACAAATAACAGAAAGGACATCATGAGCCATAAATTAACGTTAAATAGTAATAAAATTTTATTGAAATGAAAAAGAATTTGTTTTTAACCATATTTCGGGATGATTTTGTATGGTTTTGCACGCTGAGTATATTTTATGTCGATAAACAAAGAGAACAGCGATGCGTGAATCATGCTAAGATAGTTGACAGATGTTTCTGCGATACTACACTTGAAATGAATCCTTTAACAGATACAGACGCGTGCCGGTTTAGTTCCGTTTTTTTTTTTTTGTTTTTTTTTTTTGTTCTTTGGAAGTAAAAATCCACCCCCTTTTTCTTCACGATGATGAAATTTCGTAAATCCTCTACTTCAAGTCTTTATCTTAAATTATCGAGCAGTGTTTTAAATCATAACTCATCATCAAATGCACTCATAATGCTCTGAAAACACACACAGAACGCAAAAAACAATTAACCCTCATTTAAAAATTAAAAATCCACCTTCACGTTGCACAGTATATCGGTGTATTTGTTCCTTTCTGATAGGAACCAAACCACGTTTTCTTTTTTTTTTTTTTTTTTTTTATATTCATATATCCGCGTCTATCTGATTTCAATCTTATCGGTAGTGCAGTGTTTTCACATGCTCTTTGTGGCATTAAGAACAGAGCTTGTGTGTATTTTATGTTGTTATTCTTTTTTTTTTTTTTTCGTTTCTTCTTTTCTTCTTTTTCTGCACATGCCGGATATGAATAAATGAATGAACGAATGAATAGATGGATGGATGGATGGATGGATGGATGGATGGATGGATGGATGGATGCCTTCACTTGCATGCATAACGTTCGCATTTGTCGCTCATGCCAAACAATTTCTAAAGTAAATCTTTTAACATCTTTTCAATATCAGATTCCAGCAGTTGTTTTGTTCCCCCTCCTCCCTAATGTTTACACGTAAATGTATGTATTTAATAATCGGTAGTTTTAAACAATAGTCACATATATAGAGAGAGGGAGAGAGCGACAAAAATATTGAGAAAGAAATAGAGATAAAAGGACATAGCGTATATTTTTTCCTGTTACCGGATGTGTTGTTTTTTTGTCAAATTTTTCGCTATACCACATATGACACGCGTTCGCCTCTATAATCATTAAAAATACACCTTGTGTTTGATTAAAGGCTTTCATATAAATGTCTTTTAATAAATTCAAAATTTATACGCAAAGCATCTACAAAATACATTTAGAAAAAGTTCTTTCTACTCTCTCTCTCTCTCTCTCTCTCTCTCTCTCTTTCTCGCTCTCAGCTTTAGTCAGACAGCTAGACAACAAGCATTAATTGAAGTCAACTTTAAGTGGGCTTTAGTGTAGTATATCGTCAAATTAAAAGTAATATTATAAATGCCATCATTTTTATAGCTTTTTCGGAGAAAACTTCATTACAACAACTTATTTATTAAATTATTATCAATTAAGTCTATCGCAGTAAACATTTGGTGTAGCTTCTGGCGATTGCTCAACAAACGTTTCATGCGACATTAGACTTTAGCCGACAAAGTGATGCCGCGGCACGTGTGTTCGTGAGCTTCACACAAACGCAAAATATTGAACTCTGGACAGATTTCAAAATAGGCAGAATTTATAGCGGATTCTATATCTGATTCTAGTTTTGAAACAATTAAAAATATCTTTTGTCGTCCTTACCGTTCCTGGGCTGGATCTTGCTAATGTTGTTCGTCATGTACAACATAACCATAAATCCTTTTAACATTTTTTACAGCCTTTTTATCGTATAAATTTGATGGAGCAAGTACGGGAGATGGAAGAACATTTTTTTTGGAATGTGTATTGCTTTTATGCTAACGACATGCTTGACAATATTTTTTGTGTTTCATGCTATTGTAATTTGCTGTGAATGCATTACTTATCGAATGCAACCAATCCCGGTAAAGATTAAGACCAGGGAAGCCATTCTTTTTTTTTTAAACTTTTGATCGCACAATGAAGATTATTATAGCTCACTAAGAAGGTGTGAGCATCGCGAGATTGTTCTTCAATTTTGGCTCGTTCTGCATACGTCATCTGGTCCAATGGATGCTGTGAAAGACTGGATAATTATTATTATTAGAAGGAAGCTTCTGAGATCCTGTAAGCACCAAATTGTGAATCGATTTAAACATATCCGTCTATCCGTCTGTCAGTTTGTCCTTTGGTGTATTATCACTCTCCTGGCTGCGAAAATGAAGCTAACTGTTTCAAATCTGGCAAAACCATTAAAAGTTCTTGCAGACAGGTCCGTATACAAAATGGGCCCAAACGGTTGAAGGAACAGAAACTAAGAACAATTTTGCGTCCTTTTTGGACTTTTTGCTCATTACACACAAGTAACAATAGACATATGGCAAACATTTCCACATACATACGTACAGAAATCGATAAAATCAGCCACACCCACCCAATGTTATGAGGCGTACAGGTTTATTTTTTCTCTCTTTTTCAGGACGATGGGTATCAAAGATTGGACAAAGCCAAATAATTTTCTAACTTGTTACTTTATGCTTTTTCCCCTTGTTCCATCCTGTGTACATAGATTTCGCAGTACTCGGGTTCTTCTCTTCTACTTTAAATTTGAATTCTTTAGGTGAATTCTGCAGATATGTAAACAAGTAAATAAATAAATAAAAATATATTATTATTGTTTTTTGCAAAATATATTTCTGCAATATTCTGAGTAACAAGTTTATTATGCACGTTCTCGTAGCGATTATGAAGGGCTGCGCATGCAACGGTAAATATATCAACAGCAAAGCTAATATAAAATGAGGAAATTAATAATACTAACACCTTTAAATATACATATGTGCATGTGTGCAAGAGACATAGTTTACATCCGCAATAGAATACTTTTGCTGCTGTGTATGAATTTACTGAGTATGATGCGGGTTGACTCACAGCATTTTCTACATGCAATTGTTCGCTTACATGAGTTGATGTAATAATTTGCGGATGCATTAAAAGGTTAAGTGTTAAGCTGTGTTGATTTACCGCCTACATATGTAGGCAGTTAGGTTATTGTTAACAGGACTATGTATGTACTCTTGTACATATTAGTGTTCATAGTTTTTGTACCCTTATATGATATTCTTCGTCGTCCTTCTTCATCATCATCATCGTCGTAGTCATTAAACGCCTTAAGCTGTATTTATATGTATAGAACATGAATCGGGAAGTTTCCCAGATAATCATCCTAAACGCTCAAATATCCGGAAGGTCAAAAGTGGCCAGAAATAATATAATAGCCAATAATAGGTTGCGACCTCGTTCATCGAGTGTCGTAAAATCGGTATAGCGGAACTTAGCCACAATGTCGCGTCTTAGCGTTGTAAGGCCGAAACTGTCCGGAATCGCAGGTACTATGCCAATTGATATTTTGCCAGAGGAAATGGAACGCACGCACGGGCTGCGTCCTGCCGACCACGACACCTGATGAGGATATGGCCACTGAGATAGGCACGAACAACAAAAATAAGATGGTTGCTCACCTTATCGTAACGGCAGATGGAAGGATCACAGGAGAGGTAAATTAGTATCTTACAATTTCGAGCATTATCAGGCTCAGCCAAATGTCCGAGCTGCGTCGATACAGCGGTCAGCTTAAAAAGGAAGCTAGTGAACAACTGCTGGATATGATACGAGGTACAGATGTCTGCAGCACCTTGGATACGTTTGCGCCAAAAGTCTTCCAAGGGCTGCGACGTTTGGAAAGGCGTGGCGTGAATAGAAATATTTATCCTAGAAATATGTATCTGTAGAGTGGGTTTGGTACGTAGGTGCCACTGGCTTTATTGGTGCGGATCATTTACATTTTTGGAAGATTGCTATCTCTAGCTCGCCTACCAATCCCACCCCATCCCTTTCCCAGTCACACACAGCAAACACACACACACACACACACACACACACACACACAGGTATATACATATTTTTATCTTTAAAGCAAATAAAATCTTTTCCTTTTAGCAACAAAAATATGTTCAGTCGATAAAGTGTCAACTTTTAATCTGACAGATGTGAGTCATTGAATTAGTTTGATTAGTCAAGAACAACCATCGAAACTTATTTAATAGAGTATTCAACATTTTTCCTTTTTTTATTCTTTTATTTATTTTTCCGTTTCGCTTTAAAATATGGATAAATTATATGCTATTCGTCAATGCGTTTTCTTAAAAAATCATCTGCCATCATTTGCAAGAGTAACACCCATCGTCTGCTAATGCATACATGCTAAAGCGTACATTTGTAAATGTTCGCTAATGTGCGTGTGTGTATATGTTTGTCTTTCAAACAAAACATGAAATATGACACATTCGCGCAAATCCTGTAAGAAACACCTCCATGTCCACATGTTTTTGACAGAGTGATTTATAGGCATAGTTATCATAATTGCTGCCATCAACAGAGCATATGTCATCAAATATGCACACATGCATGTTAACGCATATGTATATAACATTTACATTTACTAACATAAAACGATCGCATTGTCATATCAAGATAAAACTAATTTGTAAAAAAAGTTGGAGAGCACTTGCACTCGACGCTTCGATGCCGATCTATGAACTTATTTTACAAATTGACATAACCTATTTGGGTAGTATCACCTTGAGACTCTTTGATAACCAAACATGCTTCAATTAGATAAATACAACATATATATATATATCTTTATTCAGCCGTTCACGCCATCAAAGTACAAGGTATCGCAGGCAAAAGGGTCGCAGGCTCATAAGGCTCCATTAAAAGTCTATATTTGTTTATAAACGCATTGCTTGAAAAGCACTTACTTTGAAGATTCCAAGGCACAGAACTTCGTCACCGCAGCGATAAATACAGCAATAGAGAATAAACGTTCGCTTCGTATGCGATCTTTTAAAATCCACTCTGTTCGAGAACGTGAGGAAAAACGAGAAAAATCTTCAAAAAACGACTATCATTCTACTGTATGTTGAGATATGTGCGTGCATTAATGTACAATACTTTCAATTCAATTTCGATATACAATATGAATTTTATAGTTGGCATCCCCGATATGTGGCTTGCAATACTTTGTAGGTATTAGCGGCAATGGTTAATTTCATCGTTTACCGACAGACAATCCTACTCTTATTGAGGTAAAGTAGTCAGTGGCGACACACCATTTTCTATACATGGTTTCCCTTGAATGAGTCATAAGAATACGTCGAACAACACGTGCTTCCTTGTTATTTAACTTTCTTGGAACAGTCTGATATATTTTATCGTCATTCAAATCGTTGGATTAATATTATACTGAGACCCATTTGTAAAATAAATATTTCTTTTCTTACAAACTAAAAATACATATCTATTTTTTTTTTTATGCCCATCAACGAAGTATGAGGGGTATATTCATTTTGTCAAAACGTTTGCGACGTCCAAAAGGAAGCATCAGAGACCCCACCAAGTATATATATATATTCTATATATACACATATATATATACACATACACATACATATATATATGTATATATATATATATATACGTATATATATATATATATGTATACGTATATATATATATGTATATATATATATATGTATATATATATATATATATATATATATATAAAGTTTCTTCTAAATAAGACGAAAAAGGAAAAAAACAACATTTTTTACTCTATAATACTGGATGAGTATGGCCGATATTTTCCATTACGAAGCAATTTTCACCGTTTGTTCATTGTAGTTTATAACTAACGCCCAAAAACCCCACAAAGCATAGAGACCCCCAGTTCCGTGATCGATTTGATCCATTTTCAGTACCAACCAAGGTGCAAGAATTTTCAGTGTTTTTACCAAAATTTAAGCCAAATGTTTGCCACAAATATTACAAAGATAGGCAAGCGGACAGATAGACATGCCTAAATCGATTCAGAATTTCGCTCTAGATGTTGCAAGCGATGGGACAAAATAAATATATGTCGGGTATGAAACTAAACATTTTTTCTCTTATAGCAACTTTTTCAGAATAAGGTACTAATCGCAATCTGTTTTCAATACCGTGCATTTTCAAGCGAAAGCATGTCAGCGTACGAATTTTCATTGTTACAGTTTCAAACGTGTACGTTGAGCAGAAGGTCCATGCACGGATGTAAGCTAAACAGATGGATAGCTGGACAGAAAGACTTAAATCGATTTTGAAAATGATTCTGAATCGAGTGATACAACAAAACAAAAGTCTGAAGTCCTTTGGGTTGTTGCACACATCCCCACATCAGCAAATATAACACATCTGTACCACTAGTAGACCGCTAGTGGGTTAGTGTATAAATATTGTTCTCAAATTTAACCAACTGCAGATTTTTATGTTTTATTAGGACCTAAAACCTATCACCGCCAAACTCGTCTCCCAATGTATGGCCTCTGCATATATATGTAACACTAAATGAGACATTAAATTAATTACAAGAAATTTCATCGAAGTGAACACAGCCCGCCCACCAAAAAAAGGCTACATTTTTTTGAGGATTGTGTCTTTGCTGAAAATGTTTACTTTTGTCTTTAGATCGACCTTTACATATAAACTTTTTGTAACACGCTTTGTACATTGAACGTTTTTTTCGTCATTGGTATACATACACACTATAATACAAATGGTAGTAATGCATTTTTTTTTTTTTTTTTAATTTTTTATAACACCAGGTATGATATCGTTTTTTATTTATGCTTGTATTTTCTATTTGTGTTTAGATTTTTTCATCATTTTCTACTCTTTCAATATCGTGCAATTCTCAATTACCTTAGCCATGACCCGTGTCAACGAAGTGTTTCTTTCGCCTTTGCTAAAATGTGAGCTATACACTGTGGGCTAACTTCACGCCAGTACATTTTATACATTTAAAAATTCTTATATATATATATATATATATATGAACGCAAACAAAATCAAGCTGTTATGCATGCAAACAACGTGCTTTCCATTTTCGATTACAAATCTGTTTAAAGATTGATTTATTGTCACTATATTGGAGAGGGAAAATAAGCCGTTTCAGAAAATGAAAGCCATTTTATAGAGTATGGTTGATCCTCTTCGCATCGTCTCTTGTCTCAATCAATACTAGTGCGGGTGGCAATTTTTGTACTTACATCGATTTGAGAATCATGTCATATTTCAGAAGAGAGTTGCAGCTCTTAAGTTTGCGATGATTGATATTCAACGTTCACCCTAAGACGAGTGGAATTTTCTTACTTGTTTTTAATTAAAACGATGAAATCAAGTGCTATGAATGAGCGAGGGTGAGAAAAAGAACAACAACAACAACGAGAAATACAACAATAATAGCAACTAGGCCAATATGGGGTTACTAAGCAACCAACCCCCTCCCTCTCCCCCTCCCCCCCCTGTGTTCAATACATTATTCTTAAAGCTTTTTTCCAAATGGGTGCAAGTATGTATGCGTGTGCATGAGAAGTTTGTAATTGAAAACCACCAACAGTAGAAAAAGTCAAAAACGCTGCTAATTGATAATTGTAAGAAGAGGCCACCCAGTGCTCCGAGCAGTTGTACAAAGCATGAAATGCACTTATCTAAGCATTAGAATGTCAAAAGTCCTCGTTGCGATTTAAGTTCTTTTGAAACCATAGAACACACATTAATTCTGAGAATGATGGACGACAGTTCTTTTTTTTTTTATAGCTCTTTTTTTTATAGCTTATGTTGGATCGGAATTGCGAAACGAAATGAACGTTTATGAGTAAGAACGAGGATAATTGCTTTCATGTACATGTATGGGTGGATCTATTATAAAAAATTTATATAATTCCGTTTCAATAGTAACGGAAAGCTTAATATAAATTAAAGGAGGGCATAATTTTACTTACATTTTATAAGGGTAAAGGAAAAATCGCGTGGCGTTTTTCCTAATAAACATCTCTAGAGTCACATGACTTCGATACCAAAAGTCAAAGATAAAAGACCATAAATAATTGTGAAGAAAAGACTGCGAGATTCGATTTAGAAACTTGGATAGAGTCCATGATATTCTTCAGAGATTTAAAAAAAGACTTCGGAAGAGTACTTACAAAGGCATACTTGGTTACCACATGAGTGAAGATTAAAAACGCAAATTACTACTGGAACGAAACGGAATCGATCCATTTTTGAATAAAACGTTCATAACGTTCGTTGATCACATTCGATAACAACGTCATGATCCAGGATGAATAAAATGGCGCGGATTGGCCCCACGTAAAGTAGAATGCGTTGTATTTGATGGGATTAATGGTAGGAAATCGGGCACAATAAACTACTTCAAGCTGGCCAGACAATTGTCTCCAATCTCTGTTGCCTAAATTAAAGGCGATTAGTGCGCAAAAGTTTCGACACCTCAATGTTGCTTCTTGTTAAGATCTTACCCTGCCCAGCTACCGCTCATTGCGTTCTCTGCAGAATCCTCTGAATGGTAGAATGCCTGATCACACAAAATGCTCGTGAAAATCACTTGGTTCAGTTATTCACCCAGAAATCCCAGAAGCATGCCACAGTGATGGAATATAAAGAATGACTTTAACAGACTAACAGAAGAAAAAGAAGTTAAAAGGCGAAAGGAAAAACTCGCCTGAGTATTGTTGCAAGGAAACGCCACAAAGTTTTCCATTTACATATCATAAACAGTGTGCCAATGCGTTCATCCTTTCATTTCAAAAGAATAATTGCATTCGTTTAAAAGGACTTCATTAAAACTTTATTAAATTAGCAGAAATTTTTTTCTTTTGTTTTACTTGGTTTTCACTTAAATTCTCTCTCTTTCTATCTTACGATTTCAATTTGATTTCTTATAAGGATATCACAACTTGATTACTCGATAGAAAATTATTGATTGCTAATGTGTCCTTTTAAAGTTTTATGATTTAAATTTCGTGGAAAAAAAAAAAAAAAAAAAAAAAAAAGGGAAAATAAATAACTAAAGAACTAAGAAAAAAGCGAATATTGCTTAGAGGAAGTAATCCTGTTAGAAGCATAGCCGTAATGAACAAGTTAAGCGACAGATAGGTAAAAGGTAATAATAACATAAAAATATTAGGTGTACAAATAAATTCCGTCACTTGAGATTGGTTGCGTCATAAAGCATCTATGCTACTGCATGAGGCACATAGTTTTACCAAAATTTTGGGCAATGAGTACTCTGAGCGTTGGAACATAAGCTGTCGTTCAATGTATCTTAGAGTATAAAGTGATGGATGTCGTTTGCGGCTCTGCGCTTTTTTTTTTTGTTTTGGAAAAAATGCAACTGAACTTCGACTTCGAATGAAGACGCAATTAAATGTCAAGTATTTAGAAAATAGTTTGCGAAATTTCGTGTGAAAAATTGTAGTCTTCACTGCGAGAAAGTCATCTTCACCTTGGTCTGAAAACATCTCCCAATTGCGACATATTCTGCAGGCTTGGCCCCTTCTGATTAACACTGCTCCAGATCCAATGCAGTCGTAATTCTCACATCAACAGCTCTGTAAATTTAAAAATATGCGAAAATGCGCGATGACTACTTCACCTCCGAACCAAGAGATTTCAACCGCGAAGGCATTCTACCCAATAAAAGGAAATTACAACAATTTATCACAACTTTTTTATTTATTTATTTATTTATTTATTTATATATTTAAACATTGCTGGCTACGAAACATTCTTAGCTGCTAACATTACGATTAGCAATTAAAAGCTGCTTCATTACAAGGGGGTATGTATTAAAATCGTCAGGTCTCAAAGCTAAAGCATTGCGTAAAACCAAAAAAAAACACTTATTTAATTTTTCTTAAATTTTGAACTGTCTACTCAATACAATTACACCCCACACCACTTGTTGTGTAGGGTATATGAAGTTAGTGCGGACGTGTGTAACACGCAGAAGGGCTTAAAATGGACCCCCCTTTTATTGTACCGATCGATTCAGAATCATAATCTGAATTCATTTAAGCCTTTCTGTCCGTCTGGCCGCCTGATGTCTGTCCATGAAAGATTGTGTTCATGCTACAGATCGCAATTTTTAAGATACTTTGATGAAATGTGATACAGTGACGTGTTTTGACCCAAGGAACAACGCTCTTGAAAATGGATGAAATCTACTTTCATCGACCACTCCCCATACAGCGCCCTATTCCGAAAAGTCGTTATGTAGGCAAAATTTAAAATTTTCAAAAATGCTGGGCAAAAGCGGCCAAGTAGTAGTATTTCGGCATTTTAAATTCGTGTGAAAACTTTGGACCGGCTGGGGGAATTTTTTGAAACCCCACTCGTATAACCGTTCTTACAGAAAAGGATGCTTTATATGGTAAAGAGCTCATAATAGTAAATTGACAAAGAAATCTACCTTATCGAATTTGGACCACGTAGGTCTATTTTTTGGATAGCACCAGGTATGCCAAAAAAGCCTACCTGTAAATATTTTCGTAATGAAAATTTATTTATGATAATAATTAAATAAAAAAATTATGTAGACATAATTAGAACCACACAGATCTACGTCTTGGCCCCACTCCATATCAGATGTCCCCTGAGTAGTAATTCGTTCGGAAAAAGGATTAATTGTTCATACTTTATGATGAACATTAATTCGCAGTATGGTTTCAATCATAAAATTAACAGTAGTGAATTTGGATCACATAGATGCAGATTTTTTGGACCCCAACATGTATAGGCGCTACCACGAAACGCAAATTCTTATATGGAGAGAAAATCCAACCTACCAATATGCAAGCTTTCACGACAATTATCGCTTTCCGTGAAAATAATGTGTACTGTGGTGTAGGGTATGTAGGGCCCAATATTTCCTTAATGTTTTTAAAGTAAAGGCAGTAAATCAATAAGCGTCAAACTATTCTCGTTGGGGGTATCGACACTGACACTGCCAGTGGATCGCAAGCCAAGCCAAGCCAGCGTAGAAATTGGCTTCAACGGACTCAAGAAGATCTACATAGCATCCATAGTTTAATATTCAAATCACAACTGCATACTTTAGGTTTGGTCCAGCCATGGACGCATATAAACCTTTCGCAATATTCGTCGAACTCTTCAAAACACTTTTTAGTGCAACCCAGAAGAGCTGTAGCTTTATCAACAGACGTCTGAGTAAAAATATTAAATCTAAGTTTGGAGCCAAGGATGACTCCTAAGTCACTAAAGCACGATACGCGCTCCAGGTTCCCGCAAAGATTATCAATTCAATAGGAAATAGGGACAGCAACGGCATGCCGTTAACTACTGATCGGGTGAAGAAATTATTCCAGTTCATTATTCCAGGCATTACAACGTTGTCTCGCATTAACGAAGTCCTGAAAACTTCTCAAAGAAGTTTTATATTAATACCACATTTCAACTTGGGCTCTTCTCAAAGCATGTGCATCCGGTTAAATGTAGACGAAAACGGACTGTGATTCTAAGCGTAGGGAGATATATGGCGTATATCTATTTCTTTTTATATACAGCATCAAAGTATGTCCTTCGAGTAATACCGACCCAAAATACAGATAATTTTGATTGGAAATGATTCAAGTTATGTCCGTCCTTTCGATGGATTATATCTGAGACGGGTCTTCATCTTGTCACAATAGATGAAAAGCTGAAACTTACTATATCTGTACAATCTGTAACTGATGTCGATCTTAAATTTGTTCCAAATATTTCTTGGAACGTTCAGCTGCAACTACAATAACAATTCTCATATAACATGTTAAGATAACGAATACGAAATATTCGCCCTTATAGGTTCTAAATTTGTTTGTGGATTTCTTGGATCTGTGACAAGGCGTACAATCGATTGGTCAAATATTTGTCACCTGTCAATTTATGCACCGAAGATCTTCTAATTGACGAGCATCATCTTCAACCGGCTGTATGATTTGATCACTTGGCCTTTCAAAAACCCCAAAGAAATAGTGGTACAATCTCCTCGACCGCAGTAATAGTTCGACTTGGATGGCTGAATGCATGACGTGATCGTGAAAAATGTTAGCTCACTTTTTCTTTCACTACAAACTAATGCTACGAGTGTAAATGATGTTGATTTTGAGCAAGACGATAGATACCATCTGTAACATAACCTCAAAGTGATTAACGTGAATAACAGAATTACTTTGAAACGATGTTTGCTCATCTGAGCACCTGTTATGATCGCAAGGCTTTGCTTAGGAAAACGAATTTCCTTCCGTGCATCGACTTTACAAAAAATTTTACAATCAGTTAAATGGCGGACGAAAAAGTCTCCTCAACTATTATTATATTACACAACAATTGTACCGTAGAATACTTACACTTACATAGCATGTTACACACACAATGCTATACAATTGTACAATATTTTGCGCAATTCATCACACCATTACTCCCGAAAAACATGTAAGAACATTATAGTCGGGCAAGGCAGACAATTAGATACCCTACACCACATTCTCTAACATAATTCTTATTTTTATTATAGAGCACACAAATTATATCTTCTTTTTATATAAAGGCATATTTTGCATGTGCATATTTATGGAAAAGCGGGTCGAAAACGCAACGTAATGTAGTGCAAGTTTAATTGTTATATAGGCCAGGATCCCAAAATAGGCTCAATAGGTTCAAAAATTTGCCCCCAGATTCAGATTATTATTCTAAATAGATCGGTATAATGACGAATGGGTCTATCTTAAGCCGTCCTGCGTGTTACATACGACCGCTTTAACTTAATATACACCCTACCACAAGTAGTGTATGGTACATTAAGGGCAATTTATTTATAATCCAAAAAAATTTTATTATACACGTCACAGGTGGATAAGGCGTCAAAGCATTTGCAACACCCACAAGGAAACTTCACAGCACTAAATTCCGAATAGACTTAAGTACGTGCATCTGTCCATCTGTCCGTCTGTCCGTCTGTGTAATATCTGTCGTAAAAACATTCTCCTATCCGCAAAAATGAAGCTATCGACTTCGGCGAATTTTGCAAAAGGATTCAATGCTCCTGAACTTAGATTAGTATTGAAACTAGACCACATTGATCGAAGTAGACCTCTACAGCACTGCGTGGACTGCGAACTCCTCTGCTTTCCAAATAGGATAAAAAAGTAGTTTTTCGCTCTTTACGCATAAGCTACACAAGATAAATCTACAAAAATTTGAACATATATTCTATGGGCGATGCTGCAGTACCTATGAAAAGGAATGGAAAAATTCGCCGACGCCTGCACAAATTTAGAGTGCGGCATAATTTCAAAGGAAGGTATCGCCTACAAATTTGGAAAAAAATTTTCAAGTGACCCAATTTGGTCAAAGGACACCCCTACAACGTCCACAAATCTATACAACAAAAACTGTGAACACCTTTGCGTAGTCAAATCATACTATGTGGTGTTATTTCAATGAATTTTAATCAGGCCTTGAAAGCAGGCGTTTTCCCTTTCTGTTGGAAGGGTAGTTTCCTTAGTCTAAGTCACAAAGTGGAAATAGACATCACGTTGAGAACTATAGAGGCATCGTTAAGTTGAGGGTCTTACCAAAATTGTTTAAGCGAATTCTTACTCAGCGTCTAGCTTTTGCTATCAAATCTTATATTTCTCAATTCCAGCATGGCTGGAGGAAGGCTAAAGGAAGATCTACAATCATGAATCTTTTCGAGTTTACTTGCCGTGTTTTCAAGGCTTTTTCTAATGGCTCTCGCACGGATGTCGTATATAGTGATTTTAGTAAAGCGTTTGACTTAGTTAACCATAACTTGTTGATCTTTAAACTCCAGACCTCTGACTTCCTTTTGTAGTTAGTGAAATGGGTAAACTCTTATCTGCATAACAGATCATTCAGGGTTCTGTTTAACTCCATTATCTCGAATGAGTTTGACGTGGCGTCTGGCGTCCCTCAAGGCAACCACTTAGGACCTCTTTTATTTAATTTCTACACTATTGGTCTCCCCTCGCTAATTAAATCCAGCCAGATTTTAACCTACGCTGACGATATTAAAGTTTCTTCTTCCTTCTCCTTGGAATCGCAATCGTATCAGCTTCAAATTGACTTAAATAAATGTTAAGAATGCAAGAAGCTTTCTTTCCTTCATTTCTTTCATGAATTCACACAAATTGTGTGGGGGGTCTTTTCGACCAAAGATTACGTTTTAATTTGCACATTGAGCTCTCTTTGAGCGAGAGTAGATCCGCACTAGGCTCCATTAAGAGGTGGCCCAAAAAGCTCAAGGTTGCTTACATTACAAAAAAGCTATATATGTACTTAGTTAGACCAACACTTGGGTATGCGTCTGTTGTATGGTATCCCTCCAGCAGGTGTTACGTAGATGCACTTGAATCCGTTCAAAAGCAATTCTTGCTATTGCTCCTTAGGAAAATAGGTCGCTTCTGTTATCCTATACCGTCGCTTGAGAAACATAGACTTGCGATAAGGTAAACTTTAATGTCTCTAACCGCTTCCTAACCGCTAGGCATTTTCATTACGCTGTGTCAATATAAATATAATTACCAGCTGTTTAACCCGTTCAGAATTGTTGGCAGACATCGTTTAGATGATGCCTAGCACTCAATCTCGATATTGAATTCTTTAAAGTCTATCAACACAACGTTGCTTAATACGCGCGACTTGCCTAACTTCCCATCTTAACAACTCATTATGATTGGAAAATTAACTGGTGTCGGTGGCCAAGCTTTTGCATGTTCGCAATGGTTTATGGGGTTCACTTGAAGCTTGGAGCTGTACCGGTTATGGGTGGGCCTTTGTGCTAGTTATGTACATGTTTTTTTTCTCATTTATTTATTCATGAATTATTTATTATTCAACTGTTTATGTTATTTCTTCTTCTTCTTGTTTTTTTTCCTTTCTTTACATAGTATAAGATTTACTTCGAAGAGTGAATTGAATTCGGCTGTTAATTTACTTTACGTTATGAGTTTCATGTCCAAGCAAATAAATGAATAAATAAATAAACAGGACTCGGTCACGATCGAATATAATTTTCTTATTCTCTGTTTATTCTTTCAAGTCAGCTTCATCGCCTTCTTATTCCTTGTTAGCAATTATTAATTAAAAGCCAATAAGCATAAACAAATGATGGAATAAGCATATCAAAGGCTGCCATCGAAGTTTGTAAATAATTTCTTACTTACATTGGACTTTATTGCGCACAGAAATTCGTCGCCTTAAGAAAAATGAACGCAATTTCATTATTGCTTTTCTTTTGCCCGTTCACTTTACTCATCTTTTAATGTTCAATTCACACGCAAAGTGCAACACAAAATTTATTTCACTAAAATGTAATTTTCCAGTGATAAAGAGAAGAAATTTTAAAATAATAATAATAATAATAATAATAATAATAACAATGCGGAGTGATGCTCTTCAGGAAACTTTCCGCACTAAAAAATAATTCTCATTATATGCCCTACACACATAAACACAAACGCCATAATAGATATGTTTATGAGATCGAGTGTCTAATATAAGAAAATATATATGGAAAGGATTTTACACAGAGATTAATATCTAACCGTTAAATAAAAGTATGGGCAAAGGCAGCTGCCTTTTTAGTGATTAAGAATAGTTAACGATACTATTATTCAAAAATATATACACGAATTCCAATCGAAACAAATCTAGTGTTCATTTTGATTTCAGAAATCGTTCATAGTCGATTAAATGTTGAATTGTTTAGTATGACGTCACTTACAATCATTGTCTTAATAATATGATACAGTTAGCATTCGATCTGGCGGAGACAGAAGAATAGAAGGGCTTTTGGTTTTTTTTTTTTTTTTTTTTTTTTTTTTTACAAACTTTCTGTTTCCCATTTCCGGTTAAGTATTCGAAACATGTTAATATCATTCCTAAATAGTAGCTGCTTATAACTGTGGACGAAAACAAATAACGAAAAGCAAAGTCAACTGCAGAGGCAAAAAAGCAACAAAAAAAAAAAAAAGAAAAAAAAAATTGAGTAAAAAGGAAACGAAGAAAATTTTCAAATTAAATTTTCGCAAATTGTCTGCAACACCGATTTAAATTTGCAGCATAAAGCTCTTACTCTACTTACACTAATATATAGCACTAGCTTACGCACATATATGCGCATACAAATAAATGCACATACACAACCTGCATGCATACATTATAGTAGGTAGGTAGGTAGGTAGGTAGGTAGGTAGGTATGTGTGACAGTTATAGTTATAAGCTAGCAAGCGAATCAAGTGCAGATTGTTGAAAATACATTTATATGGTTTCTTTAATGCATATATATATATGTATCTAGATATAATATATAAATATATATATATGTATATATGTATGTCAGTATAGTATATTGTATCTACGAGCGTTAAGTGAATGCTGTATGCCATCTGATTAAGGGGAATTTTCAGTTACAATTCACTTTAAACGAGCGCAATAAAGTGAACGAGAAAAAAACGCAAGATTAGCTTTCAAACGAATCGCAGATACCCGCCTTTTAACGGACTTTCACATAAACATCATCAATTATTTTTTGCCCAAACTCTTGTGGAAAAATCCAATTTTTTTTTTTGGTTTGGTTTTTCTTTTCTAAAATAAGTGCCAAGTAGCAGTACTAAATGGCTGCCCCTAGTTCCATAAATCTTTCCTTCCGATCATCTCATCATATTGTTTCTGGTATTGTTTTCCACGCCAAAGTTACAATAAATTAAGTGAATAAGAAAAGCTACCCTAGCTAGCCTTGTCGGGGCAATTTGTTGCCCAATAACTGAATTAGAATTACAAGATATATTATTAAACCCGATGACGATCTGGAGCGACAATCTGGAGATTGTTTGAGTGAACATCTCTTATAACTTATACAAATTAGATCCTTTCATATTACATATTGTAGTCATATTTCTAAACAGATCACGCCCATTAGTTATTGTGTGGGCTACATTTTTCAAGCCAACATCTACTATAAATAATTACAACTTAAAACTCAAAATCTCCTATCTATCGTGGGTAGATCAAGTCAAATGTGAGCTACAAACTTGAAAGATACCTACTAAACTATTAAGTCCAAGACAATATTAAATCGAATTAAAATTTGACTTTATTGCGCCCTTCGGCATATTGGACAAAAGGAAAGGCGCGCGTAAATAACTCAATGTATTTGCGTTTACATTGTTTACTAAGACCCACAATGGGTGTAGATCCGAAATTTGATTCGAAAAAGTCGGGATTCGAGCCTTCTTTCAAATACACTTACAATTTGCAAATACTTTGACAAGATGACTAAGATTCGTGGTTTTTGAATTGAAATCTCAGTCAATACAATAATTTTCTCAATCTTCTGCTCGATTTCCAAATTCAATTCGAAAGACACGTTTCGGATTGCCTACCACAATCGGGGACAGACGGACATAGGTTAATTTGGTTATTGCAAGTAGAGCAAAACAATTAATACACTTCCAAACTAGAGTGTGTGTGCAAAGAAAACAAAAAAAAAAAAAAAAACAGAAGAGCGCGAGAAAAGCTGTAAGCTCGGCTGGTCGTTATTTTCTTTTTGATTGTTTTGATTTTCGACGGCACCCGTTACTAGTGGATTTCCACATAAAACTGCACACGGCATATATATGTGCGACGAAAAATATATTGTATATAATTACGCTAAGGTGCACACACACACAGACACAAGCGTGCATAGATATGTGCATACATATACAAACATGCACATGCACAGGGAAAGGCAAAGGCAAAGGTCCACCTCATCGTGCATATGAAACCACATAAACGCTTCAGCTAATGCTTCGCAAATGCTAAACTGTCAGTTCACGGCTTAGTCCAATGGCATTTTTGGAGCTATAGAAAAGAAGCGACATGTTTAACACATTTGCTGCGGATTAATTGGCTTTTCGTTTATATTCAATTTCGTGCATACACGTGCACATCCAGCAAAAGCAAAAGCAAAAGCCAAAGCCAAAGCAGAAAATTTAGCAGCAGCAGATTATTGCGCAATCGATTCTGCCAAAGAGAAAAGAGTATCTTTCATAATTAGAAAGCTGTTCTTTCTTCTCTTCTCGCACGCCCTCAAGTTGCATTTGTAATTTGCTAGCGGACAGTAGTAGTAGTAGTAAAACGCAAACACAACACATGTACACTTAAAGGTAATTAGTTTTTTTTTTTTCTCTTCTTTTTTTTAACGAATTATTATCATTCTTAAAAGAAACATATGTACGTACATTTATAAGCTGCTTAGTCGAAGTTAAGCATGCCCCGTCAGTTGAGCGTACGTAACCTTTACTTTTAAGGAAGGTTTTGAAAAATTTCACACATTTCGAATAAATTTTCATAATTTGAAATTACTTCACCTTAACTTTTGCACATACACACCAATCAGTATATATGTACGCATATATGCATATGTATATAAAATAAAATAAAAGGGCAGGCAGACATTTAAAATGAAATGTAATCAAGGGTGCATTGTTTAATCGCACGATGTTCTCATGCTATCTACTATTGCTGCCTGAAGTTTTCTGAGACGTTCCCAATAAACCCGATCAAGAATTGCAGGGAAAGCATTTTCCATTCCAGCCTTAAACATAATCGCATTAAAGTGGAATACAAGATTGGGCATGTTTTTCATCGATTGACGGGATCGCAGCACTAGAGCTGCCTGCCGTCTTGATTGCTCTACTTTTGAAATTCGTTCGTTCTTCATATCCATCCACCGTATTACATATGTTACGCTATTTTCTCTTTTTGGATCGACTCCCAATTAAAATCACCCTACACAGGGTCTTACCGAATTTCACACCGTTATTATTATTATTCTTTCTCAAGACTACGCAAATCAATTCCTAGACTAAAATAAATATCAAATCCGACATTAGCCATACAGGCGATTATAACAAAGTAATTTATAGCAAATTGATACTGTGGTCTGTGGGCGATTTTAGGATGTGCATAGGATCACTTGTTCCGAATGCGATTCTTTTAATAACGAAATAATTCAGGCAGTCACAAGAAACATGCTTAGAATCTAAGAATTTATCCAGAATCCTAATCTAGATTGAAGAAGAAGACTTCCGTACGATCCGTCGATGTGCTACATATGTATGTTTTGATGTTGATTTTAATTCAATATTCATCGAACATAATCGTGGAACTAGATGGGGCTTCACAGGAGGGTAGATGATAGTGCGGTAAATTTGCTATAATAATTTTCTCTTGAATTTTCCTTTCAACGCAAGTGCGCAGTGCTCTAGCTCGAAGTCAAGGGATTCGTGGTAGCTTTTAACACAGGCAGACTATCAGGGACAATGACAATTTCGACTTTGTTTTCATGAGTCAGGTTGACGGCGATTGCGAAAGTTGCGAGTGCTTTCGTGAAGTGTGCGATTAAATTACACTTATTCTGAAGCATCTATCATGTCATAGGCAAGCGACAGACCGCCAAAACTTAAAACCGTTTGTATATAGGAGATGCCGACCGTCACTTTCCAGCATTTTAATTCTTTCTTCAACCCATGATTCCTGAAGACGTAATTTGGAGTGTCCTCTCTTTTGCACATGGAGAGCGCAATGTCACAAGAGTAAGTAGCCTTTCCAAACCCACGGAAAATGTTCAATTCCTTTGCGACATACAAACAATAGTTGATCTAATTTTCTTTACTTTTCTTTCTTTGTCTTTTACACACCGCCGTCGAGCATTGATTTCCTTGAGTTAAGGAGCTTTTAATGCGTCAAGTTCATTTTCGAAGGCTGGGAGGCCACTTTCGCCTAATTTAATGTTAATAGGGGTCGTGCAAAAAGCGTAGGTACTTGCTCCAAGGCCTTGGCGATAGACTTTGCTGCTATTACCAGAAATTAGCAGAACTTACTCAATCTTGCTTATAACAAGGATTTTGCTAGGGTAAGCAATAGTGTTGCCATGCGCATGGCTTATCCAAGCAACGTATTGTATGAAGTTCACCCTCGTTAAAGTTGAATATTTTAACTGAAGACAATTTGCTTTAAATTTGATTTGATCCATGGTCTATCCCTTTTAAAATCGAATAAATTTAGCTTTGGAATCATCTTCAAATGCTAGTCTAGTCTCTGTAACTTTTCACACAACATGTCTTTAGGTATTTCAACTTTCACTGCATTTCACTAGTTTTTTACATGCGTGCGAGGTAAGCAAAACGAAACGATTGTAAATTCCCTACCGAATCATAAAGCAGCAGAACAGTAAGATCTCAAGCACTTTTGGAGATTTCCTTTGTCGATTATAGCAGTAGTGCTCTTAATTGGCAAGCGCTTGATTGCTTGCGCTTTCATTCTGATAACTTTTCTGCAATTCCTTGATGCAATGCCACATCGTATCAAACATTTGCAAAGCACTGGCATCTAGAATTCTGTATTTTTAAGTGCATACTACGCGTTATGGTACGCAGAAGCTCAGGAGCTGTTGAATGCCGGCAACGACGATCCAAATGTGCTCGAAATGGTCACAGCTGATGACGGAGCATGGATATAAGGTCGAAACGAAGGCCCAAACTTCCCAATGGAAGCGGCCAGAAGATCCCAGACCGGTCAAATGTAAAGGCTGTGCTTACTGCTTTCTTTGATTACAATGGCGTAGTGCACCGTGAGTTCTTCTTATTTATGTACGTACGTTTGCGTGAACCAGTACGAAAAAACTCTCGGAATTGTAGAACAACATGGTCATGAATGTTGCACTACGATAATGCGCCAGCTCACACCTCGTTGGTTGTTCGTATGAGTATTTTTTTGGTCAAAAATAACACCGTAATCGTACATCAACCACCGGGCTTGATCCCCTGCGTCTTTTTCCTGTTTCCAAAAGGACGGAGTTTTGCCACGATTAAGGTAAGGATCGCATCGCGGGAACAACTCAAGGCCATACCAAAGACCCTATATCAGAAGTGCTTCGAAGATTGGAAAAACCGGTGACATAAGTGCATTGTATTTAGAGGCGATTAATTTAAAGGGCACAAACCGGATACTAAGAAGTACATGCATATCTTTTGAGAAAAATAAAAAGTCATCCTTGTTCGAATACCCCTCGTATATAAGTAGTGAGGATATGCACGAAAGTAAAGCACCAAAGACTAGGTTGCAAATACAACTTGTTTTCCTTTTGTTTCGTTCATTTCATACTCAAGAAAAGTTATTTTATAGCAAAGTAATGCACTTTTATTTAATATAACATATGTGCTTATAAATATATGTATATATATGTGTATATATATGTATTATATTTACCGTAGAGTAGAATTTCCAATAAAGCCAATAGCCTTAGATGCTAGTGCTTGGAGAGTTTAGCCTTAGAATTTATTCCGCGGCTTACATTAATTATAGTAATAATAATATACTTAATAAATTTTATGGAATTTTGCGCATCTCATCCGAGTTACGAGTTACGAATTTCACCTATTTACTCCACGTGGCTGGTTGCCCAGAATATAGTCCAGGCTTATCCTCCAGAATGTTTTGAATTTAAGTATAATATGATATCCGATACCGATTATTTACCCTTATAAAGGATTATATAAGCAGAATATCTGCGAAAGTCAAGTCAGTTGAATCGAAAGGATTTGAATCGGAATATTCAAGCGGATAACACTAGAAGAGGAATTGAAGCGTTAAAACAACAGTTGCTGTATACAGCCGATTTCTAATCGATTCCTAATTGTAATTGCAATCTGCGCTAACCTATAAAATCACAATTCAACGATACGAATTTAATCTTAAAAGGAGTTGAATAAATTGCGTCAAATCAAAGCATAGCATGTTACATTACATAAAATAATAATAATAAATAAGTACTTAAAATATTAAAAACTTTTCCTTAATCCTAACTTACGCAATTTCATTTGCTTTGTTTACACCCCGACCAAAGGGTGGGAGGATACTCTGTTGGGCCATATCGATTAGAGGACAAGTCCACAGTAAAACGAATTTTGCTCATTATTCATGAAGAGAAAAAATCCGACCAAGACTACACAAAGTTGCAAATAATCAATTTCTGTTTTTTTCTTTTCACTTTTTTGACACATCCTCTAGTATTTATCACTCATTCCAAGTATCTGAAATAATTGCTCACGCTCATCATATAAAGTTATAAGTGATCAATTTTTCAATCTATTTTAAATAAAATCTATGAATAATTCACAATAAACTTCTATCTTCTTCTATTCTATTTGATCTAGCAGCAATAACTTGTAATAACAATTTTATTTTACAGCAACGTGATCACGATGGGTAAAAGATAAGATTTCTTACTTCCCTTTTTTCTTTTTAAAATATTTTCAAGTGGGCTTTAAGGAAATTTCGAAAAAAATGTATGCGGGTATTTTTTGTTTGTTTGCGCTAATGTGAATTGTTTCAATAATCTGCATTCTCTTGCCTAGTTTTAGGCATATGCCTATTTACAGAAAAAAATTTAACGGAAGGTAAAATAGTATTTGCTTTTTATTTACCGATAACGCAGTACAATTATTTTCTCATTCGTCAAAGGCATAAAAATCAAATACCATAAAACATAACTTTATGATTTTGCAGAACACACAAATGTAATTCTAAAATCATATCTTTACCATTTTATATATATTATGTGCTTTTATTAGATGCTCGTATCGTATGGTTCGCGAAAACCAATCACCATATCTAAATCAATTAAGGAGGATTGTTATCAATAGCCTATTAAATCAAAATTCTATACAACCAAGATTGTATACAACCAAGATTACAATAAATAAATAATTGTAAAATAATTGTAAAGCACTGCCAGCGTTATTAATCCAATATTAAAGAATATGCTAATTTTTGCAACTATTAATTATTCACAGCTGTTTATAGAAAACTAAGAGAAAGGATAGATATTGTTCTAAATCACTTAGCTTGGCTTAGGACGATTGAATCGGTCAGCAAAGTAGGTGGTTTTTTTTTTAACTTTGGATATGTGTTTTGCGGTCTTTTTTAATATAGTTTTACCGCCGCATAGTTTAACATCTCTGTTTTTACGCGTTAACATGCATTTTTGAAGGCATCTACATTGTCAAAGTGTGGTAATTTCGACACTTGTTTGTCATTTACAAAAAAAAAATCGTTAGCGGTTGACAGTGCAATTTGATAAAATTTGGTAAATTTTTTTAGGAATTTTTGTCAGCAGCGAAAGTAAAAACAAAATTTATGCAATTTAACCCACTAGAACATAGTAAAGCATATTACGGTAGTGTATATTTTATGTAAAAATTCTAATTAATGGCTCCATTTCACATCTATTCATAAAAGAGAGCAAATTTTGAATTTAATTTTTTTTGTTTTTTGAACATCCGACAAGACACAAACCATATATATACAGAATATCCTCGCATCTTTTATATGGCTTTAACATGTGGCAGGACAACAAGAATGTACACAAACCTTTGAGTTTATAATAACAAATTACACGCCCTTACTTTTTGTCAACAAGCTTTGAATATCAATAGGTCTTCAACACCCTCTGAAAAACATATTGAAAAGTACACGTAAAGAAAAGAAATAATTTTAACAATAACAACAAAGGTGTTACTACACAAATTGTGAAGTGACTTCAAATGTTACCGAAAGCTATAAAAGTAATAAAGTAAATAAAATTTGGTGGCATACAATTTAACTACAATATATAGGTTAAACGAAAACTGTAAAGAAAAATAATATAACAAAGCATATTAACGCATTTAAGTGCAAGTGAAAGGAAATGTTGTAAAAACAAAACATTAAATAAAAACATTAGTATTTCTAATATTAATTAACATAAGTAATTATTATAATTAAATGAATGAATTAATTAATATAACAATTTATCCAGGTAAGCACGGTAAGTACATTGTCGATATGAGGCAAAAACAATTACTACACATTTTTAGGAAATCCGCAAGCAAGTGAAATGTTATATATCCGGCCATAATGATCTTAACAATCTCATCTTTTTCAATCTCATAGAATCCCCGAATTAGAAATATGTTAAGGCTCAGAAGAATGGGAAGTTTTATGCTCTGAAAGGCTTCTTGGTATCAAAAATAAGATGTACTGAATAGGCTTACAAAGCCTTTAATAGTGCCGCACAAATGTTCTTAAGAGATATCTAGTCATTTTTTCTAGTCCTATAATAGTATTATTGCTTTATAAATAAAAACTCAATATTGTTAACTCTATTCGTTTGTATTATTGGAGGTTTGCTTGGTTATATTATATCTAATGTAACTTTATTTTTTTAATAAGCCTGCATTTTTATATAAGAAATTTCAACATTTTCAGGGTGTATATATATACGTTTATATATTTTATTATTTATATTTGTTTTATTTATAAATTCGATTTCATTTAGTCTTATTTCATTGAATAGGTAACTTTTTATTATTAATGTAATGCGTGAAATTATTTTAAAAAAATAAATAATAATACATAAAATAAACAATTTATTTGCAAAAAAAAAAAAAACAGTAATAAAAAATATGTGAATAAAACAAATTTTATTTTCAGCAAAGTCAAAAACATCTTTCATAAGATATGTGGAGGAAAATAAATTTTACTCTCAGAAATTAACTTTTATTCTCAGCAAAGTCTAAAACATCTTTCATAAGAAACGTAAAGGAAAGTAAATTTTACTCTCAGAAATAGAATTTTATTCTCAGCAAAGTCAAAAACACCTTTCAAAGGAAATGTACAGAAAAGTAAATTTTACTCTCAGAAATAGAATTTTATTCTCAGCAAAACCAAAAACATCGTTCATACTACTTGCTATATGCCAGCGAGAGTGAAACCCGCAAATACTTGGAATGAGCACTTTAATAAGTATGTAATGGATGTACATTGAATTGAGAGTAAATTTGTTCGACTTCGAGTGAGTTATTGGTTGCTCTTGAATCACGGTTGAACAAATTAGTATTCAAACTCAACGTTCATTTGTTTATATACAAATATAATTGATAAATAAAATAAAATATTATATATAAATAAGATGGAATAGTGCATAAAGTTAAGGCTAATAAAGATGTTGTGATGTTTAATATCTTCATTATTTATTATAAACGTCGATAATTCGGGTTGCATTACAAAAATTTGCTGCTACGTTAATTCCGAGGCATATTGAGAATTTTCTAAGTTTTATCGTGAATCAAATAAAATAAAATATATGCTAATGAGTGCGCGTACATACATATATATGTAAATATGTAGGTATATATATATATATATATATATATATATATACATATATACATATATACATATATACATATATATATAAATTCTTACAAATAATTCACAAAGCAAAGGTTAGAACAAAATACATATATATGAGAGTTTAGAGCTTATATACATGCATACGTAGATATATATTCGGGTATCATTGAAGTTCATACTTAGTTGAACAAAATCACTTGTAATAGCATTATTGATATACTTAGGTGGAGAAAGGAAGGAAAACAATAAATAAGTGCATGCGTGCTTAAAGTGAAAACTTGTGAAAGCTAAAAAAAAGAAAAAAGCCAACTTAATACTATCTGTTTACGCGAGAGAAGTAACGGATTTTTATTGCAGTGCAGTCTTTTTTATTATGAAAAGATGTCATCAGACTGGTCAGAATTAACAGAAGAACAAAAACAAAAACTGCAGCAGGTAAGTGAATGAATCGTTTGTGCGTACACATAAATATGTAATGAAAATATAAATACTTACATGTTACAGCGTATAATAAAAGGCATTATACGGCATATTAGGATAGGATAGGAGAGGATAATTTTAATTATGTGGAATGCAAAAAGACCTTTAAAAGCTTTGTAAAATCCGAAAAAGCTTTCTTTTACCAGCGGCATTACTTGAGGATCGATTTTCATGATTAATCCTTCTGCCTTTAATATAAGGAAAAACGCATCAAAGCCCAACATACCACAGCATAACGCAATGCCAAGCAGTATCGCACTGTACCGCATAATATAGTAACAAATATAGTCTGTAATAGTAGCACCAATAGCTCTTATAGCTCTTGTGTATAAACAAGAGGAAGTATATACCTATATACCTCTTCGAACCTGCATGCGACATGCCGCTCTTTCCCTATTCAAATGTGATTCCTGTGAGGACAGTAGTAACTTCTAATTAATAAATTTGCCATATTTCTAGAAAAAAAAAAAAAACGGGGAATTAATTGCATTTCTCTAAAAGTTTAATTCTAATTTTATCTAAAATATGACTGAACCTTATAACAAAACTGAAACTCGTACGCAGCTTCAGTGAATTCATTTCTCGCTCACCCTGAAATCGAAGTGTTATTAATTGAATTGAATGGATGAGTAGATCAATTAAATCCGTAATAGTATACACAAATTATGAGTTTTGCGAAAGCTCCATATATCTTGCTTCATGCTCAAATATATGTGTACCTCTAGTCTCTCCCAGGTCTAATCAAATGTTCTATAAAATTCTATGCAAGTGACACTGTTCTCATTTTTCATAGTTCAGATTCTTCTTGCAAAGGCTTGAACCGCATGCACTGTATAAACACCTTTTCTCGCTGAGTCAATGATTACTTTCGCACGAAATATATCTACAGCTAAATATGTGCACACACTTGTGACTATCTATTTATAAGTAACATGATAGCATCTATTTGCAATAGTTTTTATTACGTTTTACATCGCTAAGGCAAACTTAATGGGCAAAGTCTGGTTAAACAGCTTCAATTAATGAGTTGCTTATAACTGTTTTTAATGAAAAGTGTATAAATGAGAAATTCGTACCTACCTTTTACAGAACCTTTTATGCAAAAGCTGTCATCAAGAATAATCATTCTTCCTCCTTTACTTTACTATTTAATTTCTTTCACTCGTTTTACCCTTTTTCTACGCCGAAGGATAGCAAAGAGTGTAGCATCAAAAAACGAGTCCAACTTAAAGCAGTGGTATACTTGGCAAGCTTGGATTAGAGATTGCTATAATGATTCGAATACACTGTACAAGCTCTTTTGTCCTCTGAATGGGCCTCTTCCGAAAGTTTCGTGATGGCTGTAGTTGACTCAAAATCGCGGAAAGTGAAAAGTGCACAACAATCGCGGGCTAGAGACCAAGAATGACAGCAGTATTAGGTAGGTCTTGTCTTCAGGTTCATATAGCAGCTCGTCATCTCGTAAACAAGACCTAACCAGCGCCGAGGGCTATAAGTGACGTATTAGCAATCTGTGTGCCGGCAAGTGTCCATCTTAAACATCTGTCGTCCAAGTTGAATGGAGTTGAGAAATTGTGTATTAGGTAGGTCTTGTCTTCAGGTTAATATAGCAGCTCGTCATCTCGTAAACAAGACCTAACCAGCGCCGAGGGCTATAAGTGACGTATTAGCAATCTGTGTGCCGGCAAGTGTCCATCTTAAACATCTGTCGTCCAAGTTGAATGGAGTTGAGAAATTGTTTTCAACGAAACGTTTTTAGTAAAGAACTCTTAGATTAAAATTATCAGCCTGCAAAATAGTGTATACAAAAACTGAGCTTTTTATGACGCATCTGCATAGCGCTTAATGTAGAGTTTCGCTTGGGTGACGATATTGCAAACAAGAATACGAAAAGAGCTTTAAATGCTGCTTTAAACGTTTTGTCGCAAATAATGAAATAATGGAATCATAAGACCTCAGACTAATTAATTCCGTCCACCTGACGAATTCTAAAGAGAACAACAAACAATACAACTTCATTCTCCCCCAAAGACTTAATAGCAAACATTTTCATTAGCGGTGGGTCGCATTGCAAACTGAAAATGCTGGCATTTCGGTTCAGTACAGTAAATACTTGCGAATGCCGTGTGCTCAACAAAATTATTGCTTTGCTCGTTTCATTCTTCACATTTGTAATGCGATGAGACTACGTGATGAATGGATTACAGTTCAAGGTAGAGAAATACGAGACCCAATCGAAGCAGTCACACCTTATCGAAGACTTTAAATTTGTTGTAATCTCACTCAAATGAAATTATGACAAGAGAGATATGTAAAAGTTAGTTTAAATATAAAACGAGTACAATTTTTGCTAACTCATCGAACCGAATGAAATGAAGGGAGTTTTCTTAAAATGAATTTATGAACACAAGACGGACAAACGGACAGAGTATAAAAATAATCCGGTCAATGTCATTAATGCAAGGTTGTGTTTCGATTATATTAACTTCCCACTTACTCGCTTAACTAAATCAGTTGGATAAGATGCATGTTTAAAAATAAAATCGCTTGTATAAGGAAAGAAGCTTGTGATTCCTCTTGTACGCAATCTGCTACTCATGACTGAAACACTATTATTTTGAAAACCAATAACCTCGCTATACATATTTTTGAAGGTCTCGCTTCCATAAAAGCAAGCACTCGCATAATGGTTTTGTTTATGGTACTTCATGGAAACTTATTTCCACATATTTTACGGTGTTTTTTGTTGTTTTTTTTATTTTTTTTATTATTTTTTGCGTGGTAATCAAAACAATTGCGTTTTATTATTTGTTGATAATTAATTTTTTTTCTTTCGTTTTTTTTTCCTTTTTTGTTGCTTCACTTCAACGATTTCGGAAAGCAAATGTGAAAATATATATATATATATAAGTTTTTAACTAGTAATCAACCATCAGCACAGACAGACACGTACGATTTTGATTAAATACAAATACGAATTCCGTATTCGGCTTAAGTTAAATATTGAATGACTACGAGATCGAAATTTATGTAAAAAGCAACTTCATCTTACCCTAATCGCTGATTAATTTCAACGTAAAGTCTGACGCAGTCTAATGTAAACACAAACAAATCCTTTTCATACTTTACAGCAAAATTTTCTCCACAAAATTTGAGGAAAAGATTAATTTAATATTAATTATAATTATAATAATGTTTTAAACTTTGTGCCCTTAGTTGTTTTCCTCTTAATTGTAATGAGAAAACATCCGATTATATAAAACAGATTTGATTACAAGCTCCCAAGATTTGTAGTTAATAACCTCCGTTACATATTATTATAGCATTATAAACTCTTGTTTTGAGTTCAATTACTTTAATGAAGTAATAACATGATTGATCTAACGCAAGCTAATCAGTCAAGTTTTAAAAATTGAATGCAATGACGTTAATTATAGTTCTGTAGGAAAAATGAATAAATTTATGAATATCTCAAGCTTTTGCAAATCCGACAAAATAATTGATCGGCCAAAGTGGACATTAAGATCGATCTCGATCAACTCGTCAATATTTTTGCAACGCAATTTTTTTAAATTACCTCCGATATATGGATCTAATTAAGGCCTCTAATCTATGCCTATCTATCTATGAAGGACATAGGATTTCGTGTGAGTTTGCGAGTGCGAGACTCTTATAAATTTTCAAAAATGAAAACATTAAGACGCGTGCGAAACTTGCAAAAGATCAGTAAGAGATAAAAAAAAAACGCTGAAATAAGATTAAAACAAGCCAATAATTTCAATGCCTCCAATCGACACTTTCAACATATATATATTTATATGTACGATATATTCTCGTATATCGCTACAAGTGACTTGGGCAGTAGTGCTTATACGCTCTAAGTTTCAATTGCTTACAAGCTGTTGTTCAATACATATCAAAGTGGGAAGAGATGGATGTCAGGTACAGCCACTGTGTTTTCTTCTGCTTTAGAAAAAAAAAAATGCAACTGAAGCTACGGAAACGACTAAGCTGGCTTCGAGCTAAAGTGCAATAAGCTATTGACCAGTTACAAAATGGTTCGCGCGAGTCCGTGCGAAACAATTTTTCTTAAAAATGATGAAGTTCGCGTACGTCCGCCCGTGGTCAGTAACAACAACCCGGGAAGTGATCTGCAACGTGAGCTAAGAGCTTAACTCACGATTGCGGATTATTTTCCAGACTTGTTTTCTTCTGATTAGTAGCGGTTCATAGCGATGCATTCATATAAAGCAGATCAGTGACTTTGCAAAGTTAAAGATGTGCAAAAATGGGATACTGATGGTCCACTACTTCGATTATTAACCTTTGCAGAGAATACATTTTCACTACAGCTGAATTTCACCAACACATTGATGGGACTCAAGTCCCAGCACGCTATATATATAAATGCGTAACGTTATGTACATTTACTTATATTGTTTTCAATTTCTCTTCCGATCTTTATAAGTTAAATGCATATGTATATGGCATATATATAAATATATGATAATATGGTACGGTATGGCGAAGTAGATTGCGAAAATCTGGAGTAAGGGAGTTCTTTCGCAAAACAATGCCCTCTAGTATAAGGAAGACTTTCTGGCTTGTTGTACGTTACATCATTTGTAATATAAAGAGAAATAATAATATCCTGTAAACATATCATAAAGAAAATTCTGCGCATTTCACAATCCATTGGTACAGAAAACTTAACTTAAAAGCTATTAGGGAGAATACGCAAACTTAAAGCAATGTTGCGTGTGCTACAATACATATAAAATATTTCGTATGCACTGTAGTACACCATATATAAATAAATAATTTATTAATATTGTTTAACAATAATTTCAGTTCCGTTCGCAAGTCAAAGATGCACTCAGAGAAACCGATGACGATTACTTCTTGTTGCGGTGGTTAAATGGTATGTATTTTATACTCTCTTTGTATTTGGGAGTACATGCAAAGAAAAACACATATACATGCACATAAGCACAGATGAACTCCAACATAACCATAGACTTACAAAATAATATGATCGGACAGATATCTCTGTGTGTTTAACGTCTGCACCTGACATGAAGTCTTAATCAGACGGGTTGCCTACAACCATCGGCAATTGAACAATTAAATAGACGTTTACAGGCGCTTTATCTTTACTCGACATTGTACCGAAGGTAAAAAAAATAAGTAGAAAATTTCCTTGATCGCCATTTTCAAGCATCGCAAAAATGCTTGTCACAGATAAAGTATTCATTTTGTCATTTCATGGAAACTATTCAATGAAGATTAGTTAAAACGGGCTCGAAGATATGCAGCATTTAAGCCGAATAAAGCATCATAACCCCGTTTAAAAGACCTTTGCCGTGCCTTATACATATCTATTAAAATTCAAGCACAATAATAAAGAAAAGATAACCTAAAGAGTGACAGCAAGGGCCACATAACGTCTAAGTACTTACTTGACACTAGAGCACTACCTATGTTCAATATTATATATGCCTATATACACATATATATATATATATATATTAAAGTTAATTGTGGCCATGTTGGAAGAAAAATCGGAAGCATTTCTCAGTCAATGCTGCAGGTTTTCCTCTTGACGCATATATCGGATCATAACTCATGAATGAAAATGAGAGAAAACTGGGCTTTTTTAATGAGGTTGCCTCAGTTTCATGTCTATTGTGACCGTATTTGTGGACAGATGATGCTCCTTTTCTACTTCTTTTACTTCTTAGTCTATTGACGGATGTATTCGTCAAATTTTGGACATTCTAACTTAATTTTTCCCACGGCGGCAATGCCACGAAAAAAGTGAATCAAAACTATATAACCTCAGTACCCCCAAAGCTAGAGGAGGTGGTTATGTTGAAAATTTTATTATGAAAATTTGTTCCAAATGTACGCATAAATGAAAAAGTAACTAAAGTTAACTTCAAATTTTCATAAAAGAAGAAAAAAATTTATGATGGCATACGAAAAATAAAAAAGTGTAACGATCACAAAATCAATTTTCCTCAAAATTAACAGTTAATATATTTTTGTAGCTATAAATTTGTGCGGACGTATGTAACACCCAGAACGGCCTTTCGGAATCGATGTAGGCTTGTATGACCGTCTGTCATTCTGATGCCTGTCCATATGTTCGCAATTTTTGAGATCTTTCTATGAAATTTGTTTCGGTTTCACTCAAGGACGAACAGTATTGAAAATGATTCCCATCGGTCCACCTTTTCGACAACTTACCATAAAAAAATTGCAATTTTCAAAATTTCTCGACAAAACTCGTTGTGTAATAGTATTTCGACATTTTGAATCGATATGAAAAATTTTCTTCGGCTGTGGCAATGTTTTGAAAACTCTCTCATCTAACCGTTCCTACTGAATCGTCCAAACTGAATCATTATATGACACGATCTAATTTTCAATATTTCGTGGTAAAAATTGATTCAAAATAACAAAAAATCAATCCGAATTCCGAATTTAGACCACATAGATCGATCTGTTGGATGCCACACACATAAGGCATATAAGGATTCTCAGGAAGAGTGAACCGCTGTTGTATGTCGAAGAGGCCTTAAGGTTACTGTTTTGTGATGAGAAGATGTTCGTGGTAGCAATTTGACATTAAGTGGATCAAATTTAAACCACATGGTTTTGCTTCTTGGATCACACCCCATATAAGATTTCTGTCGAATAGTAAACTCTTCAGAAAAAGGCATAATTAATTTAACAGAAAATTAACAATAGGGAATTCGCCTCAGATAGGTCCATTTTTTAGCACCCAACATATATAACGGTTATCATGAAAAGCAAGCCCTTATATAAAGTGGAAAAGTAATTTCTAGTTTGAAACGGACGGAAAATGAGATATAATAACATTTTTGGGAAGTAAATTAAAGATATAAATATATGTAGCAGTAGTTTGTGCAATCCAACTATGAAATAAGCATAAAACAAAAAGGGCCAATAAATGAAATAAAGTAAAGACCATAATGCCTATATCGTGTAATGGAGCCTGAACGCTCCATTACACGATTATTTTGAATCGGGTTGGGATACACAATTTTGTCTTAAGGCGTTGCTCATTTGCACTTTTACTTATAATATCAATTTCCTAACAGCTAGAAAATGGAACATTGTTGCTGCTGAAAGGATGTTGCGTGCGGTAAGTTTTACCAAAACCTCCTTCACGCATGACAGCGATTGTAAAATTATATGATTATTTCTTGTAGAATTTGAAAACGCGTGCCATGTGGAATGTGGATACTCTGGAAACCTGGAATGTACCGAAAGCTTTACGGGAATACGTACCCGCTGGCATGGTGGGTTTCGACAAAGAGGGCTCCCCGGGTAAGAATAAAATCGAATAATCAATCAATGTTTTTGATGCGCTTATACTAGTCTTTTTGAGGAACGGGCAGTTATTGTTTGTCCTTTTTACAATTTGGATATTTACGGTGTACTACACTGCGCGACACGCTTCGACTTTATGCGATATGTTGTTCTGCTTTTGGAGAGATATATGAAAGCCGGCTACGAACAAAGTAAAATCCATGGATTGCGTGCACGCCAGCTGGTGGTATTATTTGATATGAAAGATTTTACCATTAGAGCTTACACTTGGCGGCCCGCGGCTGAACTCATTCTTTTCCTCGTTAAACAATATGAAAAAAATTATCCAGAAATTCTGAAAATGTGCTATATAATCAATGGTAAAATATTATATGATGAGTATATACACACGGCTGTGGTTATGGTATAAAAGAAGTTTGAGCGTAGCATCTATGCGTTCTTACGTCAATCACAAAAATTAATTTTCATTCAGCGTAACAAACAAATAAACTGCACTCTACATTGAACCATGACATTTCATGAAATATCGAATAATCGAATTTCGCTTACACTGTATCTGCAACCTAAAGCAAAATAATTCATTAGAAACAGATTTTTATCTTACGGTAGCAATTAGCACAGTACGCAAATTTGCTAATTATCCAACTTTGGCAAATTCACAACGTGAAAGTTATAACAAAAACTTTAGTTTGAAATAAATTTTTTTCGAAATTTTGCGTACAAATATTTCAAGAGCTTTGAGTAAAATTATTTTTCATTATTGTTTTATCATACCGAAGTTCAATCAAATAAATATCGCCCGTGAATCACGAAATTTTAACGTTCTTAGATGTTAAGGTGAGGCTGAATACCTCCACCAAAGGGCGTTAGTTGGTAATCCCAAATACCAATCTTTTGAAACCGATAAAGGATTCTATTAAGAAAATTTGTCAACCAAACAGAGCTGCTTGCTGTCTATTGAAAAGAGAAAAGTCTATTCACTTTAGGATGCTTATCTCCCTATTAGTTTATGCAATTTGATATGTGAAATGAAAGGGGAGGGGAAAGGGAATACTAGTCGAGATTCACATTGATTTTCCTAGTTTTCGGATTTCTAAGAACTTCAACAGCCGATAGTAAGCAAGATTGCTTAACTTGACTCAAACTGATAAAGTGCCCTGCAGTGCTGAGTGTACTAAATAAGAGAGTATTGAAGCATTTTGAAACCCCTAAGTCAAGCATAATCTGTTTTCGTTGTGTTTATGTACCTCATTGCATCAGTGATTAGCTCTTCAGTCACACATAATTTCATTTGTAAGTCAGTAATCTATTTTTTCTCAAAAGCTTAACGCGTAAAGCTTTGCTTTCCTCCATAAGCTTCTCGTAACGTTTGGTAACGCTTAACTTATGATTCCAGCACCCAAGGTATTTTCTGTGGCGTTCAATGTTGTTAAAAAATTTCTTGATGAGTACACTATAAGTAAAATCAATCTTTACAAATACGGTTGCGATAGCTGGAAAGAGGACATGTTTAAGCATGTCGATCCTGAGATTATACCCAAACGCATGGGCGGCAACTGTACGGAGAACGGCGACGACAAATGTCCCAGCAAAGTAATTAACCATAAATATGAAAATAAGACAATAAAAGTTTTTCAATCTGTATTCTACAGGTTGTATGGGGCGGCAAAATTCCTCAAGAATTGTATGTAGAACAGCGAGATGAGATAGATGGCAGTAAGGAATTCACTGAGGCGGTGGTGGCAAACGGTAATAAATTAAAACTTGAATTTGAAGTGGATTCGAAAAATTCCAACGCCAAGCCTCCAGTATTATCTTGGAACTTTCGTACTATTGATTACGGCATTAGATTCGGTATCTATAGTACAGACACCACAACAGGTGAACGGCATAGTGAAATCGATTTGGGCAACGTTCAATCAAACGAAATGGACGAAGTTGGTTTTATAGCTACGCGTCCCAACACCAAATGTAAGCTCGAAACTAAACGAAACTTCATTGATATAAAAACCGTTCCTTTATTTTTATATTTTTTTCTTTTTTTAGATACCGTAGTCTTTGATAACACGAACAGCTATTTGCGTAGTAAAAAGTTACGATATTGGATCTCTTTGATTCCTGAATTAGACGATAACGACATTGAAATTGTCTCACAAGATATTCAAAGTGAAGTCGTGGCTGTGAACGAAACAAAGACCTAAATCAACATTAATACTCACGTTATTGCTATTAGCGTTGCTTTTAATTAGTTAAACTAAGCGATCCTAACGTAGTTTATACTATCTTTTCTTTTGTGCGCGAAAGTTTTTTAGATCTACAATTAATGGCTCGTCTAATTAGATTCTTACTTAATTGTATATAAATATAATTCTAATTCTCTTTTTATACGCTAGACAAGTTTAAAAAAAATTCGTGTAAAAAAAGATATTGGCTAAATGGGAAAATAATAAATTGGTTCCAGACTTAAAAAAACGAATATTAAAAAATTTTCGTTAGAGCTCATTTGAGAATTTATTTCGTGCTTACACATTTTAATTCATTAAATATATTATAAAAAATAAAATAAAGTTTGGAAAACCAAATTTAATTGCGTAAAAATACATTACGTGGTTACTTTATGCATACTACCGGGAATCTCACTCATATACGCATGTATATAATCGACATAATCTAACTGAATTGTGAAAAATATAACGCAAAGTTATAATGCATGGCTGCGAGGACTAAAAATGAAAAAATTCGGGTGAAAGAGAATTAGGTGTGTAGATATATATGTATGCATGTATTTATATATGTTAAGATATATATGTTAAGATTTATATGTACAATTTTGCGATTGTGTTCAGTTCCCGAAATAGCCGCACAACCATGTTTAAGATACACAGATTTTGTGAATTTTACTAGTTTTATATAATTGTGAAATCAATGAAGCACATACAGTGGCCAAACAGCAACTTTTTTTCATAGTTTTTATCCCTGATTCTATTGAAATATAAATGAGTGGTTTTTTATTTCTTTTTTCTCCTTGTTTTGAAACATAGAGTTATGGTGAACTGAGTCAAAGAGGTATATGGCTTATATGTCCACACTATACATAATTTATACAATACCGGTGCTTATATGCGGTAAGATATGAATACAAAACTCAGTTTTTAAATGAACTATTAGTAGAGTAGGTAGTAGTAGTGAGCCACGGGCCACGACTAAATACCCTATCTCAATTGGCTTAATAGAGTTTTCAAAATAAAACATTACATGGGAACTGGTCGAAAAGATGGTCCAATCCGAATCATTTTCAATAACGACCTTTCCTAGGTGAACAAACTTTGGTGTACCTAATTGCATGAGAAAAGCTCAACAATTATCTCCTGTGGGTTAAACACAAGAAAAGAAGTGGGACAGACGGACAAAAAAGTTTAAATCGATTCAAAAATGGATTCTTATCAGAAAATGATTCTGAATCGGTCGGTGGATCAATCTCAAGTTTTTTTTTTTGGGTGGCGTATACATCCACACAAGATAAATATACCTTTGTACCACAAGTAGTTTATAATATAAAAATAAAAAAGCTAAAATACTCGAAAACATTAGATGATTAAAGCAATATCTTTCTTGACAAAGTAAGTCAATCCTTTCGGATGCGCATTATTGTAAACATTGAAAAGATTATTTAAATTTTTATAACGTTTTAATAAATTAAATGATCTTCTGATATAATCAAATTTTTTGCCGATTTTCTTGTGTTGCGTATATCAAAAGTGTCATTCGGCACAAATACGACCATTTTCACATCGATTTTTTTATACGCGCGTCCACTCATGAACATATAGAGCAGGTTAACGTCACAGAATCTGAAGAGTATATTTAAAGGACAATATTTTATCATTAAGTTGTGCTTCACTCACACAGAAGTTAGCTCAGTTGCTGCATGGGAAAATGTATGATGTGATTCGATCTTGAATCAACTCTGGCACCAATTGGTGGGCCAATAGCTTAGTGCTGAATCCGAATTTGTTTTTTCAAATTATTAAATGTCGTATGGGTGTGGGTTGACTTACCGGATTTCATTTAAGAATGGGATCTAGCCGACATGCGAATTAGACCCATACGATGGTATATCTGGAGTCGGGAAGCGCAATCTTGAGCTCCACGTCCGATTCGTGAGGAAGTCTGCAAAATAATATTTGTTTTGTAGTTTCCAAAAAGGGTCATAACTATTTCTATGCACCTACAACTCCACCAACACTGTTAATTCATGTTAAATCCTTTGAGTGGAGAGCTCGATGGGCATTGGCAAAGAAATAGTAGTCATACGTAAGCTTCCCTCTTGAAATTGTAGCAAGTAACCAGCCAACTCTCACTCAAGTGATTGTGGTGCAGATTTCGCTTAACTATCGCTTAGATTTTGACGGCTTGTTAGTCTTTCTTTTCTTTATTGCCGCGCGATTTTTGTGCCATTTAACATTTTTACGAAAATTATTAATAAATCCCAGCACAAATGCCTGACACAGACTTGTATCGCTTTGCTGAAAAAATATCATATCGCATCGAAAAAATTGATCGTTATATAGACACAGCCAAGCGTTACTTGTGAATCCATCTAGAGCATTCGACATTATCCGATTTTATAAAACTATATATACGTATTTTGAACACACATGCAAGTATTAATGGTAGAAATCTAATATATATTAAAAAATCTGCAGAAACTTTTAAAATCCTATATCTCTTTGTTTATTTCAATTTATTTGACATCACTCGTTATTATTAATTCTTTTTAAGTTCGGAACTAAAGAAATTAAATGCAACGCACATAGTTTATAAAAAAAAAGGAGCAAATTTGCAGAAAAAGTAAAAATTAAAAACAAAAAGTATATATATATTTAAAAAAAAAAAAAGGAACTTTGAAAGTTTACACACTTCCACTACTTTATGCTTAGGCGGTCTTAAACGTAATGAGGCTGACTTTCGGGCGGTGTAAGTTAACCTCTTTCAACTTTTGCGCGAGTTTGCGGCAATTGGCGAATTATATAGTGGTGTTCGTGTACGAAGTGCAGAAAAAGATATAAAAGACGATTTATTTTCAATTTAAAAATTCTTTATCTAGCTGATTTTTATATTGATGTTATCATTTTAAAATCTATTTTATAATAAATAATTTGAAATTTTGGTATATTCTCTAAATTATCTTAAGAGAAATGAAAAAGATGCGATAACGGCGATTTTTTTTTTGAGTTTAAAACATATTTTTCAAATCGAAATGTTTCGGCAATTGTTTTGGCTCTACTTAACTGCGTCATCTTCATGCTTCTTCTTTTAAGCACACATTTCTTCGCCCTTCATCTCACTAATCAATCATAAAGCTTATTTGCTTTTACCTTATTTTTTATCGTTGCACTTCATGTACAGGCGCCCCTCGTCTAACACAGTAAATTTTTAATGCCAAGATGGGTTATGCGAAACTTTTTTATGTATTTATTTAAACCAAGATATAATTCAAAGTTAGATATAATTAAATCAACGAAGACAATGTATATAGTTTTTTATCGAAACCTGTTTTGTATTATATTGAAGTCGTGTCATACGAGTCTTTGAAATAATGTAAATCAAGATAATAAATACCGTGTTACATCGAAACCAAGTCTTAACGTGTCCAATTTTTTGATAATTGAAATTTCATTCCATACACACGTTTAAATGGAGAAGTCAGTTAACTGAAGTTTTTATTAAAAGCCCCAAAATATGAAATTCAAGATTATAATGAAATAAAAAAATGAAAAAATTGTTACAAAAATTCCACATTTGAGAAAATGAATTGATATGAAACTTATGCGATCTTTTAAAAAGACAAATTCTAGAAATAGTAAAATTAAATACACATTCATGACGCATTCTCTACCTGACGAAGCTGGCGATTATCGAAAAGATTAATAGTAGTTCGTAAAAGATTTCGTAGAAAAAGCGACTAACAATGCAATTAGGTACTCGTAACTTGCGTGTAAAGGGGGATAAAACCCGAATATTTGTGAAAGTCAAATCAATCGAGTCAAGAGAGTTAAACTCTAACACTCGAATGAATTAGATCCTAAGAAGCGTTGAAAAAGTTTGTTTCTGTACATTATTTGTAAATAGATCTCCGAAGAATTGTGAACAAAAGCCATGCTATCCTAAAACTCATTTCCCTTCATGTAAGCGTAAAATTTAAAGGAATTGCGTGTGCCGGAAACGACTGCCTCTTTTACAAAACCACAAAAACACGAACTTTTAACTTTGAATCCCTGTTGGAAACAGTCTTGAATTCGTGTGAGATCAAAATTCTTTGTAAGTCTTACCAGCCTTATTCATGCACAAATGTTATATGCGAAGTTTGCAAATACAAGAGAACGCGCTGAACAACTCATTTTCAGGTATTATAAAATTGATAATATTAGAGAGTCTTTCAATCTACTCAGATTATACGATAACCACCACTTTGATCTTCTTAACGTGCAAAATGATGCTCATTGTAGCGAATCAACTTTATACAACCGGTTAACAGAGTTAGCCTCTTTGGGAAATGTGCATTCAAATGACCAATATACTCGTCACACACAGAGTGTGTGCAATGTGAAATTAGGCTGTTGCATAAAATGCATTAGTGTGGCAATTACAGATCCATATTGATCGAATTTTATGAGAAAATTCGGCGGAAAGACGGATAGAAGGATCGCGACATATATGTTCGTCATAACACAAAATTTTGTATTGTTTTCATGACGCGTACATTCGTTGTACACACTTAACTGGTTAGTAAACCAATGTCTCTCTTTAACTAACTATAGTTCTCCTTGTACTTTGTTTTTAATTTTTTATATTAACATTAAGGCAATATTACATTTTAATTTCTAATTTATTTTAATCAACTTCACTTTAAACGTATCTTAAAATCAACTTATTTCAAGTAAAGTTTGCAACGTTAGTCTTACTCTTTTCACTTTACTTTCTATACACCATATAAGCTTCTAATACACTGGATATAAAGTCCTCAGTCCAATAAAAAAGGAGGGCGAAAACAAAAAAAAAAAACAGTAAATTACGAACATAGCTAAAAGAAGTAAGTCTTGAAGTAACGTTTTGTATGTGGGAAGTATTGTAGCTTTAATTAAAAGAAAACTGTATTATTGATAAGAAAATAACGGACTGCGACATGAAGGAGAACCGGAATTATATTGAAATTAATTTACTCTTCCAGCGAACATACAGGAAACTATTAATGCATTACGATAGACAAAGCTTGGCAATATTGTATTTCAAATGTAATTTGAAGTCTGCTAAATTCGATGACGACCTTATGTCATTATATTATTGAATGAAATTTTTGCAACTATAGAGTTATAAAACTCTGCAATTTTGAATAGAGATTTCAATACATTAAATGAATAGCAATTGCGGAACAAGGAGCAAGTAGAAAAGATTTTTCTTGCGGTTATTCCATTATCTTCTCTTGTTTATCTAATAAATATATATAAATATGTTTATTTTTATGGAAGCAGATACCCTTATTGCCATATCACGTAATGAAATAGTACAGACAAGATTATGATGCAAATTCTTCCTCTTCCATTTTTGGTAATCGGAAGAGCATCTTCGGACCGGCCAAATTCAACTTTGCCGATGACATAGAAGTAATATTTAACAACAAGTTTATCTTAAATGAAACAGAGAAATATGGGCACAAACCAAACCTGTTCTTCAAGATCATCAAAACAACTACAAACTAATGTTACGTAAAAAAATTGTTAAATCCTTAATTAACTTATTCCACCAGCATCAGCCTTTGTTAAATATCACAATGAACTTTGTGCCTCACTTTGTTGACCAAAAGCCGTACTCAAGTTTCGAATGTCCCGTGAGGGCAACACACCAGAGTTGTCCTTTCAATGAAAAATGAGTATTGTTTTGTTGTTGACTATAGTCGACACGGATTACGTCAATTTTTCAAACTCTTCCTAAAGGTGGGAATGTAAAAGAGAATTTTAAAGTTTCTGATAAGACAAACCGACAGTTTAAATAGTTAGAAAAAACGGTCCTTTTTAGATATTTTTTAGGGATGAAAAGAAAAGTAATAGAATAATAATACTGGAAGGAGTTGTTAAGCATGTATTTAAGTATTGAAAAAAAATTACTTTAGAAAAACAACAAATAATGGTAACACTTCAATGATTTTCGCGAGGCACTCTTAATCAAAGGGCTCTGCGGGCCATAAGTTAACTGAGGTAAAATTTCAAAATTATTAAAATTGTGTTTTATTATCTTAAATATATTAATAAATGAAGACAGTAAATTTTCAGGATGTAACCTTCATACATGTCCCTTTTCAGTAGTTGTGTTCATACTTCTCTAAACGTGCAAAATAATTAACATATTACAAAATAGTGCTAGTTGCATATAACTGATACCAGCCAGCAATGTTGCTGCAGTATCAGACATTTAAATTGGTTGCCGTGCGGCGTTTTCGCCTTCATCACTGAGGTCCGGGATTTTGTGGCATCTGTGGGTAACCGGGACCAATTTGAGGTGGTCCCACCGGCCCGCCCATTTGTTGCATGGGAGAATGCATCATAGGATTCGGGCTAGAACCAACTCTGGCACCAATTGGCGGGCCGATAGCCTAGTGTCGAATACAAATCTATTTTGCCAAATTTTCAAACGCCATTTGTTGTGTATTGACTTACCTGACTTTGTGGCGGTACGTCATTTGGTAACTGGAGACTGATTAATATTTCTCTTACAGCTGGAAACAAAGAACATTGCCCAGGTTGGGCTAAGTGGTCAGAAAAATGTCTTAGAACGGCACTGACTGCAGTAGCCGCCGGTGACTGCGGTTGCTCACGTTTCTCAGCCAATTGTGTAAGATTAGAACTGAGATCATAGACCATTGGCAATACCAATGAAGGGCTGTCTTTCCATTCCTTACCGTTATAGGGTATTCGCGTAATTTGCAACTTTAAGGATATATAAGAAAAAGCTTACATTATTTCACTACACAAATTAATTCGGTTGTAATTACTTACAAAGAATAAAATCTTGAGCCGTACCATCAATACACCGGGGCTGCCAATCGGCACAATTGGCGCAGCGGAGGGTGGTACACGCATACAAAATTGCACCGTCCATTTGATTTGATCGCCTCCTAAATCTGGATTCATTTCTAAGCGCATTATCTGCAGAAAATCTTTAAGAACTTGAGGAGCACAACTTAAAACTCGACTGAAACCGTGCAAGGCATTTGGTCGATAGGGTGGTGCCGCCACGCGAGTGTCAAAGAATTTCTCAATTATCAGTAAATCATCGGGACTCAACTGGAAAGGCTGTTTACTATCCGGAGTGTGAGGTGGGGGTAATTGGTTGACTTTCAAATGTAAGGATTGCATGTGGACCTGATTTAAAATTACTTGGCACTGTAGACCATCTACTTTAAAAAGCACGACTCCAGGTTCATTAGAATTCAAAGCAGTCAACGTGTCTTCGTTTTGAACATTACGATAAAGTTGACGCCTCATATATACACAACCCAGAAAACGTTCTAAAGGGCTAATGTCAATCGTCGAAGTAATGTCCTTGTTGGGATGTGGACTAGGGCGACACAGTAAGTCAAATTTTTCGTGAGTTAATAAAGTAGGCACAGCACCAGCATACGAACGGTTAGGAGGCGGCATGCGATTAATTACTTGAGAACTGTTACCACTACCAGAATTAGTGTTTTGATTAATTGCACTAGATTGACCAGATTTGTGATCCGGACTTTGGCCAGGTCGAGGAGATGGTCGGGGCATGCTGGGCGAGCCCGGCCAATTTGTGTTAGCCGGAGACATTGCTGCAAATGGGGAATCCTGATGTCCTTGCATGTAAAGAGTATTTGGTCCTGGACTATGCACCATATGAGGACTAGGTTGAGGATTCAGGGGTGACGAGGGCATGAGAGCTCCAGGTGACGGATGTGGCATATGTGGTCCAGGTGGTGATGTTAAATTATAATTTGGATGACTTTGGGCATTACTACTGCCAGTTCCGACGCCACCACCAGCTGAAGGATGAGGACTAGCCGGTGTATGTGGATTAGAGCTCGATGGTGGTGTATGTGGAGCAGGAAAACGTAGACCACTATCGCGCGGTGATTGAGGCCCTCTCATTCCAGTGCTAAGAAAAGGGGAAGAGCCGCCAGCACTAGCACCTGAAGCGCTACCTGGTCCCCCAAAATTATCCTCACCACCGATTGGCGATGGTGGATTGTCATCCTCGTTTTGCGACCGTCCACGATACACTGCATTTTCATCTACATACTTCGATAGGAACCCCTAAAAAAAACCATTTATTAAGCACAAAATAATTCATTGCGCGTGATTCCTTCACCTTCAAACCCTGTATGGGAGTGAACTCTTCAATAAGATTTCGGTCAAAACGACTGTATGCTCCATCACGTATAGAAATTAAGCGCCCACTTCTAAATCGTATTTCCAAGCAATATACCGCTTGATAGGCCAATCGTATCACACATGGTGATTGGGGAAGGATGCAAAAAGATAGTACGGGTACTTGCGGACGCTAGATAAACGATTTGTAACATTTATAGAAGCATATTTATACCCTTTTTTTTCTTTTGCATTTCAATTACTTACTGGAATGCCCAAATGTGGTATAATGGGTAACTTAGCAATTGATGATAATGGATTGTATGTTTCATGGAGCAGCTGAACTATTTGCGTCAAATTATGTTTGGTGTTCAGATAAATAGCAAGTTGATCACGAATTACGGAATGCGCGTTGACCGCGGTTATACCACCCAAAAAAGTCATATGAAAACCACCCACCGGCGCTGACCAAAATATATTACAGAGTACCTCTTTTTTTGGCCCATAACCAAGCAGCAAGTTCGTGTAGTTATAGGAGTTAATGCTTAGCATATCCGTAATATTTAGACGTTCTGAAATATAATTAATTCAAAATCGACGTAAAAATTTTTGAATTGGACCGCTTACTGTTTTTAATGTGTTCGGCAAAGCTGTAAACCAATGTGTAAAGATAAACAATCTTAGACCAATCCTTCAATAGGTCTTCTACAGTTTGTGAATAGTTACTAATTTGGTCATAGCTCAGATATAAAGTCCTACGATTGCCTTGCTCTCGGGGATGAATACTTTGCAAAGGTGTGCTATAAAATATGAACTCCATTACCCAGCTGCGGATTTTATTGCTTTTGTTCATATGAGAGCGTATTGAAATTGACAAAACACGTTTCATTAAATCATCCCAAACATTCGGCTCAATAACAGGAAACTGGCTCTACATAGAAAATTTCATAAGGTGATTTATAAAGAGCTTAAAATATTGAATGAAGACTAACTTTCCGATCGTCCGGAGGCGTCGGTTGCGGTAAGGTTATAATTTTCAAAACCAACGATATAGCGTTTGATTCCACTTGCAGACCGCAATGAGGAACATTGTACTTGGTTAAAGCCTGTGCCAGATTCAAAAACGGAATTTTTTCGTCACACATAGCTACAACATGAGCCAGATCTGGTATAATATAAGCCGGATAAATGGTTTTCGCTTGCTTAGTTGGTGGGGCGGTCAATTCGCTGTTTGATTTGCGTTTGTGGGGAGGAACGTCTGGAAGAAAGTTACGATATAATTGAGAATGGGTGATAAAGAGAAATTGTACTCACCATCGACATCTGTGCCAGGGCCATGTGTAGCCACAAATGTATCAAATTCGATTAGACGCAAAAGCTTGGCAAAAACTTTTGGAATTTCATGGTGATGACTTCCCTGATTTTCAACATTGCTGTTTGATGTTTGAACTGGTACCAACTGTTTTGTTAAATCCTCCGACAAAACTTCAGTTTCATTACTCTGATAGACTAACAGACCCAAATAAAAAGTATATTCCATCTCATTCGGCATAGATGATTTCTCTTTCAAATGAACAACCTGCCACAAAATTCTGCATTAGACATGCTGGTGGTTTGAAAATTTACTAACTTACTAAAACCACATTCGGATGGCGATGCAATTTTACATAAATTTTATGTCTACCGGATTGTAATAATGGATGATCGGGCATATTTAAAAATGTCAAATTCTCAGTGGCTGTTGCTGGTAAGTGTTGTAATGTTTTCTCGCATCGGCGATGGGTTATCCAATAGCGTAACTCGGTCATAATTTGAGGCAATTTACTGCGATCTCCATTTAAACACGCTTGCATTTCCGGCATAATCGGACAGTCCAAATGCTTGGGCACATGACAGCGCAACATACCTGTGTGCGTATCTATGGTGATATGTATTTGTTCTGCTCTCAAACATGGCGTTAATACAGGTACTGTCAATATAGCAGGTGTTCCTTGCAGATTAACTAAAATTTATGTCAGAGTAGATGAAAGCCCATTCATATCGGATATTCATAACTTACAATCTACATCTTTGAGAAACGCCTGAAATTCTAATTTTAAATCGGATAGTCTGGAAACTGATCGAATGTAGACCGTGTGAACTATTAAACGTTCCATGGATAGGTGATCTGAGCGCACTGCTCTGTCAGCTACTTCAGCGGATTCCTTTGCTCCCAATGATGGTACATGTACAACAGCTAAGGGACGGCCGATTTCATTGGGATCCGACTGAACAGTCAAACGATAGCCCAACTCGGACTTTGGATCTTTGCTTGTTAATTCGCGCCAATACGATACTGTTATTTTATAACCAGGTATATATTCTTCTACGTTGATGTTATCATCCAATCGCTCATAACTTAAGCGTAGGGTTTGCGTGTATAAAACCTCCAGTTGTAATGATTGACAAAAGTAATGTAGACAGTTGTACACTTCACATAAAGCATTCGGATTTTCCACCAAGCGAACTTGAATAAGCTGATGTATATAATTGACTTGCAAAGGATGAACTAAAGCTTTACCATCTAAAAATTTGAAATCGAGCATAACTTTTTCTTTCATTTTTCTTTATATATATACCTCCGGTCTCCTTGTCCTCTACTAAAATATCAATGTCCAGCAAACGCCATGGAACGTTGGCATTGTCACCCATCACAGTTAGTGAAACATTAAATTCATGTTTGACCTCAAATATAACTCGTCCATTTCTTATCTGCAAAGACATGTACATAGGTATACAAATTAATTTTAAAGAAAAAATCTTCAATTTTAAAGACCTTAAATTCCCTCATTTGGGGCATTAATTTTCCAGTAACTAAACGATGTTGTATAACTTGATTGAGACGCAGTAAGGTCTGTTTCTTTTCTTGTGGCGTTATCGGGTCTGGTGGCACTATACGCTCTCGAATGCAAGTAGGTAAGCGATTATAAGTTCCAGTAGTAAGCACCTCAACAGCGGCAGGAATATGGAAATTTGGTAGACGTGCTCTGACTAAAGTTTCACGAGACATACGTGCCAACATATCAGCGGTTTCAATGAACAGCATATTTTGCTTGTCCAGAAAGCTCATAATATTCTATAACATAAAATTTAATAAAACGAACATTAATCTTAACAAGATTTACAAGTTCTCTTACAGCAGATTTGTCCACTTTGGAGACGGAATTTGCGTATTTAACCAAAGCAATGAGTCGTATAAAAAGCTGCCTAGTCCTGGCAGAAAAATTGTATATTTCAATTTTGCGTTCCATATCCGATTTACGAGGAAGTCTGGAAATTAATAATTGTTTTATGATTTCCCAGGAGGGTTATAGCTTTTTCTAAGTACTTACAACTCTGCCAACACTGTTAAATCATGATAAGTCCTTTGGATAGTGAAATCGATTAGCACTGACAAAGAAATAGTGTTCATACGTGAGCTTCCCTCTTGACCTTGTGGCAAGTAACCAGCCAACGCTTGCTCAAGTGGTTGCGGTGCAGGCGCCATATTTCGCTTAATTATCGCCTATTCTCTGACGACTTATTATTATTTCTGCACTTTTTTTGTTGCTGTACGATTTTTCTGTGACTTAATTTTTTTTTAAAGGTTGTTAATAAATTCCAATAATATATATCTGAAATATTCTCAACAAGCAGCAAATGTAAATGCTGACCTTAATAACAAACAAAGAGTTGCATCACTAAGCTACGGAAGTATCAAACCGTATTGAAAAAATGGGTTGTTTTTTTGTTAACATAACATAGTCAACCTTACTTGCAAATGCGTCTGTAGCGTTTGGCATTATTCGATTACACTATATAAATACATATTGCATACATTTATTAATAATAGAAATTTTGTATATTAAAATTATTTCTTTCTAAATTTACCGCTGGCTTATTTAAGAATTTGAAAAAGAAATAAGGATTTTGTAAATATTAAATGAAATATTCATGGCGATAATCGCATAGCTGAAAGTTAGCTTTTGCTGTTTAGCACAAACGGCTGAAAACAATAACGAACGCTAAATTTTGCATATCTGATAACTTTCCTTATTTACGTGGTAAACATTAAAGCACACGATGAAAAATGAAATGAATAAATACATATACAAATAGGACTAATCGTTATATTTAGAGGTGTTTTTGTTACGCTCTATATAGAATTCGCAAGAAAAATGCAAATCCGTAAAGAATATTGATTATGTATTTGTTAGTTAACTATCTAATACTTTCACGACTTAACTTGAAAATGATTTAGTGTTGCATTATGTATGGCTTACGTAATTCAATAACAAAAACATGATAAAATCAACGACAAAGCCATAAAAATGAAATAAAATTTCAAAATGCAAATACATCACTTTAATTATATTCAATCTAAAATTTACTAGATTTTCTACACCATTGATACTCACCGACTAACACTTTTACACACGATGCGTTGCCGTCCACAAATGAGTACAATTATAATATATTATTAAATTTTTGATTACTTTTGTAATTGCAATTTAATTCCATAAAACAAATCTTAAAGCGTATTTACTCTTTATATCTTATATTTATCCAGCGAAGTATCCACTTTTTATTATTTGTTGTTCGTTGTTGCTTTATCAATGATAGCGACAGGATATGGTGATGTCTAGAAAGAGTTATGATGTGGCTGATTAAGAGCATTAATTAGACGAGTGAATTAAAAAACAAGGAAAAAATTATTTTACTAGTCTTTCATATATTTAAAATTTTTTTTAGTCCAACTGTTTGTAAGTAAAACAATTTTGTTTGAAATTTATATTGTTGTCAATTTGTTGCTGTTCTTTCTGATAAATACAACTCTAAGCACTCAATACTGAAAAATGGAGTAAACTATTTTGCTGATGCCTCGCGGGTGATCACGTTGCTGAAAGTCAGCTTTCGCTTTGCTGTTAGGCGTTTTTGCCACACAGCTGATTACAATAGCGAAAGCTACATTTTTTATATGTGATACACCCTGATTTCACAACTTTAAAAGAGCGTTTCGCATACCTCTTATGCATATACATAACAGAATAAACTTGAAACTCGAAAATGAAATCCGGTAACGCCATATATAGTCAATGCCCTAAACAACTGCGTAAATGGTGCCAAGTTTTTTGCTTCACGGAGGAAAGGAATTATAGCAATCGTAAACAAGAAATATGCGTTTGCTTGTATGTTTTACGAAAGCGAAGCCAAGTCAAAAATGCAAATCCCCATGAATTCTTCGTGGTTGTTGTGCAATTCTTTAGTCGAATTCTATATAGAGTGCGACAAAAGCATCATTTTTGTCATGGTTCAAACAAATAGCTTTTTTGTTCACATTGAATCATGTCTGCTCAGCTCAGCAAATCATCTGTTGTTGATTTTCTGCATTTTAGTAGAAGGCGAAGATTTATTTTCAAATTTTTTAGTTTAAGTTTTCATTATTATATTTTGTCAAATACGAACTAAAGAACTTAAGAAATCAAATATTATCAAATGTATACAACGAACATACTTGATAAAAAAAAGGAGCAAGCTTTCAGAAAAAGAAAAACTAAAAACGTAGTATGTATATTATTTAAAAAAAAGCTTACGAGTCTTCGCGCACTTCCACGATTTTTTCTTTATTTACTTAATACAATTTTAGTTTAAATTTGAATTCATTTAAATTTACATTTAAATAGCGAAAGAGATAAATAAATATTCCTTGAAGTAATTTCTCGCATGTGGGATATATTGTAGCTTTGACTGAAGGAAAACTACATTTGATGTGAAAATAACAAACTACGTTTTGAAGTACAACCGAAATTATTTTTTAAAATTAATTTACTTTTCAAGCAAACATTTGGAATACTATTACTACATTACGACAGAGCATGATGATATTGGATTTTAGATCTTCTAAATTCTATGACGATCTTATATCATTATTTTATTGAATGAAATTTTGCGGCTGTAGAGTCCAAGTTTTATAAAATAAAACCCTGTAATTTTTCATAGAGATTCCAATACATTAAATAAAAACGCAATTGCGAAACAAGAAGTAAGTAGAAAAGATTTTTTTGCGGTTATTCATTATCTTTGCTTGTTTATCTAATAAATATATAAATATGTTCATTTTTATTGAAGCACCTATCCTTATAGCTATATCATGTAATGGAATTATACATCCATTTTTGGTAATCGGGAGAGCATCTTCGGATCGGCCAAAGTCAACCTTGCCGATGACATAGAAAAAATATTTAACAAGTTTGCTATTTTAAATTAAACAGAGAAATATGGGAACAAACCAATCCTGTTCTTCACGACCATCAAAACATCTGCAAACTAATATATTAGAGGTATGTGAACTGAAATCAGAAACATTATGTAAAAAAATTGAAAAATCCTTAATTAACTTATTCCACCAACATCAGCCTTTGTTAAATATCACAATGAACCTTGTGCACACCAAAGTTGTTCTTTCAATGAAAAATGAGTATTGTTTTTTTTTTTTGACTATTGTCGACGTGGTTGTCGGCCGATCATACAAATTTCGGGACTGATCGAAAGAGTTTTCACCAACGTTTCCAAAGTATGTCAGTGTAGCAAATTTCATCAAAATATCTCAAAAATTGCTACTTGTAGGTTGAACACAAATTGAATGGATAGACATTAGACGGATAGACAGACTTAGATCAATTTCGATTATGATTCTGAATCGATCGACTTAACGAAAGATGGGTCTGCCTTAAGCCCTTCTAAGTGTTACGTACATGCGCGCAAACTTAATATACGTTGTAACACACGTGGTTTAGGGTATAACGAAAGTTAAAGAAAATTTTAATTATCAAAACATACGTATTTAGAAACACTTTCTTTAAGAAGAATTCTAATAAAAAATTTTATTATTTTTTACGAAGTAATGTTTATTACTTTTAATTTAATATTTTGCAAAAATATTGCAAGTTTTTCATTATTGTAAGTGAAGATTTTTTTATATCAAGTGGTTAAAGGTGATTGCGTATATATAAACTTATATACACTGTGATGCGCAAAGAACAAGTTCATTGACCATACGAGTAGATTTAAAAAATTTTCCAATAAATACACTTGTTTGTGTTACCAACACATACGTTTATGTGTATTTTGTAAATTTATTTTTGGGGCGTATACATAATACTAAAAGAATACTTCTCAAGCAAAGACATTTCCGCTTTTCCATGGAAATTATTATGTATCACAATTCTTATACATGTATCGCCAATTACTATAGTGGCACAATCTATTGCTATTGCTAGTAGTGTCCTGAATGGGTTTACCGAAGGAATTGATTCGGAAATTTCTTGATATTTGTTAATTGAAAGCTTGCCATCAAATGCAAGAACCAGGAACCAGGAAAAAGCCATAGTTCAATTCGTTACAAAGTTTCAGTCAGAATGATTGCATACATTCCTATCCTGGATTGGCGAGAAGTTAGGTTATAAATAAATAAATACGAATAAATAAAATCAAGAATTATTGCAGCAGATACATAAATCCAACCAAAATCGTAATCATTGTTAGAAAGAACAGCAATCCTTGTCAAAATTTTGATGTCATTTGTTTACAACATCGTATTGTTATGTCGTTTTTGTTATTTTCAAAATAATTTTGAAAAATGTGAATTGTGATGTGTGTGAAGAAACAGTACTTTTTGATGCGGGGTGTGGTGGGGGGAGGGGGGGGGGTATATCGGTCAAACTAACATGATGCATACCGCAGTGAACGTCTAAAGGAAACGGTTACACCATAAAAGTATTTAAATTAATTTAAAGGATGTAGATGGCGTCCTTAAAATGATCAAAAGACGGTCTAGTTATTATTTGGAAGTAAAAAAAAAAATGAGTAAATTATTTTCCAAATCAGTACTACGCCTACTGAAAGTAGAATAAAAACAACGTGTCACAAGTTGATGACCACAATGGCAAAATTGCGTCTATTGAAGTTCGAAAAGCCCAAACAATATATTCTTTAGACTTAACCAGTAGTGACCATTAACTGTTGCCAATTTTCGAAGAGATGTTTCATCCAGGAAGCTGAAACTAAAGCCTGTTTTGAAGGCCTTGATAAATCGTTCTATAAAAGAGGTGTCGGAAATGTTGGAGAGACATTGGACTGGTTGTACGAAGACGACTATGGTGATGAATAAAGTCGTACTTGTCAAAAAATTTTCTTCTTACTTAATCCTGGGTATATATAAATATATAGAAATATAACTTTCGTCATAACGTTTTTTTATTTTGGACATCCAAAAACGTTTTGTAAAAACCGGTTGTATATTTACTATTGTAAATATTGCTGGTCGCTAAGCGCTACTTCTGCTATATTCCCAAAATAATATATATTCTAGGGGTAAAAAACAAGTGATCTTTTAAGGCTAACAAATAGTAAGTCAGCAAGTGTTAATCAGAAGACGCAACGTGTGCTGATAATAGCGGAGAGGATAAGACATTTCGTGTTGCAAACTTTTTCTGAGAGAGTTTTACTATATTCCTATTGAAAACTGACGATATCATGACTTTTAGAATCTCACGTCCATATTTTATTGCAATTGCATCTGTCGTTGCTGCTAGCGAACCCTAGTGATGAGCTCGTTTGCTTCGAAACAACCATAATACAGTACGCCTTGCCGCTCCTTCTGCCGAGTGAATAGGACCGCCATATATACATATTTAGCTTTGTCGTCGATTTTAATCATTCGGACATCAAGATGCATCCACTGTTCATCACTCTTTAGCGCTCAGCAATCCGACCCCTGGCAGTAGGAAGAAAAAGTAATGTTCCTCGCAAATGGCGTTCTTTCATCACAGAGCTACATCTATTCAAAGTTCCAAGCAACTATGTTGGGTACGCTTTAGTATGCTTTGTTATACAGTTGCGTATAGGTTAAAGGCAGTGCTTTCAAATGGAAGAGTTCAATTTTTATCCAGCACTCTATGGAACTAGTTACACTTTTTTTAAAAAAAACGGTGGAATCAAATTCGTGTATGCATACATCATATAAATATATATATATATATATGTATACATAAGTTGGATAAATATACATTTATTCGAATTTGTTTATGTTGGACGGTGGATAAACAAATGGGAGTAAATAATAAACACTCATAAAACAAATTGTGCTGAAATAAAACCAAAAGTGGCATTAGGCCTTCGTTCGACGTATGTATGTACGAATGCATGCTTTTAATTACGGATCGGCTTCGTTGTAAATTGAACAAAGAAAGCGGATATAGTCATGAATTTACAGTAAACGGTGATTAATTCGTAGAATATGAAAAACGTGATAATATGATGAAATTATTTTTATAACAAAACATGCAAGCAATAGTTGCTGTAGACAACTAAATAATGTACCGCTGCTCATATTAATACTTTATCCGAAACGACGGTGCTAAACTCATGCCAAATGAAAAAATTGCATCCTCTATGATTTACACTCATGCAACGGTAACGAAATGAGTGTTGTGTGGGACTATATGTCGAGATGGATGGAGTTCAAACTCCATTAATGTTTATTTTATGTATTTATAGAAAATATTCAAGTGCGCGTCGAATGCATTCAATTCTAAACTGTATGCATCATTCACCACATATGTAAGTTTTCATATACAAAATGGTTTATATGCATAAATGTGTATATATATTGTATATATATATATATATATATATATATATATGTATACATGCGTGTATGTTTGTTTGTATGTAAATAGATATTCAGACAAAGTAATTTTACAACATCTTTTTAAAAAAACAAACACCTTTTTTACCACCACTGCGTTCAAGTCCGCATACAATACATAGGAATGTTTATCATGCACCGGTTTATAAAGAATCGACGCATCTAAATAAAATTTTATATTTTAACACTTTGTGGCCCGCGTGTACTCAAGAGCATCAGCCATATTGTTGCTTTTTCATAAGATTTTCTTCTCACTTTACTGTACGGGTGTGCATGTGAAAGAAAGAACAAGTAAGAAAATTAAATTCGGTCGGGACTGAATCTTTTATAGCCATCACCGTTTACCTCAAAAAAAAAAGACAAAAGAAGTAAAAGAACAAAATTCTGATGCTCCATAACATGAAGTCGGCGCAGTTGATTTTTTCAATTTCCAAAATAACAGTTTTTGTCGACGTTGTAGGCGTTTTCAATACCAACCTGCGTGCAAGCACTTCCACTGGTTCTGCCAAATTTCATGTCGATAGCTTCAATCTTGCGGCCAGAAGAAGATTTACAACATGTTTCAATAGAACCCTTACATGGATTGAGATCCAAAAAATAGACCTATGTGGTCCGAATTCGATATCGTTAATTTTTTTTGTTAAATTGTTATTATGAATGAATTTTTATCAAGAAATATTAAAAATTAGCTTTTTTTTACCACATAAAGATTCAGTATCCGTAGGAATGGTTAAATGACCTCATCACCCTATGTTTCCAAACTTGTTATTACTGAGCCATTTTTGTCGCGAAATTCTAAAATATTTTTTCTTATAACGATTTATCAAAATAATTCGTTATACGTGGAGTGGTGCAAAAAGGGTCCGAACCGAGCCACTTTCGATAGCGTTCGTCTTCGGGCCAAAGCACGTCATCAAAATATATCGTAATTTGCGACTTGTAGGCTGGACACAAGAATACATGAACAGCTATCATACGGGCAGGAAGATAGATAAATGGACCCACAAGCCTAAATCGAATCAGAAAATGATTCTGAATTGATTGGTGTAATAAAACGGTCTATCTGAAATCCTTCTGGACGCCACAAACGTTGGCAGGAACTTAATATAGCGTCTAACAAATTAGAAGATTATAGCCGGGCAAATCCCCCCACTACTAAATATTTCCCTGATACAACTCTTCATCTATTTTCGTCATCGATATAGTAAAAATTAAACATTGTTGGCATCCAAAGGTTTATTTTTTGTAATAATATTTACATTTTCCACATTTATTACACCCTACCTACACCACTTATGGTGCAATGGAATATTAAATTAGTGTCCATTACGGTATTTTTACTTGTTTTCTATAATAAAATGCTATCTTCCATCGATTTTTATCGAAAACAATTTAAAATGAATGATTTTTTCAAAATAGGAGCGATTGTGAAAATGGTCCGATTCAATTCACTTTCAATGCAAAATACTGAGACAGACATTAGAAGAAGAAGCTCAGCCTCTTAACTTAAGCGAAAATATTATTGTACTCTACAAAAGACCTCGAAAAGAAGACACACTTAAATATTCATGGCTTTATATATATATTTCTAAATTTTACACCTTTTTTGAAATTGTTGCGATACCTCCATCGAGTGAGAGTAAATGTGAGAAATTTCAGTTTTCCGGCTGCGGATTCCATGTACAAGCAACCAGATGAAACTTTTATCCAATATATATGCTACGGATTCCCGATGGTGCGTTTGCGGAATATTACAAACGGATTGAATAGATTATGAAATATTAGAGGAAACTTCTCGGTAAAAGATTTGCACTCTCCTTAGAGTGCGTTAATCTTCAGTTTGTGCAACGTGTTTGTTACTTGGCTAGAAACACAATACGCTAATTGCGCGTTTCATTCATTAATAGGACAAGTATAAGAGAGAATTGAAAAAAAGAATGGTTTAAAGTGTTGGTGGGATTTAGTATAAATACACATAAACCGTAAAGGTAGTTTCGATCAATTACTACCTAAGAGGAGTCGACGTGAACAGTGTTATGCACCTGAATAAAATAATTGCATGTTTGAGGAGGAAAATGGCAGCAGAATAAAATAACATTGGCATACATCAGAGAGATAGCGAAACATTAAATTAATATCTGGACGGCATATAGTCTCGATATGCACAAAGCATGCTATAAAACATATTAACCATAAGCCTGATGCTAATAAGACACCTGATCCAATAAATTTTTGGTTAACCTGAATACCTTATCTTCGATTGTTTACTAAGTTTTCTTGCGTTGTTGCTAAGCCTCATGTTCAAATAGCTTTCGGATGAGCTATATTACGGTGATTTATTGAGCTCTCATGACATCAAATAATCTGAATATGAAAAAAAAAATTAATTTTATATGAAACTGAACTTTTTATTAATTGAATATAAAGAAGATGCATTCTAAACAGGGAAACAGGACTTTCTCTAAAATAGCACATTGCAGTGACGGTATCTGCCGATGTTCACCTGAGCTGAGAACAAATACAAATGCGAATTTATACCACCACATAACATATATTTGATTAATTACATCCGACTTTAAGATCATATGAACTCGGGCTTATTTCCACGATTATTTAGTGGCTGCGCGCGAATTTTTGGACCGCTTTGTAAAGAATAATTTAATTAGGAAGAATTAAAAACAATTCTTAATGTTCTGAACAAATTGAACGGATTCATAAGTCATCATAAAGACGGAAATTATTAAACTTTTAGTAAACTTTTGATAACTGAAGTTAATCAGCAGGATTAGTCCTGTCGGGAACATACGAGAGTTTTCATCTTAAAAGGTAGTCAGACCGCTATCGATTAATGATATCCAATACTCACCTAGAGCGTCTAATAAAAATCGCTCTCTCTTCAGATTTTAGTGTCTATCCGTCGTTAGTATAAATCCATCGACTACAACAACGTAGAGTAAAACTGCAAAGCTGCATTACTAGTTTGGTGGTGTGTTTAGAATATCCTCAGTATCCTCTGAATTTCGAATCGATCTAAGCATGTTTGTCCGTCCGCCTGCTCTATCTATTTGCTTGTCTATGCAAATGAAATTCGGATTCTAAAAATTAAAATATCGCCGTCAAATTTATTAAAGAAAATGGAGATTTCTGCACGTAAACTGATAAGGGAAACGGATTCAATCATCAATCAAAGGCCAATAAAATTAAGAAAATTAAGAATATTTCTTTCTCAAAAGCAAAGGAAAAAAGAGATGATTTTTTTTTGCTCTTTTTCTTATAATGTACAACCGATATAACGTTGACGATTTCCATGGATTTCCTATGTTTGATCCTATAATACGTGCATGTGAAAGTGGAAAATATCGCCCAATCCTAATCAACATTATAGCGTAACGAAATTTAATTTTTTTTTGATTACCTTTCTTTTCTATTTTTACAAAAAGCTTGTGAGTTATGAAAGGTTCGGCCGCAGTCGAATTAAATTTTTTTATTTGCTTTATTTATTAACACTACGTCACTATATATATCTTTTTTTTTGTTTTTTTAAATAAAATTACTTTCATACCAAAGAACTTTTATAGTATTTACGTCGAAGAGGAGGGTAATAATGAAAAATCATAAATTTCGCAGATTTAAAAAGACACAACCGAACAAACGCCGGATGTGCGAAAAAAGTCGTATAATGTGCTAAAAATGGCACTTGGAATAGCACAATTTCTCTGACACAACTTACAGATGCAACGCCGTACTAACGAACTTTTAATTATGTCAATTAATAAACGAGAGCAATAATAATGCAAGCGAAAGTAAACCTTCAAAGGACTTACATACTCATATCCAGACGACTTTTTGATTATTCATCACTGACTGTGATTGCTTATATGGTAAAATTCTTGATCGAACCTTTAGCGGGCCGATCAAGCAACCGAGATTGTTTAGTAATACGTAGCTTAGCTATAAAATTTTTAATTAATAACTAGCTAAGCAAACCCGTTTCTCGGGTGTATGGCAACTGGATGGCTATTGAGTGTTGAAGTTTCAGCTAAAATATATATATATATGTATGTGTGTGTGTATAAAATTTTACTTACAAGGGGGACGTTACTATGGCACGAGCTCTTGTGTATAAGCGAAAAAAAAAAAATTAAAAACAACACAATTCCAGAAATTGTCATCGCCCGGCTTAACTGGTGGTATTTTTGGCAGCAGTTGCAAAGACTTAAATAAAAAGTAATATTACATATGTATATACGAATGTACATAAAATTTATAAGCGGAGAAAAAACTTTTTACAACTGTAAAAATGTCATTGAAAATGCAAAGTTGTGAGGGAAAGTCTGATTTTCTCTGACACGGGGTCGTTAGCTGCATGCATCACGTACATAACATCGCTAGACTATGAAGAATAAATCTATTTTCGTACGGGGCTCGTGTAGAAGTATTCAAGCAAATGTATTAGTCGTAGTTCTTCGCGCTGGTGGAGTTGTGGCGTCAGGAAGATCGCAGGGGGGGAGGCGAGAGAGGAGGGTATAAAGCGGAGAAATCTACTGATTGCGCAGTTGGTTGGATGGTTGGCTGAACTAATATGCTGTTATTCTGTCATCTTAAGTAAGTAGCCTTCAAGAGATCGTTGGCTTTGACTGCAATATACATACATCTACGGTTATACGCGTATATGTGTTTTGTATGCATTCAATTGCCTACCACTTGATGCCTGTTTACCGTAGGAGCAAATGACATCTACCACACGCTGAATTCGAACAAAGGGCTGATGCTCCGACAATTTATAGTTGCACACACTTGCCTCTTGCAGATCCATATGCAGGCGTTTACAATAACGTATATATATTTATTATATGTACATATATAGGTATGTATTCATGTATGAATAACATGTACGTGTATACGCATGTAATAGGTAGCCAAAATACGTTGGTTTCTTCTCCACCGTTGTCAAGAATGCTTATGCATTTCAATAATTTTTATTTTTTTTACATTTATTTTTAAAATTGAAATTTCATGAACAACAACTTTGCGTAGGTATGAAAATTGTGATAAAAGAAATAAAAAAATGTTTACCGGGAATTTTCACTTTGTACACGAATCCATGAATTCTTTGATTTGTAAATCAATGCGATAGGGTGAACGGGAAGCGAGGGGCCAGGGCTATGTGAGCTGTAATTAAAGGTGGTAGTGGAAAATGAATGAATGCTTTTGCCCATAAAATGAAAGCCCATTGGCTTGCTAAGCGAAACTCATAAATTTTACCAAAGTATTAACAAAACAAAAGAGGTTGCTCGCTTGGTAGTGGTGAGATGCTTCCATCGTCAAACACAAAGAGTTCGAAACAAAGAACCATTGGAGAATATAGGTACATGCATATAACCAAATACGTGAGTAAATGAATCGCTTTTGTTTGTATTATAAATAAATATATGTATTGTTTACCATCTTTCTTGGCTAAAGTTAAAGAGCTTTAACTGATTCTAACAAATCATTGCTTTCAGAAATGTGGCCAAAGACTTCCGCGTATGCAATTCGCTCACATTTCCGTTACACTTTTAACGTAAGACCTGTCTTCTTACACACGCGCACTCACGCCCACACACACACATATATTGATATATATATTTATAGGCGTAGGTATAGGCATGTATAGGTATATATATATATATATATATATATATATATTATCTCAATCAATTTAACCATGTCTGACTTTCTAATAAAATAACGATCACAACAAGAAAACTAATAAAAGTTGCCTCCGATTTGTATACATTAATATGGCAAAAAATATGAAACATTATTTTAAATCACATAAACATATGTACTGTTGCGTTCGAAAAATAAGGGAAATTCTTATTAGTTATGGCGCTTTTTGTAATTATTGGAAATTGGATACATTTTTGGGGTTTTTTTTTTCTTCAAAGAAAATTTATATTAAAATCTATTCAAAAAATGAAATTATTTGTGCAAATGTATTGAATATGTCAAGAACATATAATCGTGATGAAAGTTTCAAAAGTGGTAGAGTAACATACGGAATACAATTAACCTCAAGAACTGATGAACGAAATGAATAAAACTAAAAATCTTCTACTCAGTAAATGTCGATTGAATACTAGAGAAAGTGTAGATATATAATTGAAACATCAATTGGCATTGTTTCTTTAATTTTAAAGAACGATTACCAATCGTCTTGTCCATCTTCTCGTGTCATCCCAAGGCAGCTCCATTTTTTTTTTTTTGCAAAAGCAAGTGTTTGAAAGAAATGCTGATGATGACCTGTAATGGATAACTGCATGGATATTGCAGATAATCCGACATAGATTTATGCATTGACAATCCAGAAACAAATCAAACAGTCCTATGAATATTATGCTGAGAGTGCAACATAGGTGGAAAACCCGCGATAAAACCAGTGAAAAATCAAAGTCACGCTGATTATTCTCTGCAACTATCGTGACACTGCTCAGGAAATCAATCAGTTAATAAAGAATATTGTATTGAATATTTAATACATTTCCGATCGTTCTAAGTTTATAGGAGCCCATAAAAAGAGCTCACTGGCTGCATTGCAGTCTATACCAGAAAAGACGCTCCAAAACTTTTAACAATAGGAATATGAATAGGAAACTGCTGTCAGTCGTTAATGGCAGATGTAAATTATCTTAGAAAAAAATTTTGGTTTTTGTTTAATAAACAATAATATTAAGCGCACAAATTTCGATAACATAATAGTTCTCCTTATTTTTTGAACACAGTGCTATAACATCATAATTTATAAATCAAAAATATTCTATACAAGCAACAATGTGTGTGTGTGGGTGTGTGTGTGTGTAATCTATGAACAGATATATATTCTTGCTCAATCCAATAAGTTTGAATATAATGAGTTTGGTTCTTGCAAACAAATTTTTGAGATCGCAACCTTAACAGGTGGGCGAATACAAACAAATGGGCGCGCAGAAGTGATTAAATCTATTTCAGTGATGAGAAGCATTTACCTTCTATAAGGATTCTAACGGACATTTATCTCCGTTCCTTATAATCTTATTCGTTGCGCAATTTCGGGAAAAAACGAAAATTAATTTTTACATAATTATTTATCTGCAAAAAATTGGTTTGATTGTGTTCTCTGCCACTAGGGTGGCAAGATGGAAAACTAGCTGTGTCCGTCCATTCTCCCATCACACATTCCTGGATACGTTTAAGTAGGATAAACAAAAGTAAAACGGGGAAATTAAGACACACAAAGGGACGGACGTTCTTCAATTGTGCAGATATATATCGAAAATGAATAATAAAAATATTTTTTGAAATTTAATGCGAATTTTATAAGAAATCATTAATTGGTTATAGATGCGTGCCCTCACATATTCGCAAAATTCGCAATTTGCGCAATACCCTACGCCAAGATGGGCAAAGTTGTATTTCCCCCTAAGATTAGTATGCGACAAGGTTGATTTAAAAGCATATACCATAAAATATAGTGAGCGGTTCTTTTTGTTTTTTTTTTTTTTTTTAATTCAATAAATGTGTTCCTTGAAAATACGAAATAAATAGAAGGAAAATTGGATAGAAAAAAAAAAAAAAAAAAAACAAATAATAAATAATATTATGAATAATAAATAATTTTTTTTACACCTGACAGTTTGTTTGTCAGCTAATCGTACATTATGCTCGAACGTCAAGCTACTAATATTATAGCAAACAACACCTGTGATCAAATTGTTTAAAAATCTGTATAAATAACAAGATAATCACGATCACAGAACAATTAATATACAACGGCGACCACTTGATCGAACCATAAACAAAAACAGCCTCCGATGTATGTAAGCATGAAATGCCACCGTACGTTTGAATGCCAAAACAAAAAAAAAAAAATAGAAAGAAAAAATGTTGCAAAAACTCATGATTATTTTGAGAATAGAAAGTTTATCGAAAGCAGATTTTCGCAGACGTGTTGTTCATCTGAGATTTTAGATTAAAGCATTTGAGGCTTTCTTTGTTGATTTTCATATATATGCGGAACCTAAGCGAAAACAAAAACAATTTCGATACTCGGAGACCGGCAAATTACTGTTTACGTCTCCGTACATCATGTGATTGTGTCCGCTTTTGACATGAAAAGTTTTTAAATATTTATTATCGTTATTTTCTAAGTTTCTATTTCACTATCGATAAAATTCATACATATAAGCGTAAGCGTAAGCGTACGTGTACAGTGAATAAAATATTGTGAGATTTACATGTTTCTTTAGGTAATTTGTATAAATCATGTACGAAAACGCAGACACTGGAAATATAACATATGCCCGAAGATCTATCTATAGATTTAGGATAATCTTTAATCGCGCAGTCATATTACCCAAGAAGAACTCCTGCTATATGGGTAGCTCGCTTGTTATCCTAGAAGAAGAATACCAGGCGACTGAATTCCATACCGATGTCACAATAGAAATATTATTTTTATATTCATAACCCGCGTAATGAAAGTAAATAACTTTTCCTATTTCGTTAGCAACATTCAAAAATACAAATCAAAGATTTCTTAACGTAGATATATATTATATGTGAGTATTCGGGTCATGCATTTTTCCTGTACCTCTTAAAATTTCCAATTTCGAAAAATTGATATAAATCACTTTTATCCACAGGTCGAAATTTTGGAAACGCACGTCAATGCTTTGAATGCAAAATATCTACAAATTGCCGGCAATAGTTTATAATCTGCAATTAAGAGTGAGGTTCCCGGGATAATGTGAACCGTTTATGGCTGCAGAAATACTATCGATCCTCTAGAAGGACACACTCCCAATTACCCAAAAATGTACCTTTCATATACATTCGATAACGTAGGGTATCTAAGATTCGATTTATAACGTATATAACTATTTTACATACATTTTACTAAACAGATTCTGCGCAGTGGTCTGAAAAATTGGCCGTTGCTACCACTGCTGAGTTTTATGTTATTATTATTATTATTATTATTATTATTTTTCTCTCAAGTGCCAGCAGTGGTGCTGGTGGCAATGATCCTTCTTATGATAATGGCTAACGTTCACCTCTTTCAGTTGGTTTTATAATGACATACACACACGTTACGCACGTACCTTCATATGTATCTTCATATGTCCGTGAATGTAAATGTACACATATACATACGTATAAGATTGATTTAAAAGATCTAAAAAACATCTCGAGTAGATCTGATCATTTAATGTGAAAATCTGGAATTTATCGGGACTATTTTCTATTTGTAAAATGCACAAGTATACCTAGCAAATATTACATGTTCTGGCTTAGCGTGAAATTCTCATTTTGAATCTATTCGCATATAATCGACTGTTGAAGACTTGGACTGAAAGTTTAGTTATATAGGGGACCCATTAGAACGGATATAGAGCTATCTATATACAGGGTGATTTCAATATTCGACCAATATTTTACAATAATAAGTTCAATTTCCTGAGAGTTACAAACATAGCGTTAGCGTATACGTTCGCCTATATATATATATATATATATATATATATATACATATATACATATATATAAGTGTGTGTGTGTGTGTGTGTGTGTGTGTGTATAAGGGAAAAAATATTACTTTTATTCATATTTTTATTTTAATGATCCACGTGTGTGTACGCGTGTACATGTGTTTGTAAATAAATATGTAAATGGATGGAAAAGTGCGAGTTTTATACCAAACCATAAAGCATATTACTCGACGGGATTTTATTTTTAACTGTGCACACTTGTTCCTGCTCTTTCTCAAGTGGCTGCTCCCGTTTATTTCAATGCGATCTTCTCTCTCTCTCTCATATACTGCTGCCGGGTCGCGTCTATGGCTGTTTGGCTTTTTCTTATCCCTACTTTGGCGCAGCAATACTCGCGTTAGTTAGTCGAACGGGCGTTCTGCTCTACAATTTTCAAAATTCTTTATTTTATATACCTGTGTGTGTACATATATATATATATATATATATATCTACATATCTGATATATATATATATATATATACATATATATATATGTGTGTGTGTGGGTCTGTATGAGTAAAAATGTAAATGGCAGTTTTGAAAATTGTTCAGTCCTTTTCGAGATTTTCATAAAATAGAACGTGCTATGCGCAACAAGCTGATCTGACACTTGATTTATCAACAGAGGAAAAAAAAAAACTAAAAAGAAGGCACACACATAATCAATTTGAAAAAAAAAAAAAAAAAAAAAAAAAAAAAAAAAAAAAAAAAAAAAAAAAAAAAAAAACATTAAAAATTAATTTTCAAAGACAGTGTTTCGGCAATTAATTAATTATCAATACATGTACAGCGCGCGTATCTCTTTTATATTTCAATACGAAAACATGTGATTTTCAATTTTTCGCTTACATTAAAGCAAAAAGATCAACATGGACTTTTAGCCGAAATACTAAACGGAAAAGGAAATAATTTATTCTGTCAATCGAAAAAATGCATATTTATTGTGTACTATTGGTTATTAAATTAAATTATTTTACTACATAACCTTATTCACCCAACTATTACAAATGTATCGACAATGGTTTTTGAAAGCAAATTGAAAATTAACTGAATCATCGATCTATATTTACCGCCATCGGCTATTCTCTGTGGCAGAAAGCAATTGGGATGATGACTTTTACACACTTAACGTAGCATTAGGTGAGTACAATAATCTGAACACTTTTTCAACGAATGTTTATTAGTGAATTTGCAAAAAAAAAAAAAAAAAAAAAAAGAAAAAATTGTCTTATTTTTCCGGTTTTAGGAATGTTTGTGGTTTTTAAAAGAAATGCATTTTCATTTCACTGTCATTTTTAGGTGATATGCGAACATGCGCACACACACCATGACAATCGTGGTGTAATAGTTAAAAATCATTTCATAAAACAAGGGATTAAGATGAAGTTCGCTTTAACATAATTTACCAGATTGACGTTTTGCTTATTAGATTTATAATGTTTTACATCCATTGCAAAAGACACATAAAAACACTCTCGCACACTTAACACTCAAGCATTCGCATACGTTTATCATAGGAGTACATATATAAATGTATGAACCTTTATGTTTCTTTATTATAGAATCCAATAGGAAAAAGCCATTTAAATAAAATGCGTCGCTTGACTGGTGTTTTCGCAAGAATAGCGTAAATAACAAATAGGAACATGTTGACATTTCCTGAAATTAAAAACAAAGAACAAAAAAAAAAAATAAATAAATAAATAAAATAAATTTGGGTTTTTCAAACATTCTTATTATTATAACAAGTAAAAACACTACAGTGGGCCATGTCGCACCGTTAAATAACCTATGTCACATCTACATCTATTTACATAACGACTTTTTGAAAATAAGTTGTTATATGGGATGTGCGCGAAATAGTGGTGGCCCCCTACTAAACTATTTGCAATAGGGGTCGTCCTCGGCTCGGCGTGGACCAAAACACGTCAAGGCACCAAATTTCATGGCAATATCTAAAAGATTGCGGTCTGTAAGTTGAGCACAAGAAAACAAGACGGACAGACAATTTCTAAATCGATTGCTTTAATAAAAGCCGGATCTACCTCAAGTCCTTCGGGGTGTTGCTTACATCGGCACAACCGCAATATATCCTTGCACCACAGGCAGGGTAGAGTATAAAAACATATTCGCATATTTCTGTGTGCATGTTTAATAATAATACCCACGCAATGTGTATATATATATAAAAGCGAATTTATCTATTTGGACATATTTTTTGTTATTGTTTTTTCTTCCTTCCTCTTTAATAGGTTACGTGCGCCATATATTCGTTTGTTGAGTTGCTTTGTCTACCAAATAAATATGTGCCTCTGTAAATGTCAGAAGAAATTCCGCATTTTAACTTATTAAGCGTAATAGCGTGGAAGAGTATCTTTAAAAGAAAGAACATACAATGGTTTTTGCTTTAAATTATCCACACAGGTGTCTCTCCGTCCCAAGGCTAATCTTCTTAGATTCGATTTTTATATTTATAGTGTATGGCAGCTATACGATGTAATATTTGCTAAATATTTATTTCGATATTAGACCGCAACGAAAGCATTTGCTTAATTTGCTTTGCATTAGTATTGAATCTTCACTTTCTTTTTCCAACATCTTTGTTAAAAGTACTTCACATTGCATTATCGAACGTTTTCTAAACGCTCGCCAAAAACAACATAATAAGTTTTTAATAAGTTTTTCTTTTAAAATCACTTAGTTTTTATACTCTACACCACTTATGTGCGGTGAGGGTGTGTTATATGAACTTTGTGCAGATATCTGCAATCGCCAGGAAAACTTAAAAGAAACTCACCTTCTATTGTATCAATCGATTCGGATTTAAACCCTTGCCCGTCCGATACTTTGATGTCTATAGCTACGCTATATAGCTACGCTTTGTGTGGAGTCTAAAGATTGCAGTTCTCGAGCTACTTCAACAAAATTTGATATTCTGACACCTAAGGAACCTTATGTGGAGAAAGTATTTATCTGAAAAAAACTTTCCATTTCGAATGTTGGAAAATCGACGAATAATAGTATTTTGACATAATAATTGTATAAATAAAATGAAAAGGGGACCGTTTCTTGAGCGACCTGCAAGATAAATGTTCTCGCGATCGTTGAGCCTTTGCATGGGAAAAATATCTAAGTTTTAGTATTTTATAATAAAATCTGATGCAAAATATAATAGATTGACATATACATTTATTATGGTAAACTTGAGATTACGTGGGTCTATGTCTTAGACGCCGTCTTACATAAGGGTTTTCATTGAAAATAAGTCCTCTTATGAGCAACAAAGTATAATTTTTGATGTTCAACGATAAAGACACAGGGCGAGGTGTGGTGATGTAATAATTTAATAATATCGGTCTCTTGCGGGACTATAACTTTTAAGCTTGTTTAAAAGATATATTCAGGCTTGATTTCAATAATTGGAACATTGTTCAAATTGCATTTATGTCAGCGAATCGAGGTCGTTTTGATTTTTCAATTATATCAGATCACTACAACTGACATAATAGCCCGAAATCTGATGTAGATCGCAACTTAAAAAGTCATAAATTTTCACTAGGAAATAACCTCGGAATGTTATTTTAGCCCTACGTCACTCTATAATACAGATGATAACATATTTATAAAAATGAAGTATTTTTCACGAGGGAACGTGGATCTTGAACTTTGTTGTATTTGAATTTTAACTCTTAACCGCATTTTGTGTATGTTTAATATGTCGTCTTGTAGGAGCTAGATCTCGAAAGTATTCAATTATTCCAACAGATCTTAGAAGCACCTATGCACTGGTGGCAGAGATGCCAAATTCGTGAAAGCAGGACCTAATTAATAATTTAAATTCATTACTTTATTTTATGCATTTCTCACATGACTGTGATTTGTTGACGCGAAAGATTTATAATATGTCTCATATCGATCAGTTTGAATTTCGACTTTATGGTGCGATTAAACTTACTTTAAATCAGATAAGAAATTCGAACAATTAACATATGTTGTTAAAGTCTGTGTTATACATGGTTGGAAATAGGAAAAGAAAAGGAAGAAATGCAAGAATAAACATCACGAAAGAGACGAAATTGGGGAGTCCTTAAAAGGCAGTTTTACCTCTTATCCCAAGTGCTTACTTTTCGCAATCCAAGCGCCAAGTTTATTCCATAGTTTGTGACTTCGAAAACGCCCATTACAGAAAAGAACGCGTTCCGATATATGTGATATAAATAAATCATTGCTGGGGCATCATTTCAATTATGAACGCATACTTATATTGGGAACCCTTTAAAACATATTTACGAATATTACAAAGGGGAAAGAATGCACTCATTTGTATTTTATAATAATTTGGACAATGAATGCAACGACCCAAACTGACAAATAAAGGAACTATATTCACGCGAGAAGTGCTCGTGAATACTCACTTAAGAATATTTTGTCGCAATTGTGGCCTTGTTTGCAAGTCGTAGGGTACGAAATGTAGCCATGACTATTCTGGACCAATTTCCAATCAATTTCCATTCAAAATCATACTTGAACAGTAAGAGGATAGTGTACAGGTAGCCTTCACAAATGACATAAGCTATTGTTACACCATAGCATACATATAACTTAACACAAGCACGCAAAGCCAATTAATGGATTATGCATGCAAACCAACTTAGCTGAAAGATGATAATCATAATCGTAATATGACATACGGGAAGAGCAGACTAAATAACATAATTTAATATATCTTACATCGTAGACAATAATCGATAAGTATATCGGATTCGACATTTTTCTAACATGACGACCATATGAACTTAAACGAGCAAAAGTCGTAGAAGAAATTAAATTACAAGCTCATAGATATGCTTTCGAATGGATTTGTTATCATCGTAAAATCTCGAGCAGCGTTTGTCATTAAAAACAAGTAAAAACACTACAATGAGTTGCGTAGAGCATTTAGTTACCCTACATCGCCGTACAGTTATTTAAATAACGACTTTTCAAAATAGGGTCTCATATGCAAAGTACTCGAAATAGTGGCCCCATTCGAACCGAATTTTCAACAGCGTTTGTTGCTGAACACTACATTCTATCGAATTTCATCAAAATATCTCATAAATTGCGATTGGTAAGCTGGACATAGGAATACAAAACAGGGCGATAAACGGGCAGACAGACAAGCAATTTCTGAATCGATTGGTATAAGAAAAGGTGAGTCTATCTCAAGCCCTTCTGTTGTTTTGCATACATGCGCACAAACTTAATGCACCCTTTCACCGCAACTGGTGTATGGTATAATGAAAAGAATCCATAAATAACGTACGTTATAATATATGTTACCTAAATATATATGTACGTAATTTATTGTAGCACTAAATTATGAGATAATATGTCAAAGGAAAATTTCTGCAACCACCAAGAACGTAATATCAATGTCAAATGTAATGATTATTAATTAAGAACCATTTAATATTTGTGTAAATTTCTTCATTAAAGAAAACTCGCCAAAAAAACAACACGTTGCTGTATAGTGCTTGGGCATATTTCTCATCTTTTTTCTTTTTTTTTTTTTTTTGTCCTTGAGATTTGCTCGATAAGCTCACAATTAAATTGAAATAAAGCATAAACCACGCACGCAAACTTATATAAGGCGATCTTTGATAATTTCTTTTCATCTTCTTCTTCGTATTCCTTTTATTTTTCCTCTTTTTTTTTTTTTAATTCACATTTGTTTCGTTGCGGCAGTGGATGCTGCGAGAGTTATAAATCATCCGAAATTAATTTTGATCCTTTTCATTGCACACATCACGAATGGAAATTTGATCGACGCGCTACCTAACGAAAAAAAATAATAATAATAATAATTCGTATATATATATAGAAAAATATTTTTACATAATTATTATGGGTCGACAATAAGATCATAACTTAACTGAATCGGCCAGTTATTTGCACATACGATATTATATGCTCCAATACATCCATCCATGCTTGCATACATCTGCATTTATGTATTTATGTATTTGTACAGGAATACATACGAGTACGTATGGTTTATAGATGCGTATAGAAGGCATGTTTTTGTTGGCCTCAATTTAATTTATTAAATTATGATCACACACGTTTGCCTTTACATACTACGTACTGTATTTGTTTTTGGTATAATATGGTGGACTGTGGTTCGGCCTGAAGTGGTATAGTGCAGAAATATAATATCATTTTATGACGCACTTTATAATGATTTTAGCAGGTTGTTTCATTTAATTTTCCTTTAAATGAAAAGCGCACGAAACACGTCATTTGCTTGCAAGTGGCCGCGAATTAGCGGAAGTGTGACAGCAAACTGTCATCATCCAAAGCACTAAATACACTGCGCACAGAAGCATACACACACACACACACACACACACACACACACACACACACACACACACACACACACACACACGCAAACACAAAAACACAAAAACAAAGAAAACAACACACACTTACGTTCGCAAAAGAGAAGGAAAACCGTAAGGTTAAGATAATTACTCGGCCATATAGGTGATATCGATGTACGTGCCTATACCATACCCAACTGAAATAGAAATTTAAAATTAATGGAACAATCATTTTTAAAAATCACTTTCATTATGTTTTTCAGAATTTTTAGTAAAACAGTTTTGACATCAATTTTTTTTCGCATATTGAAATAAAAACACTCCGTGTATAGTTTCGATAAAATGACCAAAGATCAAACATCGGCCATACCCGAGGAACTATACAATCTTACGCAGCTAGCTGAAGTTACGTTGGCGGCCGTTCGTCTAAGTACCACAAATGCCAGCGAAATTAAAGAATATATAAACAATGCGAAATTTCAATCTTCCGGTACAACTGATGGCGAACGAAGGATAATAACATTACCCGCTAGTGAATTGAATTCTCATGAAACGCAAAAGGTAACGCAGACGCATATGCATGCGCAGTCGCCAATGAAAGGAAGTTATCAAGACTCAGTATCTTCAAGATTTGAAAATATCCCGATGCCGAATTTAGTAACGTCTGTATCCTCGTCCGACGATGATTCTTATTATTATAGTCATAAAGTGTTTGATCGTAAGAAATCGCGTCGCTCCACAATATCGGATCATTCACGGTACGATGAACATTCTTGCAGTAGTGCACCCAGTTGCAGTGGCGACGAGCAGTTCCAATCGATTGGATATACACAAAATGGTAGCATCATTGGAAATTTAGCACAAATTAGCTCACATTCATCTGGAACTTCCAGTTCTAGCTTATCCGATGACGAACATGTATGTCCGGAGTGCGGTAAAAAGTATTCGACATCATCGAATTTGGCAAGGCATCGACAAATTCACAGGTGGGTTATTAGTTACAGCGTAAATTAATTTAGAAAAATATTATATATTAATAACAGTTTCGATATTAAATGTTATTAGGTCGATTATGGATAAAAAGGCAAGACGGTGCCCTTATTGTGAAAAGGTTTATGTCTCTATGCCAGCCTTTTCTATGCATGTACGCACTCATAATCAGGGATGCGAGTGTCAATATTGTGGCAAGCGTTTCTCGCGACCTTGGCTATTACAGGGTCACATAAGAACTCATACAGGTATGCTTGCAAGTAAATTAAAGGAAAAAACAAAAAATCACTTCACACATTTATATATAGCTTGAACGCTGCTCCATTCACCGGAGTATTGTTGAAATTATATTTTAAATATAATTTTATTTTGTTTTTTTCAATGAACTTAGGTGAGAAGCCTTTCAAGTGCAGCGTTTGTACTAAAGCTTTCGCTGATAAGTCGAACTTAAGAGCTCACATACAAACACATTCGAATACCAAACCTCATACATGTGGACGTTGCGGTAAAGCATTTGCCTTAAAATCTTACCTATACAAACATGAGGAATCATCCTGTATGAAAAATCAGCGTACCGATCGAGAATCTCGATCTCATAAAACGATAAATTGTGCTGATCTATCTAATGTACAAACAAGTAGGAGCGCTACGCACCCATATGCCGCCAACGCAAATACATGCAAAGCCACAGACATAACCAAGTCAACTTTGGCCAATAAATTGTTACAAAAAGGCAAAGAACGACGACAAGTATATTGTATACCGATACCGGAAGTGGCGCATATTCCGCATGCTGATGTTCAACTTATAACGGTTACTAAGGAATCTCCACTCATGGACGTCATTCATCATCAAAAATCATATACAATGCTAAAGAGTCCCATGAGCAAGGAGGACTATGAACGTTTCAAACGTATTAGCGTTATCCAACCAACAGCTTTAACAGCTGCCGCCACTACAGAGCCTCATTACTATAACGGCACATCGGCGGCTATTCCAATACAGTTTTACACAATACCCACAAATACCGGGAGTAATCAAATCCAAGATAAACCGGTAGATTTTTCACCTAAAAATAGTTTCACACATTCAGCGAAAACAAGTCCTTTCGAATTGACCGGCAATTATGCCATCGTCGCCTAATAACGTATTATGAAACAATTTACAAAATTTTAAAGAAAGACACAAAAAAGTTAGTCTGTGAAAGTGATGAGAATTCACACAAACGTACAAACGAAGGAAACAAATTCGTTAATATATGCACTCGCCGATAGATGGCGCTCAACAGATGATATCTTTCGCATATATTACAATTTTATATACATATTATAAGACATGTGTGTATGTATTCTTTCTAAACACATATGTACATGTTGTAATACTCTATTTTAGTTAGATTTGAAACCCATGTGATAATAAATTTATTAACAGGCACACGCAAACATATGCGTCGCATTTACATCTGCAATTGAATGGCTACGAATTTGATTCGCAATCATTTATACAAACATAATATACACATGCAGCCAAAAGAGTATAAGCTTATGTTACAATCTTTACATCATAATACCTGCGGTTATGAATGTTTGCAAGTATATGCTTTTGTCCATATGTATGACTGTTGTGTATGTTTTTAGTTTTGACAATATTTTAGAGATACTCGTACGATCCATAGAATGTAATTTTTTGTTAATAATACAGTATTCAGTGAAAATATATTTTTCTTATCTCCTTCTCGCTCATTACACTGGGATACGAATATCAAATATAGAGAAAAAGAGCAAAAACAAAAAAAAAAAAAAAAAAAAGCAAAAAAACAAAAAAGAATTTTTCTTAATTACTAGTTAGAGAATTCCAAAAAATGTGCAAATATGTGCCTTAATATTTATAGAAATTATATACGAGCTTAAAAGTGTTTTCTTTTTTCTTATTGTTTTTTTTTTTTTCTTCTTGCTTTTAGTTTTTATTTAGCGTGTCACATATTTAAGGGCGGCCAATCAGGCGACACTTAAATATGTCTCCAGACGAGATAATCTAGTCTTTAAAATTAGTTGCACAGCGTCTGCCAACAAAAGTTGCACTTGATAGCTTAGCGGCATTAGTTTCTTCTTTTGTTTTTGTCTTTAGCTTTAAGCATCTATTTTGCACCCTTCCGTTTAGCATTCGCGTTATAATCATAAGCAAACATATTATATGTGCATATTAGATATAGATTTAACTACATGATTTTAATTATTATTTTGCGTGGCCGGTTTTGGTGCAATACGTATGAGTTTTGATTTTTTTTTCGTTCATGTTTCACGTTACGTTAATTAGCGACTGTAGCCCGGATCGGACTTTTAAGTTAGCACATAACTTTTTCGATCACATACACATATACATATCTATATATATATATATATATATATATATATATATATATATATATATATACATACATATTTTAAAAATTTTTTTTACGTACACGCCTACACACAAGAGTATTGTAGAACCACAAGCATTTTGTAGATCTTTAAAATTTTTTCTCTTGTTTTTTGTTTTTTTTTTGTATGTCACAATGATTTTATTAATTAAATATATTACAGCTAAATGAACCAAAGATTTGTAATATTTAAAAATACTTGTGTAATACAAATTTAATATTCTAGTATAGCAATTCAATTAGCTTAAGTTGTCGCAAAGAAAAAATAAAAAAAAAAAAATAAATAAAAAATGTTTCCATTATTAATATAAAACGATCGATCGTCCTACGTTTTGCTTCAAAAAAAGTCATCTTAAACTATTTTTCTGATTTCAGCAATGTAATAACCAAGTTTTGATTTGCTTTATTCGTAAGCTCTTTCCTTAGTACACCCAATAATATTATTCTTGTATTCTACAGCACTTGTCATAAGAGTCTAATAATTATGTGGTTGTACACAAAATCCAGAATGCCTTGAGATCTGTTCATCTTTTCCCACGATCTTTATACTTCTTCTTCTTTCCTGATCAACCAGTCAGGGGATGTCCCCTATATTTGTGGGCATCTTGGTTACTGGAAGAGAGGAAAGAGGGACGTAGTATTTGTTTACGTTCGGCTTAAAAATGAAAACATCTGAAACGGTCGGAAAGACAACTACTGATACGTTATTCCATAGGCGGGGAGTGCAGCTAAAGAACGACAAGTCGCGGTAGCGTGCCGTGCGGTATGTAGGCATCTTCAGAACGACTGGGTAAGAACGCCGAGAAAACCAAGTAGTTCTGTTAAAGGACTTGATTGACGGACAAAAATTATCTCTTTACAACCGTTGCCTTGGATATACCCATACATAAGCACCATACTACCCGCATTACGTCTATGCTCAAGAGCATTGTGACGTTTTGGACTCACTCTCATCTACCATGAACATCTGAATTCTTCGCTGTATACTGGCGCACCCACCTATACATGCAAGTTTCATTGTAATTGTGACTGGGTATAGGCGGTGCAAATAGCGCGGACATTGGTTGTAGTAAAGTACCTTTTAAACCACTTTAAAAACCTAGGCCTTCAATGACATCTTCCGACACGTCAACTATACGTTCTGTCCAAGGAACATCACTTTGTATTCTCCTATCCAGAATATCAAGAGTTTGCAGGTCTTCTGCATTTACGCTATTGGAGGGAGGGAGTTGCCCATCAATCTTCCTATTTGTTAAGAGACAGCGTTGAGTTTTGGTGCCATTGAAGGTTAGCGCATTTCGTCAATCTCACTCAGACATGTTTACGACGTTCCGCAGTGTTTATTCTTTGTCTCGGTGTTGAATGGTTTTTTGCTGAAGAAGAAGGACGAGACGAGGCTACGTTATTTCCAAATGAGTAAATAGGCTTTTCTGGTGTGCGCGGAAGGTCTTTAATGAATAGAGTTTATGAAGAGAGCATGTGCTTGAGAAATATCCGTCGACTACAACTCTTATCGAATGATTATGTAGGAAACTCAATGCAAATCGAGTGAAAATGGTTTCGACACAAAACGTAATCAGTTTGGAGAAGGGAGCGTCTTGCCATACTCTGTTGAACGCCTCAAAGACATTTAGCGCAGCAACTTCACTTTCGCCAAAGTAGCGTTTAGCTCGGCTATATTCCTTGGTGAAATAGAATGTTATAAGTATTGGAATAACGTTAACGAGAATAAAGTAGGAATTGAACATATTTTTCTCTTAAGCGGTGGCAGTGGATGATTGCTACAGAGTAAGTAGAATTTTGAAGGGAACATTTCAACTAGTGCGTTAGCTTTATCGACCGAGTCACATATTAGTTGTCGTTAGTTAGTCGTCGACTTATGAGCGACCAAACGCTTTTTCTGTCTTTTGATGCGGCAAGAACCTTGACGCGTAGTCGCTGCAAGCAAGTACGGACTGGATGAAGGACACCTTTGGCAAGACGGCAATCTGGTAATGCAGCCAATAACCTTCAAACATGCAAATTATTTTAACAGGCGCTTCAGTGGTTTGCGCGCAATGCGGCGGGATATATAGACATAGCTATTATTTTTCTATCGGTAGGAGCCAAGCTGATTTTGAGACCATCATTTATGCGCTTTCTATAGAGGAGAGGACCGAAAGTCTAAATCGCGAGGACGATTTTAATGTCTGGGCAACAAATAGAGAATGAGCCTAAACTAAAAGGTAACAGTAGGCCTTCTTCTAGCTTGTAGTGCTGAGCAAAGGGAGGCAGCCCAAGTTGAGTTGAAACGGCCTTGGATTAGCAAACAGCGTACTGGCAACACGAGCGACATGGAAGCTCAGCGTACGTTACCGTAGCTGCTCTAGGGGCAACAAACTTTTGTATGCATCGCACAATGCATGCAAGGAACACCTCATCACTGGATAAGTACGGAAAATTCTGGTGCTTCGGCAAACGTTCTGGAATGTCACATACCGTATTGTCACGCGTCTACCATTACCAGAGGAAGTCTAAATAGTCAAAAATGCAACTGATATGGTCGTGGCATTGGTAGCAAAATAGCAACAGAACATTTCTGATACCAGTGTCGAGATAATACGCACGTCGCTCTTGCCAGTACGGCTGACGGAATTTAGTGAAACAAAAAACAGAAGCAGTCCCGATAATATTCAGAAAGAAAATGGAGTGAGTTACGCTAAGACTAGGTGGCGTCAGTGCAATTCAATACATGGATATTGGGATTGACTACGGACTGTCATTCAAAGCGAATCTCAAACATATTACTCACATGCAGCGATAGCATTAATTCGATCTGTACGGCATAATGCATACAAAGGAAGCATCCTCGCAGCATACAACTTGTATGCATTTCGTACTACTTTCGACAATGCGGCCCCGTCAACATTGTCAGCATGATACCAAACGATCTCCAGACCACATATGCAGTTTACATAGCCTAGGCGCGAAATGTTCGAGACAGCTTACGAGACTATGATTTTAAAGCGCTGGCAAAGCACCGCCTGATTGGCGAATAGGAAGAGAGATGGAATAGATCTGCAAAGCGCAAGTCAACTTAAATATTCATCGCGAATATATAGGCCCATGGAGGCCCAGGGAGGTAAGGTAGATGTTTGGATGACTCAATTACTCAATGGTCATGAATGCTTCCAAGCGTATTTCCTTCGATTTAAAATCGAATCCAGGTGTCTGGGTGGTGTGTGTAATATTACAGACAAGGCTGAGGGCGTGTATGTATAGATCGACATTGAAGTGTTTCCTCAATCGAATTGAAGCGATCAACGACATGAAAAAATAGAAAGCCCTAGGAATGTTTCCTGTACCTATATTTAAGAAATGAAGAAAGTAGGAGCCTTAATTTAGGTTCGTAGATAGTGTTTAAGTGGCACCGTAAGCGGTCGTGTCATAGAGTAGGAAGTCAGTGGCTTCCAACGCTTTCCCATCTAACGCAAAAAAGAGAAAACGCAAACACACACACACACGCGCGTCCTCACGAACACCTTGATTGCTAGTAATGAAAACTTAATTGTTTGGCCTTAGGATTCTAACGTAAGAGTGCAAGTTTTCTTTTATATTGTACATGGACGTCTTATAGGATTATTTAATTTTTATAATTATTACCGATGTCGATTACAATTATGGTCGGTTTTTCTTCGATTCATTTCAAATGTGGATCATTTTTTCACTTTGTCAATTCTTTTATTTGTTGTGCCCGCTAAATATTTAAAAGTAGCTCGAAACACGTACAATGCTACACCAATATATTTGATATTTGGTAGAATTTGTCTTGTATATCAAAATCCATCTTCTTTTTAAATATTTTGTTAAGGTTACTATCTAACAGAACTACAATCCGAATATAATGTCTTTCTAGGGTTTCGCTATTTCCCCTTCGGAAGACAGTATAAAATTTATCAATTTTTTGAGTCCAGTCTATCGCTTTGTACCCTTTGAAATTATATTTACAATCTATAAAGCCGTGACTTAAAAACATTAAGCTTCATCTTAAATGTTTTATTTTCACTCTTGTTAGCTTAAATTGTACTAAATTTATCATTTTATTTGCAACATGCTAGCCTGAGAACATATAAACTAATGAAGATGAAGCTAAGGGGCATTTGCTGTCGTTGTCACAAGTCAACAGTCATAAGGGCAACCAATATACGTACTTGTCACAGCTCTTTTAGATTTATATCAACATTTAGTATACCAAAGGAGTAGTCACAGTGAAATGCCTTCCGGCACATCTCACGAGCACAAAATTTAAGCTTCGCGTGCATTGATTTCTATTTAATTTTAATTCATGCGTGTGGCAAATCGTTGGCTACGATTGAAAGATTTCTACAAAGAACATATCAACTGCATACCTAGCATTAATTCTCATCGATGGGAAATCAATCAATTAATGCTATGTAATCAGTTATCGACATAGAGTCTAATGAATGATAATGAAAGTGATGTTAAAACTAAAAAATCCACAGGTCTTCCCTGTCGTTAAAAGTGATTAGGATAGCAACTTAAGCTCTATTTAAGTGAAAAAATGAAGCCTAAGTTAGTTTAATTGTTATTTTCATGTATTTTGTGTTTAATGGATGGCTCACAAAAGCAGATTTGTTTAGATACACATATGTGAGCTTTCGTACAAAAACTTCCCTTTTCAATTTACACGATATTACGAGGAAGCTACCCGTCGTGTATAGCGGACGATAAAAGTGAATTTTTATATGAAACACAAAAGTCTTAAGACAGAGGATACATTTTTGATTTGACTTTGATAAAGCTATTTCTAATCTGGTTTCTCTCTCTCTCTCTCTCTCTCTCTCTAGCTAAGTAAACAAAAGTAAGTAATTAAAATTCCTCTATTACTTATAAAAAACTTATTAAACGATGATTCTCGTGGAAAAGATTTTTCTTAATTACAATACGAACGAGTCAATATGGATTTGTGATGGTTATTGTTGAAGGTTGCAAACAGATTGACAAAATTAGTATATATTCCATGGTGTGTTTAAAAATATAGCAATGTCGCCATTTGATTATATAAATTACAATGCAGACACACGGACATACTTGTTTATATAAAAATATGTACGATTCTTAATTAAAAAAATATCTACTCATTATAATAATTCAGACAACAACATAACATTGTCAATGATATTTATGTAAGCCATATACAAACACACTCACTCACACGAAGTTTCACTTTTTGTGATCTTATATAATGCGTGTAGAATAGCAACGGCAGATATCCATTTGGGTATACAAGTAAAATCGATCATTTAAGTAATTTAGATTTTAATGGAGAATGGAAATGAACTCAGGGACACTGACACCATGCATCATATAAAACAAACACGATTTTGTTTTTTTTTTTTTTTTTTTTTTTTAAACGGGACAACATCTGATACAATTAAACATTATGCAAGTGAAAACAGATGCACATAAATGTATGAATGTAGGTTGATATAATATGTATATATATACATTTTTACACACATCTGGTGGATAAAACGTCTTTTTCAAGTATCCAGCAAGTGATTCTATGAACATGGAATGTAATGCTTAACGCCATCAAGGGTTGATACTCAGTCATTGGGCGCGTGTATATTTTTGTGTGAACTGAAAGAAAATGAGAATAATATGCATTCATAAGACAACTTGATGGGCAATATTGCCTTTAAATGGGTCAAAAGTGTATTTGCTTGTGTGCTAAAAGGAAAACAAATTTAAAAATTCTGAAGCAAAGAAAGTCTAAGAAAGATTTTAAGTAACAAGTAATCGATTGGCATTATCATCGTGTTGTGTTACTCGTCGCATCAATTCAATAAATAATATATTTCATCGCTATACGTGTACAATTGTTTGCATATGTATTTGTGTATGCTTGTAGTCAATCATGCTAAGTGCTATTGCCTGGCTCAGTATCTTATGGAAAGGCTGGAATCTGCGATAGTAGTGATAATATTGATATGCTCACTCGCATTATAATTGTGTCGCTGGAATCTCGCACATGTACAATTATGCCTGTGTTGAAACAAATATACACAATCATATGAATCAAATGCAAGCACCCATACAAGGCTTGCTCGCATGTATGAACATGTAATGGATTTTATGCATTTGTGTATATGTTTTTCAAAATGAAAATTTCAATATTTTTTTAAGTACAGCTCTTCATTATTTGCCTTATTGTGCGTTATTCAAAGTTCAACAGTTGTCGCGAACGGAAGCATAATATAGTCGGGATTCCTTTGTTGAAAAGTAATAGCTCAACCATAAATGATTCTTTGCCAAAATTGGTTTTCTTAGTCTGCTTTTATTATTGCTCTTATTGTTAACGCATTATGGATTAGAAACAAGAGAAAAAAGGATTTCGTATAATATTTACATAGGGATCACACTATTACGTAGTGCTTGCTTTATCAAACGTGTGCTTGTTGCGGCTTGCAGACGCGTGAGCTTCACCACATCATACATATGCTACATGCTTATGTACTCGTAAATCTTTTATGAACATAATTTCATTTCATTCAAGTTCATGTGTTCGTATGCAATGAATGTATAATAAAAATAAATGAATCTAAGTGATAAGTGAAATTTGTCTATTTTTTTTTGTCTTTTTTTTTTTTTTCTTTGAGTGTTACAAAAATAACATTTCATGTGTATATGGAATATGTATAGAGTATATACATAAATATATATATATAAATATATTTATATATAAAATTATATTATCTATGACAATACATGCATATATATATATATATATATATATATATATGTATATGTATATATGTATATATACATTTGGAAATATGAACAGCTATTAAACAAATTCATAGTTGATTCAGATGCCTTGCATACAAGCAAAATTGATTATGTTCTGTTTCATTTAGAATCTGCCAAGCCACTCACCGATAGCGATAACATATATATTTTGGATTTCATTTCAGTTTGGTTGATATTTAAATTGGGATAGAGAGTCATTAATAAGCTTAATTATAATTAGTAGAGTAAAACAGAATCGATCATACGTTGAATTTGCGATTTCGTAAATAGAATGCAGCCCTTTTGTTGGGGCTTTGTCAGCGTCGTGCTCCTGATTGCACTCACAAATGCAGCTATAATTGTAAGTGTTAAGTGAAAAGTGCTTTAGTATTGTTGTTTTTGTGATTGTTCTTGTTACTGTTGTGGTTGTTATTAAAATCTCACTAGCACTTACGCACGCGTTTGGCTAGATGTGTATGCTAAGCGTTAAATGTTAACTACAAAACAATCTTTGAATGTTTATATAGACCTACGAATTGAAATTGAAATTAAATGTCTTATGAAAGAGTAAACTAAAGGCAAGGAATAAAAACGAAAAAACCAAATAAAAATGTTTGAAATGAGTATAGGTATTAAGATTATTATTATTATTATTATTATTATTATTATTATTATTATTATTATTATTATTATTATAAATTTAGCCAGAGAACTAAAATCTAAGACTAAAGTCTTAAAGCACTAGCATCTAAGGCTTTCGGCTTTGAGTAAAGGTAATTTACATTGTTTTCTCCATTTCGCTTCTGTTTATTTAGTAGAACGGAAACTTCTCATTGATATTCATTTTAAGCAATTAAAATTTCTATTGCTTTAAATTGGAAAATTTGAAATATATGTTGAAACTATGAATGAACATTTGTCAATCTTATATTAAAAAGCAAAAAGCAGCGGTTAAGAAAACGATATTAATCGTAAGACCATTTGAAATGTCCCCGGTTTAAGACACATATACTAAAAAAACATATTTTCTTTTTGATATCTCTGATATCTCTCTCTCTCTCTCTCTCTCTCTCTCTCTCTCTCTCTCTCTCTCTCTATTTCATAGATTTTCAGGTAAACATTATGTAAAAAATTCTCGCACTACCTGCAAACGGGCTATGTTATTTTCATGCAGCAATTTTAAATGCATCCCGTTTATATTTAGACAAATTTGTCAATCGATGTTTCCTATGATTCGTAACGATACTATTATATAACAAAGATCTAGGTGAGATATAGTGTTTCGATGGGGTATTCAAACTGTATCGCCATTTGTATGGTAAATTAAATTTGAATCTGTCTTACTTGAACGTAATGTCTTAAAGTAATGAATAAAATGTTATGGATGAGGTTGGTCAATAAATCATCACCAGCCAATGTTCTTTATAAGGAAATATTTTAAGAAATTTCTGTTTGATTCCATCTATCACCATCCCTCTATTTGTCACATATAACTTATCCGCGTTGCATAGCTTTGGAAGTGAGCAAATAACAAAATTTCTCTCTGGCCAACTTTGTAGAATTTGAAGCTAATTGTAACTGTAAATAATAGAAATATTTTCTTTTTGCACTCGTACGTGCAACATAAATATATTAAATACATCAAATACAGATTATTATACCCGCTTGATTTTAAAACCATTACATTTATCCAGCTCTCTTAATTACGGTGATGTACGTGAAGGTCACAATAAACTGTTTAAATAATAAATCTATTATTCAATATAAGAAACTTTCTGCAGAAACTTTTAAACATCAGTAATAATGATAAGGGAACTGTGTCACATTTGAGTAAACAGCAAGGTCGCCTTAAAAATAAACATAAGCATTCAATTAATGTAAACCAAGTTTGTATATGTGTGATCGTGTTTGAGTGCGTATGCAACCGAACAGAAATTGATGCGTACAATTCGAATAATAGAACTTGGAAATCTTAGAATAATTAGGTCTTTCCGATAAAGCTGACATCGAAGGTGAACCAAAACCAATACATCTCAAGTTTCCGCTGAATCGCTAATTTCTATGAAATGCGAAAATGTTTTTTAAATAGCCTCTGTTATTTTACATAAAACTAACTGCATAGTTAAGTATAGAAAAGCTTCGAAAAATAAAAAATCACGCTGCCACTCCCGTTTTAAACAATTCTGTTTGCTCGTAATCATTTTACGATATTTTATTTATTTTACAGAGTTCATTGAATAACAATGGCGACCACATTGAATCTATTTATCCCTTTGATGTACAAAGAACGAAGCGTAGCGGCAGAGGCTAGTAAGTGATCAAAACAATAAAATTTATTTAAAAATTGATGCTTTGCACTATCTAATACGTTTGTTTTTATAGTATGCGCGGCCAAACTCAGTCACAGTACTTAAACTTTGGCAAGCCGGAAATGGATGGAAAAGCAGAGGCAGAAGCCAATGAAAGTGGCTCAAGATCAACTGTTTGTAAGCCTATTATAATATTTGTGTTTGAATTTTCTTTGTAAAGTCTTAGAACACTTTTTTCTGCTGATAGCTGGTACTCACGGTATGGGGCAAGCTCAAAGCCAGTTCTCAATGGGCGACTGTAGTGAATGTCCGGGAACGATTTATGGTAAACAATTAACTAAAAGGTTCAACGAACTTTCTTTTAATATTAATAATACCTAATTGAATGCCCTATTCAGAGTACCCACCGGGATCTCCGGATCCTTTAACGTTAAGCGGAAGTGTTCTCCAGCCTCCATCGAGCGGCCCTCTTGTTACTGGAGGCTTTCAGCCCGGTCAAGGTTACATCAGTGGCAAACCTCAAGCAGTGACTGGACTTACTGGCGCGGCAGAAGGGCCAGGTTATTCAGATGTTTTTTGTGACTTATTCTTCATTGTAGAATTGTATATCGTAGGTACACGATTAAGACCCGGAGTTAGTCACTATGGGGAACAGGGGAGAGGATCAAAGATTCCAGGCGATCAACGACCTGGTCAAATGACTACTCCTGGAAAATTACCCGGGACCCCTGGTTATTACACTGATTTGATTCCTTCTTCTGAAAGTGAAGTCCCTAGTCCACAACCATCTCGATATACACCTGGAGTCCAGCCTGGTATAAGGGAGCAAGCACGAGAACAAACAGATAGACAACGTCCTGCAACAATTCCATTAGGTAGCACTGTACAATTAATATGATTTTTATTTACGCAGCATCTCATTATTTATATTGGCATCGTACAAGGTTTTTATTGTGATTTATTTTAATAGAACATTATGGACCAGGAATTCCTGGGCAATCTTTTTCAACTACTGGACAACCTTCTGCACCGGATTACGGGGCCAGACAAGGCTTTATGCCGCCTTCCGGTCCAGTTTATTCAGTTGATCAACGGTTTCCATCACAACCTTCTGTAAGACCAAGTCAACCCACCGCCCAAATTTCCGGGCCATCTCCACCTGTTAGTAGTCGTCCTCAAGGTCCGCTAGTTGTCCAACCTAGCAGCACTGCTGCACAACCAACGCATCGAGGTCAGCAAGTACTACCACGTGGACCCATTGAGCAACAAAGACCAGCGTTTGGACCGGAAGTTGGACAGCAACCTTTAATTTATGGTCCTGGCGTTGGTAAGCCAAGTGAGTCCGCCGCTCTTCCTCCGGCCACTGGAGCCGGAATTTTGCATCCTAGTAGGCAGTCTGTTGGAATTCCGTCTTTTGGAACAGAGCCTGACCGCCATCGCCCTACTTATGGTCCTGGTTATGTTCAACCAGGGACACCTGGAGGAACCTTTTATCAAATCCCTAGTGAGATGACACAACGTGGTGGGCAACCTCCAGACACGACTATTGGACACCCAACGTCAGTATATAGACCCGGCTCTATTCAAACAACAGGTAGGATTTTAGTAATATAATTTCTAAGAAGTTAATTTTAAACAAGTTGTAGGTCAATCTGGTGGTTTTGTTCCTGGACATATACAACGACCTGTGGTCGGAACAGTCGGTCAACCAGCTGCATATATTCCAGGAGTTGGCATGCAACAGATCGGTGTCGGCGAACAAACTGCTGGTCAAGTAGCCGTTAAACAACCACATATTATCCAACCTGAAATCCCTCCCCAACCGGGGTCTGGTTTTTACATTCAACAACCGGGGTCTCAGCCAAGGATAGATTATAGGCCGGGACCTCAACAGCTGACACAGCCAGGTACGTCAGGCTCAACTGATTTAAGGCCTACTGCTGTTTTTGATCAATCTGGCCAACAAACAGATACAGGCTATGACCAGCGAAGTGGTTTTAAAGATGCTATAGGAGCAAAAGCGCATTTCGGCAGTCAACCAGGCACAGCAGGAACCCAACCTGAAATTGGAAGACGTCCTGGAGCCGTAATACAGCCAGCATTCGGAGTAGGAATTCCGCAAGAGATGGATAGACGACCCCAAGGTGGATTTATTCCCTCGGGTCAACCAGGAAGTGTATTTACTCCCACCGTTCAAACGGGAACAGGTTTCGTTCAACCTGGAGCAGGACTGTCTCAACCCGGCACTAGGTTTGTTCAGCCAGGAAGAGAATTTATTTCACCAGACACGGGAGTTTCTCAACCAGGGGTAGGACGTGTACAACCAGGGCCAGGTTTTGCTCAACCGGGAGCAGGTTTTGTTCAACCAGAAGCAGGTTTTGCGCAGCCAGGAGCAGGTTTTGCTCAACATGGACCTGGAGTTGAACCAGGAGGTGGATTTGTTCAACCGGCACCTGCACGTCAACCAAGCATTGGGTATCCACAACCCGAATTTAGACATCCCAGTATTCAACCTGGCGTTCAGGTACCTAGTGTTGTTGCAATGCAACCTGGAACAGGTTATGCCACCGGTTCGCAACTTGAAATTGATAAACAGTCCGGTGTTAAAACTCAGCCTGGGGTTGGCTTGCAACCTTGGTCGGCAGTGCAGCCGGGTTATCCTTCAACTTCTCAACATGGAACTCAAGTTCATACAGGTAGTCAGCCTGGTACTGGAAGCCAACCAGGAATTACGATGCAGCCTGGAATCAGCATGCCACCTGGAACCGCCTTGCAACCAGGAACTGGTATACTGCCGGGAGTCCACATTCCGCCTGCAGCTGGGATGCAGCCTGGAATGGGTGTGCAGCCTGGACCCAGCATTCCACCCAGTGTTATGTACGATCACAAACCCGCGGTCGCCCCTTATGGAGTTCCAGACTATGGACATCAAATCAAAACTTCACCTGATTATCGACCCCAAGCTCCTAGTATTGTTCAACCAAGTTCTGGATATGATTTGTCACGAGGGCCTGCCGCACATCCACCGAGCAGCATTCTTATGCAACCAGGTAGCGGTGGACCACAACAATTTGGCGGTACTATTGGAACTGGACTTCAAATGGGAACCGACGTAGGCTACGATCAAAGAGGAACCGGAACAGTTTATGGTCCACCTACTGGAATGCAAACTGCAACCGGTGAAGGCTATGACCAATCGGGTAGAGCTGCAACTCAACCGAGTTCTGGTTACCGACCAACCACACAAATTGGAGCTGCACCTACTTACGTTCAACCAAGTACTGGCCATAGTCCCTCTTACAACATTGAATCGCGTCCTGATGCAAGTGGCACCATTCCTTATGGTCCGCCTTATGTGACTCCGCCACAACAATTGGTTTCTGTAGGAACAGACGATGCATTTTCGCAAGCAGAATCCTCAATTAATAACGGCCAAGCAGTTGCAAGTGCTCAAGGAAAGAAAAATGGAGGCACTGCAAAAACGCAAGTGCAAGGAACATACAGCTCATCAGGCTCCTTTACAGCCAGCGCTATGACGTCAGATAACGACCGTTCCGCTAGCTCACAAGTTAGTGGTGGGTCTGAAGGTGCTATGAGCCAAGCTCAAGGTCAAGGGGGCGTCGCCCAATCTCAAGCACAAGTCCAAGTAAATGAAAAAACTGGCGGTACTAAATCGTCTTCGCAAAGTGGTGGCCTCATACACCAAAGTCAAAGCGAGGTAAATAATGCTAGCCCGTTTCGATATTTGTACACAATAATTTGAAATAATTATAATCGCAGGTGCAAGCCAATGACAAGGGTGGCTTGGCTGATGCGCAGTCTAGTGGCCCTGGTCAGACAAGTTCGCAAGCTCAAATTGGTTTTCGGCCGGGTCAAGATGGCGAAATAGTTCAGTCTGCTGGAGGTGGGCAAGCTTCAGCTCAATCAGGAACACATTCTGGACAAAGTCAATCTCAAATTCAAGGACGATCTAAGTAAGCAAGAGTGTCTAAATACACTTGTCTCTTTTAATATATTTCTCCCAGATTCGGCGTATCTTATCATGGCGCAGCACAGTCCGCTTCGGGAACCAAAGAGCAAGTAGCCAGCTACCGGGAACAAAACCGTCACCTGTTTAACACCATAAGTCAGTTTGGAGGCGCCGACGCGTAATATTGTTAAATTTAATTAAACGATTAATGAAACTCATATTATATTAATTTTCAGAATTACTGATCGAGTTGATACCATGTATAGCCCTACAGCATTAGCATCTGAATCTGATGCTATTCCGGATGTACAATTGAAGACTTCAAAAACTATCAAAAAAGGTTTGCAATATTTCTTATGCAATGTAATATCAAAGATTCAAATGCCACTATTATTTACATGATAGTGTCCAATATAAATAAATTGGATGATGACGATTCGAATTTGGCTGATGACGACGATGAAGAGCCGTATGATGAATACGATGACGAAGACGAATACTACAACGAGACTCCAATTAAAATGGATTCAAAATCAAATAGTTTAACACAAAAACAAAAAAACATTGGACACGACACGAAAAATTCGCGCCCAGACTCTGTTACGTCATTTCGCACTCACACTCAAAAATCGCCGACACAAGTGCAACAGACCGCTATAAGCGATTCAAATAAAAAGTATACTGTCGTCCAAAATCAAAATGGTCGCGTACAAACTTATTCGTCACACAGCACTACAGAAAGTGTGCCTAGCGGTTTCCGAGGTACTGTAAATGTCGAAAAAAAATTTCATACGAAGGCACTCGGATCACACAAAACCGATGAAAAATCAAATGCAACCAATACCACAATTACTGATGAAAAATCTATAACCAAACTGAGAACACCGGATAGTTTTGTGACAGTTACAAAATCAATTACCGGAAGTTTAGATAATTCCAAAAATCCACCACAAGACAATAAAAATTTCCAATCAACGTATTATACAAAATCATCCACCTGTGGCTATTTCACATTTTCCTGCAATATTGTCTATGGTGCTAATGGCCGTAGTAAGGTGTGTCGTCCAAAAGCTCCAACAAACGGCAAATGTTAATGATTTGCTATTTCATTCAATTCATCCAACAAACCAAATCAAAAATTATTAATATTACAAAAAAAATTGATTAACCCATCACTACTTTTATAGCCATTTTATATAAAAGCGTACTTGCATACATATCTGTGTGGTAATGGAAAAAGTAAAAAACATTACAAAACTGCATTATTTGAACGTTAAGTGAAAATATTGCATTTTAATTTTATTATGTTTTAAATTTCATTAGAGAACCTTTTGCATTTAATGATATATGAATTTACTTTATATAGTGTATTCGATACTTGTTGTAAAAACAATCCACTGCCCGATGGAATACTCGATCAATGTAGCTTTTAATACTTACTAATAAAAATCAACAAAAACAACAAAAATTAATGCCATATATGTGTCCTGTGTTTTTTGTTCTCTTTCAAAAAAACTGGCTTAACGCCTGTTCGCTTCCCAAAAACAATTAGCAGTTAAAATAGATTTTTTACGGTGCAAGCTTTCTAGTAAGTAATATGTAAAAGGCACATTTATCGAAATATACATTAAGGAAAATATATAATACTAAGTAAGACGCCGAATTAATTTTACCATAACCGCTGGTAAGTCAATGAGCTCGTCGTAGGGTAGTTAAGAATGTGCAAAAATTGAGATAAGAACTTGAAAGTTGAAACATGCGAAGATTTTTTTGCAATTTTTGTTCAACGTCAACCCAGCTATAATGTGCAAATCAATTTTTTTATTTAGCCCTTAGAGCAGTGGTTTCCAACCTTTTTGTACCGGCGCCACCCTTTTTAAAAAAAAAATTAATGCGCTTCCCTTTAAAAAACAAATTGTTGCGTCCCGTTAATTTATCTAAAAATCGAATATCATAAATACTCAACTAATATTATAATTTATTTGATGGGCTACAAAATAATAGACGATTCGAAGAGGAGGATTGTGGATTACGTATACTGCTGATTCATTTTTTTGACACCTATTTGACTTTTTTGGTTTGTATTTGAAAATGATATTTTGGAAACAGCTACATGCCGCTGTTGCAACAGTATCGCGCCCCCCTAGGGGGGCGCTCCCCACAGTTTGGAAACCACTGCCTTAGAGCGTGTTCCTCACGTGTCCTATCACAAAACTCAGATAATTCTTAAATTATTTAAGAAAATTTCTTCATTTCAAATGTGGGAAAGGAACGCTTCAGAAATTCAAAGGCTAAACTTAACAAAACACTTAATGACGAAAAGGAAAAGTTGTGTCGTCGTGGAACTCTACAAATATTTATTTGCCGCAGATTTCTTTAGCGAAATAAGAAAAACAACACGCAACGTTGAACTTAATATTATAACGGATCGAGCTCTCTCGCAACTAGCAACTAACTGTTCGTGAACTTTTTAAGCTCTCAAAAGCTGCATTCACAAGCCATTCACGGTACTATCCTCTTTTGCGTTAAAATTTTCACCATCGAAACTAACGATTGATGTTGAAATCATGTGTTCCCAATTAAGACAAAGTGCTATGAAACCGGCGTTAATTTTTACATTTGCGTTTATGACCGTCGAGTTGTCTCGTCGAGTAGCCAGTTCGGTGTCAAATAACGTATTCAAAAGAGGGCAAATAAATTAAAATAGCGTATATTTAATACGGTAACGTAAATCCGTCTTTCGTGAACTGTCTTTTTTAGAATAGTATGGGTTTCATTTACTAAATTAGAAAATCTATTTACAAATTATTTACAGGAACTTATATTTACAACGATGCAATTCTTGTTCTCCTCTTGTCCATTCGAATATTTCCATTCAACTTTCTTAACTGAACTCTCACGCGTCACTTTTCGACTCTTTCACGATTGACTTTTTGATTTGCTTATGAGTAGCCCTTCTGCCTTCTGAAATGAACTGTAAAATTTTTAGGCAATATATGAAGAAGAAGAAAAATTGGAGAATTACATAAAAATGTTTAAAACAAATATATATAAATTAGAAATAATATATTTTGCATTATTGTTTTGCTTATTCAATTCTTCACTTTCTTCGTCTTCTTTGCATTTATTTGCGTGTATATTGTTATTCACACATCAATGATATTACAAATGCAACGCTGTTTGTATCTCGATTAAAACATTTCATTCGACTTGACAGCAGTCGACTCATATGCAGTCGTAAAATAACACTGCCGAAAATGATGGTCGAGTCGAGTGTGCATACGATGTCGAAAGTCATAAACCGACCCTTGATTTCGCGATATGCGACAGCGGATCAATCCTAAGGAGTACTTTGAAAAGGTGGTAAATAGTTTCAAGGTTGGTGTTCTTTCCTGCCTATCTCTCTCTCTCTCTCTCTCTCTATGTATGTATCTATCTACCTATCTATGTATCTAGCGCTATCTCTTCCTACTGCTTATTTGATAGGCAAAGCTGCTTTAAAACAAGCAAAAGCAAAAAAGAAACAACTCATTCAATTAATTTTATATTTATACATTTGATGTTTATCATTGACTTTTTATTTATGTATTTATTTTTTATTTTTTTTTTTCTCGTTTGATTATCTTTTCATAATTATACTTGTATATTGGAATCGTTTTGAATGCTTCCCATTAAACTATTTTTGCAAAGTATTTCTTTCTACTTTGAGAAAGGTTAGATACACACACTTACGTAATATGTAATATAATAAAATGTAATATACATAAATACATACACAAGGGAAGATAAAGAATTGAATTAAATTTTACACATAAGTATGAATACGTACTACATAACTGCTTGTTATTTATTTCTTTTCTTTTTTTTGTTTCCTATTTTTTCACATACATATATAGTATAATTTACACACATAGTCAATATTACATGTTATGGGAGAGTTAATGGGAAAAATATCATTTTTGTTTTGTTTTTTGCTTTTTTTTTTTTTTTTTTTTTTTTTTTACAATCGTTTATAATATTAGCAAATATGAGGAGATATACTAACTGGTCTATAGATAGTTAATGAGGTAATTCTCTAAAGAAAAAAAATGTTAAAATTATATTTGTAGTATAATGATGATGATTAAATGTTATCATGTTTTAATAAATTTATTTTGTGTTTTCGATTATTATGATACTTTTTACTGTTATTGCTATTGTTTATTGTTCTTAATAATGCCAGTGAAAATAGTAAAATGACAAAAGTTACTTTACATGTATATACAGGAATAAGAATATGATAAATATTTTTTATGGTAATTACGTTAATAACGTCATTAAGAGAATGTTTTGTGAGAAAGGTATAAGTGTATGTGTGAAAGGACGTCAAATGGTATTAAAATTATTGTTATTATTATTTAAGGATGATTATCTTTGGGATTTCAAATCTCTTTCATTTCTATATCGGAGCGTAACCATGAGTTTCCGTTTATAGCTATGTATGCGTGATACCGTGCGCGTGTGTTTGTGTCTGTCTATCTATCCGTCTGTGTTTGCGTCTGTTTGTCTGTCTATCTGTCTCCCACTGTGTGTGTGTGTGTGTGTGTGTGTGTGTGTGTGTGTGTGTGTGTGTGTGTGTATGTGTGTGTTCGTGCGTTTGTATTTCAATTGTGTGTTTCATTAATTTTTCTAATAATTTCAAAATACTTGCTTTTAATTTCCATCCAATTTTTAATTTAATTTCATTTTCTATTAAAACTTGAAACAGCCATAAATTCAAATGTGTGTTGTCAATGCGTTACATTTCTATATAAACATCAGCTTAACTACGTACGCATGTTTATATAGGGATTTACTCACGTAAATTATAAATTCATTATTACTTTATATATAAATTTTCAAATATTTGTAGTATTTATTATTATTTTTATCAAGTTTTTTTTCTTCATCATTTTTTTTTAACTTACTTTGTCTCTATTACTACCTTATATTATATACAATCATTTGCGAATATGATACATACATACATGTATATATAATATATCTAAGCATAATTGCCATTTTAATATAATTAATTATTATAAAGGTACATGAAAATTACTAATTGTTATATTTTTGTAAAATTATGTGTTTTCTTTTTCTTTTTTATTTTCATTAAATTTCTACCTTGAATTTATTTGAAATTTGTTCGGTGTGCTGCGTTTTAAATGATTTTCTTAATTTACATTTTAGGTTTTCTTCTCTTTTTTTTTTTTTGAACAGATCAAAAAAAATTATAGGTATTTAGATAATGCTTTCATTATTTATTTTATTATTTGCTCGATTTCATATGTATATATATATATATATAGTTTTTCTTTATATCAAAACAAAGGGCATCGCGCACTAGTTCGCCCCGCGTGATCAACCAAGACCCTTATCAACTTTATTTTATTCGTTTAGTAATGAATAATGCATACGCTTTATTTTCAATCAGTAATACAACAAAAATATAACGATTTGTAAGAATGAACACTAAAACAAAATAATGGAAATTAATCAATCGATACTTAATCGATCAACGTGGACCATAAAAGATTTGTCAAATTTATGCAATGCACATAAACACGTGTCGAATAACGCATGGCATATGTTTACCTTCAGCAGTGCGAATGATTTCTTTTTGTTTGGCTGTGTGTCTATCTGCGTACTAACATCACGATTACCGTGATATTTATCTCATTTTTTTGCTCTCACTGCTCGCAAATCAGCTGAACCCATCTATATGACCTATGACTAGTTGTAGGAGAAAACCATATTACTTTTCTTTATTTTTGGATTATGAAGCTAACCGTTAAATTTATAGTTATAAAGTTTTAGTCTCATAACTTTTATACCCTACACCAGTTGTGGTACAAAGGTATATTAAGGTCGTACGAATGTATGCAACACCCAGATGTACCTAAAATATCCCCCTTTTTTTTATTATACCGATCGATTTAAAAAATATTTTGAAAAGTTTTGGTTTGATGAAATTCGGCGCACTGACTTGTTTTGACCCAAGGACGAACGCTATTGAAAACGATTCGGATCAATGTTCGTTTTCGACCACTGTCCATATAAAGCCTTATATTAGGAAATCTTTATGTCGACAACTGTATAAAACGAAGTTGTGTGGGTTGTTTGTTACGTTACTTTTTTCCTTGTTTTAAGTAAAATTCTCTCGTCAAACAAAACAAACATCAGCTAACTCGGTTTAAGATTTTGGTTATAATTAACAAAGAAAATCAAATATGCAAATCTCGAGAAGACGCTTTATCTTACAGCCAACAATTACATGTAAATGTAGTAGTATGATATAATAATATGTACACATATTCTATGGAGCATTAATTAATTAACCAACGTGAACACCCTATTAATAGTTTCTTACATATTATATTAACCATGAATTTAAAGTATATATGTACATCCTTTATCAACGTTAGTTTAATATGAATTAGTTTGATCACATACGTTTGTCCGTCCGTCTTGCCGTCCGTGTTATGAAATACTCAAAATATATTCTCTACTAAAAGTGGACATAAGCCTCATTCAAATATCCTCGAAGCTTGCACTCTCGCTCTCTCTCTCTGTGTAATTGATATTTATTTCAATATCATCTCTAAGCATCAAAGATTTTAGCATAACAACGATCTCTGGATCGCATAGCAATAAGTAATTGATTAAACGAACCCAAAAGCCTCAAAGTACTCTTCTGATAAATCGTCTTTATTCGTTCGATGTGTAAGTCATTAGAGATTCACTCCAAGGTCCTCGTTTTCGTGATAATTTAACATACAACGTGTATGCGATTTAGATAAATGAAGCGACCAAGGCGGTCGCTTTTTTAGATGATTTTTTACTAAACTAAACTAAAGATTGCGGACAAATCCGAGCGTAACATTGATCCTCTAAATAATGATTTAAATAATGGTTTAGTCGAGATTTTCATATATAGAAGAACATCATGGGTTATAGAAGTTGTGTCCTCTATCGACTATCGGCTGCAACATCAAAGCTTTTAAGAAGAAAGGCAGAATGACAAGTTCGAATATACAGAGTTCCAGAGTGAAGCTATTGATCAACACTCAACAATGAATTGCGCATAGTGATCCCAAACGTATATTTTCAAAGAAAGCCCGTATATTGGAGTATGCCAGGAACATCACACGACGCAATTCAAATTTTGAAAACTTAATTTACTTTCCAAAGAAGTTATTATTTTTCAGTTTCCATCATTTAAAACCAGAAATTAGTCTTGCCCTTCATATAAGGGCTTGCTTTCCATGATAAACCCTCTATATGTTAGCATTTCAAAAGTAGACCTATCTGATCAAAATGCCTTACCGTTAAGTTTTTTTGGTAAATTGCTGCTGTAAATCAATTTTCATCATAAAATATTAATAATTATACCTTTTTTTTGAAGCGTTTATCAGAAATTTTATACGGATCTTGTATGGGTCCATGAAATAAACCCATGTCGTTCACTGCCCACTTAATTTTTGTGCCAAATTACTATCATGAACAAATTTTCATTATAAAAACATTAACAATTAGGCTTCTGCGGCATATGCGGATTTACATTTCATATGAATCCTTACATGCGCTGCTATCCAAGAAATAGTATCTACACGATTCAAATTCGCTAAAGTTGTTTCCTATGTCAATTTACTATTATGAAGCAATATTCGAAATTAGATCTTTCTACCATATAAAGATAAAAGATTCACGGTTATATGAGAGGCGGTTTAACAAACTGCCCCGACCGGACCAAATTATTCATATCAATTTGAAATGTCTAAATACCATTACGCAGTGAGTTTTGTTGAAAAATTTTGAAAGTTGGAATTTTTTTCCATATAACGAACTTTCAAAATAACGCGTTTTATGGGAAACGGTCGCGAAAGTTTTTGGAAACATTCTCAATAGCATTTGTCCTTGGATCAAAGCACGTCAGTGTACCAAAAATTCACCAAACTAAGTTGAACAAAATGCATGGACATACGGGCAGATAAGCTTTGGTATATTAAAACGTAGGTCTATCTTCACGTTGTCATGTGTATTACATATGTCCGCACAAGCTTAACATATCCTGTACCACAAATGGTGTAAGGCACAATGAAAAAAGTGGAAATAAAAAAATAGAAAAAACTTATGGTAATCGTAATGTATCCGATACGCAAAAGAAATAAATAGCAAGCGATTAGGTTGATTAGTGTGATTGGTTTGATATTGTTTATGTGATTATAAAGCGTCGCATTATCAACTACTACGACGACGACTAAATCGCAGTATATATACGATAGATGTAGTTGTCAATTAGTTGTAATATGTTAAAACATCGATGCTTATCTTTATCAATTATGATAAAATGTAACTTATCTGAGATAAATATGTGCTATGATTGAGTGTAAGCCAAGTGACACCAAGTAAATCGAAATAGGACACCAAGTAATAATAATAATAATAATAATAATAATAATAATAATAGTAATAATAAATAATCAATAAAATCTAAAGTATTAGTTATAAAAATATATATGGCATACGCGTATAGAAAAACCAGAGACGTATTTATTGTATTTTAAATGAAGCATTTTAATATATATGTTAATACGTAGGCGATATTCTTTAGTTTAAATTATTTACACACATACACACACACATATATATATATATATATAAAACATAAATATATTGAAATTGAAATATTAATCGAAAGTTTCACATAAGGTAGTTATGCGATCATAGATTGATACATTTATTAGGTTTTATTAGGTGTTTAGGTCTTGTTTGTTGTTTTTATTGGTGTTGTTTGCAGTTGTCATTGTTGTTGTTGTTGCTGCTTTGCTTTCTGTTTGTTCATTTTCATTTTTATTTTTTTAAAGCTATACTAGGGACTACGGTTTCTCTTCTTAGTTATCATAGTTTTATAATGCACAATAACTTAAGGATCTGTGATTCGCATTTAAAATCGTTTCGTTGTGTTACCTAAGGATTAATTTGCATATATGTAAACATAGTAGGTTTGGGTTGATTTTTGCTTTTCGTTTTTTCTTCACATATTTACGAAATCGTCATTTAACTTATTAAGCATAACATATAGCTACATAGCGAAGTACTAGTATTACAATAGTGATAAAAAGTATATGTAGATGTAAATGCGACTTGGTGTCCCACAGGTTGCTATTGCAAGAAAATAAAAAATTTTCAAAACTTTCAAGTCCACATTTCTTCTATTTAACGTGAACTCGTCATTTAAATCAAGGGCAAAATCTGACACAATTGACTTGAAATCAAATCTCTTGCATATATACATTTATTTGATATTATATTATATATTATATACGTATATTACTGTTCTGTTCCCTATCGAAACTGATGTGCCCATCTCTTTTCTTTAAATCAGTGAATCGTTATTCTTTAAAAAGTTTATCAAATTTATTTATTCGTACTTGATTACTTTATAGCTTTTTAACAATAAAAAAAAAAAATGGCGTTTCTTAGTTTAGCATATGAAAATTGGATGAAGCGAAATTATATAAATTTTTATTCAAAGTAAAATTTTGAAGTCGGTTGTACTTATGTTTATATCTCTTTTGCTTATTCAAAAACCATACGATTAAGGTGAGCCTATAAAGTTTTATCGTAAACGCCTTCAGTTACTTTCCGTTCGTAATTTTGAAACATGTCCTGAAATCATTCGCAAAAATTCGCGCAGCAAAGTAATAGAGAACAAGCAGCATTTTTAAAATTTCTAGTTTCCTTTTCTCACTGAAGAGGAACAACTAATGCAAAAAAAAAAAAAGAATCGAACCTTTTTCAGATGAAAGCAACTGAAATACTTATTGTAGAACAAAAAGAAAAGAAAAACACCTAAAGAATTTTTATCCCCACCATCCGTTCTAATGGTGGTAGTAGCAGTAATAATAATAGTAGTAGTAGTAGTAGTAGTAGTAGTAGTGGTAGTAATAGTAGTAACAGGTATAACATCTTGAACAATGTAATAAAGAACCAAAAGCTAAAATTTCAACTAGTTAGGCTAGTCCTTGCGCAACGCTCCGCCATCTTCTGCTATAGCCACTTTTTTTTGCATAGATTTAAGGTAAATAACAATTTGAACTCGGAAATGAAGGGCCATAACCTATGAAAAAAAATAACAAAACAAAAACACGAATTTTCAAATTGAAATTTCGAACTAGTAGCTGTCAAGCAAGAGCCACCCAAAAGCACTTGATCGCGTTGCCCTATTAAGCCAATTAACAAACAATTAGCGCATTTTTATACATTCACTCAAGATAAGAAAAAGTAGGAAAATCCTTCTAAGCGAGTAGTGGTCAATTTTTATTCCCTTCTAATTCACGTTTAAGCCACACATCGAACGAACAAAAGTAAACTTATGATCTGAAGTTTAAGATATATATATATATTTATATATGTAACTAGTAAATATGTGATACAAAGCAAATGAAAAAATCGCCGATTCCCGTTTAAGACGAGTCGTTAATGTTCATCACTTGTAACTTAAAAATTTTGATTTAAATTTTTGTTAATGTGGGCGTGCAACTTTTCCATTGAAACTTTGGAGTGATTCGCAGATGACGTTAGCGGGCGAATAACGCGCATATTCAGTATTACTATTGCGATAGTAAGTTTGAAAACAGCAGATGGCATTGCGAAGTTTTAACAGACAGACGAAACAAAAGACAATCGATTCAAAATCGTAGGCTGATCACGGGAGTTATAAATAGTTGACGCTTTTCTGCATAAGAAATCAAAATTTTCTAATTTCCTATATATGAAAACATAATCTGATTCTCTTAATGCAAGTTTAGCTAAGCATTTTTAACGAATATGGAATGTGTGCTGCAAAAAGACTATACTACAGATGGTGGGGCTGGGAAATTTAAGGTCGAACTGAATGCAATGCTTCGCTTTGTTCATTTCCTTAATCGTTTAATTATTTTTATATATTTTTGTTTTTGTTGTCGTTATTGTTTTTTGACACTAACAGAACTTGCATTTTGCAAGTGTCGAAGTTGCTATCGACTTCATGATAATATCAAGATCAAAAGAATTAAGAGATCCGAATATATAGTTTCGCCATTGCAAGGCTAGACTAGTTTTTTTTTTGATTAGCTCTTTGTAATTATTGTTAAGCAGATTGGACTGAAATTGAAAGTTCTTTTGGTTTTTCTTAGGAAATGGGATAAGTCTTATATGGTCCGCTTTTTAGGCGGATAGGCATAATAACTGAGACGAAGAACCCAATAATAACAAAGAGAAGATTTTATTCTCATAATTTGTAATGCATTTATATCCTTATGATGGCGATATACGTGTATGTTGCTTGATCTTTAATTATGTAATGCTATCCGATAAATTATGTGAGAGATATATTAGCATTCGCCATAAGCCGAATTTATGTTAATAATTAGAGATTAAAAAATCATGCTTTTCCTTTTTCTTTTTTTTTTGTTTTGTTGTTTTGTTTTTTCCTTTAATTCAATAAAACTAAATTTTTGCTTGGACGGGTAGTTGTCAATCTTGTGTTTGTCTATTTTTTATACCATCATTTATATTCAAAATAATATATTATAATATTTTGTTTTCTTCCTTTTCTTAATTTTTTAGTATTTTCTTCTTTTATTTATTTATTTTCTATTGTTGTTTTTATGTTTGACTCTCTACTATTTTGCCTGGAAAAGACAGGAATTTGTCAATATATTTATTATTACAAAGGAAATCGTAACAATAATAATTAGCCTTAAACACACACCATTTATCAATATTTTATTTTATTGAATAGTGTGGCGCTGCCAAATTTATTTTATAATTTTTCTTGCCCACATACGCACATACAAACATACATATACATATATATACGAGATTTGTTAAAAAATGTTCGCGAAACTTTTCAAATACCAAGTTTGTGTAAATGTGCAAATTATTTGCAGCCTTTTTCTCTCTTATTTAATGCTTGGGTTTTTCTCTGTCCAAAAGATCGAAAAACGAATTTGCATTAAATCGGGCTGGACATTTAAATAGGTAGTAACCTTTCTACAAAGTATATTGGATACAAATATTACAAACGTTAACGGAACGTACTGTACATTCTATATATGGCTAAACATCAGCTATTTATGACAATATTGGAAAGCTAGAGAGACTAATTTTCACAAAAGTGTTGCGCACTTGTAATGTAATTTCAGTTATGCTAAGCAATATTTTTTGAACGTTGCAGGCATAAAATTTGTTAAATTTTATTCGCCGGTGATTCCTCACAGTTAAGAGAACTGAAAAGAAAACCAACCTTAAGAGAACAATGTTTTTGCAAAACCAAAGACATATACAAGAAGACAAATCCAATTACACGAGCAACTATGTGTCCAAAAAGTAAGACCAATTTAATGTTCGGCTTTTTAAATCCAAATCCGAACTATTTTTACAAATAGCTTCACGCAAACGACACATAACACTCAACTGATTTTCCTTGAGAACACTTTGGCACGACCGACGGGATGCATAGTGTACAACACCATAATAATCGAGGAAAACTGCTAGTATCACTTTGATTGTTGAGCGAGTTTGGTTTTTCCGGTCTTGGTTTACCTTTTGCACCTTCTCAAGTTTCATCCCCCGTAATAACGCATTTCACAGACTCATGGGACAAATTGGAAAAAATATTTTTGGGTTATGCAGCTGAAACACTTATTACGTTTATGATGTAAACTTTGACGCATATGTCTGTCACGGTGCTAACAATTTAGAAAAAAAATATTTTTGATATTCGATATAACCGCGGGATTTCATTTGAATATTGATCTTAGTTTTTGGGCACAGCATCCTTCTATAGCTAATAATGTATTAAATGTTCGATGTGATTGTCATAAATTGAGGACCGTGAATGTGTAATCTACGTTAGGGCAAAAATAAAACAACTAAAAACACTACACAATTAAATGCCCTAGACCACCCTATAGTTACTCATTCAACGCCTTTTCATAATAAGGTGTTATATAGGAAATTTTGGAAAATGGGGTGCGATCCGAAGCATTTTAGCGTTCATCGTTGGGTCGAAACACATCTCGTGTGCCAAATTTCATCGAAATATCTAAAATATTACGGTCTATAGGTTAAGCACAAAAAAAAATAAGATGGACGGACGGATAGACAAATACAATAAAACGTAGGGTACACCCACACAAACTTAATATATTCTTGTAGTGTGAGTGGTGTGCGGTATAAGGATTGATAATAAGATCATATTTGCTACGAGCCGAATATTTGATACCCTTCAACTTCAGGTTAAGTCAATGCCAACCGCTACAGCATATGTTAATTTTGTTACGAGGCCGCCATTTTTATAATGAAATTTTTGTGATGAATCTGGAAAATATTACTTGAAGTGCCGGACTCATATTGGAGCTGATCCTTTAGATAATCTTGGCAGATATTTAAATTATTAAGATTTTAGATCAACAATTTCTATGAATTGTAAAAAAAAAATTGCATTTATCTGCCTATTGGGGTAGTGCTTTTAAACAGGAGTCACATTCATGTTCGAACATAATTTGTGGAGGGTGTCTCAAGATTTACGCATCGTTTGAATTAAATAGAAGACAGAGTTGTTTTTTTTTAATTGCAAATTTTTTATTAAATCATAGTGATGGGGTTACGTGTGGAATAACACATTGGACAAATGGCCTCCGCAGCTTTGCTGGCACAGAAACACTCTTCCATCGAAATTTTTCATGACCCGTTTGCACAAATGTAGCCGAATTGCGTTAATGCAGCGTTAAATCTGCTCTTTTAACGCAAAAGCGGTAATGGGCTTCTTGGCATAGACGTTTGACTTCAAAGAACGTCATGAAAAGAAATTCGGTTGTGTTGAATTGCATGATCTAGAGGGCCAATTCCGATCGCCGAAACGAGAGAGTACACGACGAGGGAATGGCTCAAAAGCCGTGCAAAATAGTGACGCGTGTTCATGCATTTTCTTTTCGACATTCACATATGGGTGCTCTGAACGAAGCCATTAAGGTTCTCTTCGCTGTGCATGCTAATTAGGCTTCAGTGCTTATGTGAAATGAATCTTATAAGCGTGGAGATGCAGATCTTCAGTGAGTGTACGCGGCAAAGAGCATCTTAAAATTAGAAATATCTGTCCGCGGCGACGAATTGATGCTCCTGAATTTTCACCAACACACTCACGCACTGTTTCGATATTAACGTTTGAAATGATTGTAAATAGACGACCAGTGTGTTTAGTGTCGCCATTTGATCCAGTCTTCCTGAGTCTTAAAATTGCTGTCTTTCCAGTTGGCAAAGTTTGATCCATATCCTGACCATATCTTGTAAGAAATTTGCGAATATTTTTGAAATTTCGTTCAACAATGAAAGCGCGTTGCTCTCTCGTGTAATGTTTCATATTTTTACTGACCCTAAACTGTCGGCTGTCAAAGAATTTTTTTTTGGGGGGGAGGGGCTGTCAGCATTTTACCGCACAGATGACGACAAATTCAAAACTTGCGTAAATTTTGAGGCGACCTATAGAATTTAATTTTATGTATATATATATCTCAAGTTTTGCAATCGTGAGCATATCAAGTAAGTAGGTAAGAATTTTTCAGAATCTTTTTCTAATCAATTTATTTACTTTATTTTATGAACTTTATGATCCTCACTTTGAGGACAGTACAGACAAAAAGAAGACCCCCTCCGCCCTCACATAACGTAATGATAGATTGAAAAATTGCAATTATTTTCCTAAAATAGAGAACTGCGATGATAGAAGAGCTCCGCGTATTGTTTTCTTAAACAAACCTCGTAAGTAATAGTAGAGCTGTATTCAATGCTTTCAGTATCCGGAAATTATCATTTTAAAGAAGCTCGTAAAAGATTACTCCTCCGTTATTTTTCTCTACGTTGATGGCATTCCGCACGGAATTCGAAATTAATCTGTCACTCGTGTTGTGTCTACAGAGAACAATTGCTTCAATGAAGCGATTAGGTAGAAGGGATGGGGCGGATGGTTGATGGGGGAGGGAGAAGGGATGTTTAAGTAGAAACTTAGGGCTACTTTCAAGGCCACAATATAAACTTTATTTTGAACTTGGTAATTCCGGATACTTTTCTCTTACACAGAATATAATTCGGCGTTTTGTCATTCTTTCCCATTTTTTTTACAATTTTTTTTTATTTTTAGTTTTTTTTTTTTTATAATTTACAGTTAATTCCTTATATAAATAGTTCATATTTTATAATGTAAATGTAAAATGTTTATGCTTGATTTTGCTTTTCTTCGTTTTTTTTTGTTATGTGAATTAATTCATTAATCAATACTTTTGAAACACATCTGAAGCGCTAAGTTTATTAAGAAATACAAACGAAAAGCTCATTAATTTGTAATAATAATAATAATAATAATAATAATAATAATAATAATAATAATAATAATAATAATAATAGTAATAATCATAATAATTGTGTTAAAAAATTTGTTTAATATCTCCTATTAATTAAGTTTCAGTTCACATAGAGAATATACATACATATACACACACAAACATTCTATAATTGTAGATAAACATATACGTACTTATATACACGTACATATACATATATATATGTACATGCATATATATACATATAGATTAATGATAGAACATATATATATTTATTATAGTTGGTCGTTTTGCTTGATGTCGTGTAATATTGTAGTTATTCTTTTTCCTCTTTTTCAATTTTTTTTTTTTTTTTTTTTTTTTTTTTTTTTTGTTTTTTTGCTTTTTTACATATAGTTTTTGTTTTGTTGAACTCATTAAATTTACATAAAATCACAACAATTTGCATTTTAATAAACTTATGACAAGGTTAAGAGGTTTTAATTTTTATTTGCTTTTTTGTTTTTTTATTTGTTTATTTCTTTGTTTGTTTGTTTGTTTGTTTCTTTTTTGTTTGCTTGTTGTTGTTGTTGTTGTTGTGTGTTTTTGCTACAGTGCTTTCCTTGTATTGTATCATTAATTAAAAGAATTTGATTAGTATTGTTTGTTTATTGCTTTCAATACTTAATTAAATTTTTTTTTTGGTGGGATAAATAACTATTAATTTTATTTATTAATTTATCTATTTGTCTTAAATTTTTGTTTTGTTTCCATTTTGTTTTTCGTTTTTTATTTTATTGCATTTTTAAATTCTTTTCATATTCTATTGTTTAAATGTTTCTGTTGCTATTCTTGTTATTGTTCCTGTGTTGTTATCAGATATTGTTAAATAACCTGCTAAAAAATTCATTATCGAGTATTGAGTTTAGTTAAGTAAAAAAATTTATTTCATTTGCTTTCTTTCTTAATGTACATATAGAATATATATGTATGCATATATATATATATATGCATATATATATATATATATATATATATGCATATATGTATATATATATATGTATTACCTGCAGGCATATATATACATATAATTGGTGTTATTACAATTTAATTTTAGTGTTAAGTTCATTACAAGTAAAATACATTTGCAAAGTCGATGTAAATATTCGTAGTTAAGAAACTATTTTACACATATTTGTATATATATACTAACAAAGGGATGCTACAGCTAATGCTTTTATTATAAAAATATATATTAAAGGAGATAAACATAAACAAATAAATAATTAAAGAAATGAAATCATGAAAAAGATAACCAATCGTTAATATGTATTATCGCAAAACACTTTCCTATTAATTGCGAACCACTTCAGAACGCACGCTTAGATGTCAACTGTTAGCACGTTTTGATCTAAATTTTGATCGGCATAAAACTTCAACAGCTGCTGTAAATAGTACAATATTGTAGTTAAAGATATTTTAAAGTCTTCAACACCTTTTCGTATTTCTCACAATGCTACAATTATTGTGAACGAATCACATTTGATCGATGAATTGCAAAGAGAAACATATGTATGTACATGTATGTTTCTGATACCTTTTTGCGACCGTAAGAAATTCACAAAGCAACGAAGCAAACAGGCGGACGGACGATCGACCCAGAATCTTCAACAATAATATGTGTTCTTTTTGACAACTTTATGTAACCACAGAAGCAGCCTTCTGTTAAGTCTGAAAAAAAATTGTGATAATTTATCGGTATTTTCTAACCACATTAAATGGGTAATGTTGTACACAAGTATGTAACAAAGGATTGGACCATTTCTAGCTGATAAAATTTTGGTAAAGAAGTTTACTTTTTCAGCATTTAATTGCGCTATTAAATCTTGGACTGAATGGATATGTAATCTTGAAATCATTTAAGGCCTATTATGATGAGATTATAATATCTCTACCTATTGGGTGCAAAAATCAAGTGTAATAATATAAAATGTTAGCATAAGATTAAGAGCAAGAGAAAAAGAACAAGTAAGAAAATTATATTCGGTTGCAATCGAATCTTTTATACGCTTTATAAAAGTATTGTAGAAAAAAATTAAATTTTGATGCACTATAAAACTGAGTAGGCGTGGTCAATTTTTTCCATTTTTATGCACAGATGCTACAGCATCGTCCATAGAACATTCGTTCAAATTTTTGTGGATTGATCAACGACATTTTATGACTAATGCACAAAAAACAATTTTTTATTTCTTTTGAAAAAACGAGATGTTATCAGTCTACGTGGTGCTGTGGACGTGTGCTTCGACCGATTTCGCTCATCTTCAATTGCAACCTGAGTGCGGGAACTTCCAATCTGTCTGCAAAATTTGCAGTCGATAGCGTTTTTTTGACGGCTAGTAGAATGTTCACAGCAGATATTTTTGGAACGGACGGACGGACATGCATGAATCAATTCAGAATTTGATGTTAATATATTTACTTTGTGAAGTCTCTGAAATATCCGTCTGGGCTTTGCAAACATTTTGACAATATGAACCTTCGGTTGTGGGTATAAAAAAGACTGTAAATAAAGCAAAAGAATTAACAGTTAAAGAACGCTTGAACCATTTCTTAGTATACACCACTAGCTGATGTACTATCATTTGATTACTAAATGGAGCAAACATCCAATCACTCAGCAATATATATACGCGATATATATAAATTTATGAAAAAGAAAGAAAGAGAGGGTATATTTAAGCCATACATCATAAGATGTAATACAATCTATTTAAGCTTGTCTGTCCATCTATCTATCTTCTTTTCTTTCAGGCCGAAATTTTTGAGATATTTTGATGAGATTTGACCCACTGATGTGTTTCGATTCAAGGACGAACGCTAAAATGTTTCGGATCGCACCACTTTTCCGACCACTTCGCACATACGAGCTGGCAATGAAAAGTCCTTATATGAATAACTGTAAAGTGGGGCAGGACATATGATTTTGGGCCCTGTTCGACTATAGTGTGCTTGCTTGTTCCATTTGAATTTATTGAATAAATGAAAAAGTCACATTTATATTCTACGCTGTATTTATATGCGATTTTAAGTGCTCTCGAACGAATTCCCGATTTGGTTTAGCGATTTACAAAATCGGCGTGCCGCTTGTAAATTGAAAAATGTTTAAGCCGTGGGTAAAGGAAAAACGGGAACATTTTTCACATCAGAATCAAAAGAAAAGGTCAAATACCAGGTTTACTCTTTCGGATAAGGTTTTCCATTGCAATCGTGGAATTAATAGACGGACAGACGGATGAACATGTGTACTAAATGGGGTCTTAAATGTTTATTTTTATTCATTACCCACAATCCATTTAAAAGATGGATTGAATTAATTCTTCTCTGCATTCCTTCTCCCAGAATCATTTGACGTTAAGAAAAATGTTAAGTGTTCTCGAGAAGTCGCGCTTTATTACACGATGGAATATTTAGGTATACCAAGCCAAGTTTTAAGATGGAACATATTTGGTTCACAAGGCTCCCAAAACAGAATTAAGGATAGACAAGAATCCACCAAAATTGTACATGTGCTTCTTAAGCTTTGTCTTACCAAGCAGTCATTTTAAAACACTTTTAAGCTTTGAACTCAAATTTCCAAAATTTTTTCTTTTACTTTACTTTAAAATAACAATTAATAACTTAAAAAAAAGCCAATATTTGCGAATTTCGAGTTAATTATGATCTTGAAATTAACGCTGTTCGCGCAGGTATTTTAATACCACGATTGGATTCCAGTCGCATAGTTAAATGGGAATATATCATCTTGAACAGAAGGGACCGCCCAGCAAGAAGAAAATCTCGCGACATAGTTGCGTTGAGAAACTGTGCCTAACATTTTAGAACAGAAACCGCAGTATCGAATTTCATGGGCTAAGAACCGAATAAAAGTAAATGCAGAACTTGTCTTAGCAAATGAACTTTTTCTTATCTTTTAAAGACTTTTTTCCATTTTGTTTTGTATAACTCGAAATCACAAAATTTATGAATTATGTATAATATTTTCTCTCTCTCTCTCCCTCTCTCTTTCGCTCTCTCTCTCTCTCTCTCTCTCTCTCTCTTATAATGCCAGCTCAAAAGCATTTTAAGTTAAGTGCCAAGTGTTTGTAATGCATACAAAGAAATACCCAGAGGGAGAGAAGGTGACACTTATTGACCTGTACGTGAGATGAGCTCTTCACAGCCATTCTAAAATCTCAAATTTTGCACTTCCATCACATGTTACGAATTAAAATAAATTAGATCGTCTCAAAGAGGTCCGCTCATAATTCATTAAAATCTTTGCAATTTTGCTATCACTCTTGAAACCATTTACATCTGCTAATCCTTCCATTGTTGTTAGGTATTTCCCATTCACAAATAAAGCCCTTGATATTTTATATTGTCCTGAAAAGGTTTATCTTAAGATTCGTATTCTTTTTTTTTTTCGTTCAAGTTCGTCTGTCTACGTCATGTCTTGAGCAACTTGTATTGTTGCAATAGCAGCGTGTTTCTGATCAAATGTGTATTACATTCGTAGAACTATACGTGTTAAAAAAGCAATAAATAGCAACAATTATCGATTTCGGGAAATTGGATCGAAAACAAATAAATAAAAAAATGTATCAGTTGTTACTGTAAAAATTCTGGCAACAAATAACAAATTAAGTTACAAAAGTAAATAAATGAACAAAAATAAAAAAATAAACAATGGTAATAATAATAATAATTGCAATCGCTTCCTTTGTTTTAGTAGTAGTAGTAGTAGTAGTAGTTAAAAAACCGATTTTCATTTAAAATTGTAATTTAATTAAAATTAGAAAGTTCTTGTTCAATACATTCACACATATATATAGAATTAATTAGGTATATGTAATATCTTGTAAAGATTAGTCTTTTCTAATAGGAGCCACCCCACTTCCCTTATATGCGTATGCTTATCTGTTAGTTCGTGTTTCAAATTTTGTAATTTTTTTTGTAAATTATTGAAATTTTCATAAAATTTCTATTTCATCTTGGTAGCCTTAATTTAATTTAATGTAGTTGTAAACGACTGCATTAACCAGACAATTGAAAGTCTCTTAATCGAAAAAAATCATCTAAAACATGTTAAAATTCATCGAGCAAAGCAATGAAAGTGCAAGAGCGCAAGTGCAGAGAAGCTAATCACAATATGAACACTCTCTTAAGTATTTATCGATCTTGTGAGGCATTTTTTGGGTACAAAAAATATTGCGATATCAATCGTTCCGGATAAAGGATTACAACAACAACAACAAAGGCGACGCAATATTAATGAAGGAATTTGAGTTATTGAAAAGGGAATTTAATGAAAACATTTAGGTAAGAAAATTATGTTCGCTTTCGAGTGAGCCTTGACTTACTCACGATCCTAAACCAGTGCATAAAAAAAATTGCAAAAAAAAATATCTTAATAGTTATTGTTATTAGTCCGTCGGTCAATAGAAACTATTCAACTCGTCAAAACGTTATTTAAATGAATGGCCTTTCGAAATATTTGTACCAATTAATTTAATTAATTTTAGTTATATATTTGTTTTTGCCTTTTATATAATAATTGAACACCATTCACCGCCATTCTCAATTCCAATTGATGATCATCAATTTAGAATGTATCAGCAAAGATTTCACTTTCCATCGGAACTTTTACGATCAGAAACGTTCAAATAATAACATTCGACCGTGAAACCATTGGACGGATGGGTTTAAAATTACTCCGAATATTATACATATGAGGGGCTCTTTGATGCGGACTCTTTGGAATTTGCAAACAGAAGGATGGATGGAAGGATATGTTTAAAAAGGCTGCGAATATTATACATATGAGGGGTTCCTGTATGCGTATTCTTTGATATTGGCACACAGAAGGACGAACGGATAGATAGATTTAAAATGACTCCGAATATTATACACATGAGGGGGGGTCTTTTGTGCGTATTCATTGGTATTTGCAAACAGGACAAATCTACTATATCCGGTATTTCGGTGGTAAATATGAAAAAAATAGAAGCACATACATTTATACATCCTTATGTATATAGTAAAAGAATTAAGTAATAACGATTTTCATTCTTAAGACATAAAGAAACATATAGAAAAAGCAAAAAAAAAAAAAAAAAAAAACAAAGAAAACAAAAAAATAGTTATAAAAAATTTATTTTAAATATATACAAAAATTGTGGAAAAAGCTTTAGGTGAAAAAAAAATTCTAAAATCAATCGTTATTAGATATCGTCACATTTCGTGTTAATTTTGGAGAAATAACTTTTTAAAAAAAGTTGAAATTATCTTCATCGAAAAATGTATTAAAAATGTTTTTTGTTAGCTTTCTATGTAATGGTTAAAGCATATATTAGACGAATTAACTTAATTATGTGCTGGTGAGTACGGGATTTTATTTTGCACGCAAATAATTTGGCATTTATTTAAACCGTATTCGTCTTGATCTAAATTGTGCCTATATATATATATACATATATATATATATATATATATATATATATATATATATATATATATATATATATATATATATGTATGCATATATATATGCATAATTTATTAGTGGTCCATAAAATTTCTATTAAACACTTGTAATAAGTTTGTTAAATATTCTGTTGATTTTCTGCAAATAATAGTTGTTGTTGCTCTTGTTGTAATTTACTAATTTAAAATACCTAAACTACATAAATGTATATATAACAAGCTGCACTCTCTAGCAGTCTTTTTGTATAAATATTTATTTTTTTCTTTAATTTTGCATTTTTGTTGTTATTTCTATTTATATATATATATATATATATATATATATATATATATATGTATTAATTAAGAAACGAAGAAAAAAGAAAATTGTTTTTTTCGTGTCAACTCTACAACACCCAAAAAAGATGCTTTACCTACATACTAACTAACTTGCAATGTTAATGTTTGTGTTTTTATGACACTTATATAAAATGTAATAGTTTTTTCGTTTTCTCTTTTCTTTTCTTTCCTTTTCGCTCTTGAACATTAAGAGAGGAAACTGTTTCCCCTTTTCAAATAAACGTTTAGGTTGAAAAGTAAACAGTTTCTTTTTTTATTCATTTATATTTGTTTACATTTTACATCAAGATATTTATGCTCATTTATATTAAAATGAGAATTTGAAAAAAAAATGATAATAATAATAATAATAATAATAATAATAATAATCAGAAAAACTACTTTTCACAACACTTTTACATTTTTGTTTTTTGTTGTTAATTTTGGTTGCATTGTTATGTGAACATATAAAAGTAATTTTTTTGTTGTTGTTTACTTTTTTTTTTTTTTTTTTTTTTCTTGCAGTTTATTTACATTTTTCATCGAAAATGTGAATAATTCTTGAAAACATTTCTAGACACAAAACGCACTTAAGCCATATAATCCAAAATAATAAGTATAAACTTTAAAAATGAATTTTGTTTTCTCTTTGTTTTTCTTGCTTTCCTTTTTTTTTTTTTTTGTTTTTTTTATAAATATCAAGACAAGTAAAAAAGGTATCTTTCGCTTTATGGCGAACTTTTAATACGCACCACCTCAAATATGTGAATGAAAATCGTAAGAAATTCCGGTAATTGTAAAGCTGGTCCGCAACATTTTTCATTTTGCAGATGACTTTGCGAAATATTTATGTAAAGTCTTATATTAGTAAGAAAGGAGGTTTACAGTCTACAATATTTTCCTTATTGCGAACAGATCATGGTACCACTTTCAAACTTGATCGGTAATTATCAGCGAACAGTCAACTTTAGCCTAAATTTTTGCATCCGTACGCATTACAATAATAATACATAACGGACAGATGAACATACATTGCTAAATTGACTTGAACTTATTAAGATTGGCCAAGAATGCAAGGAGTATACGAGGTATCTGATAAATTTTGTCAAAACTATAACATTTTGACAAACTTATTACACCACAACTCCTTTATGATTGCAATAATTAAAATCGATTAACGGAATTAGGGGATACAATAATCGATAAATATAGTTGGCTGATTCCATTTACCCATTACATTATAGGGGTGGCAAGCAGATGCCTAATTTGACCCAAATTTCAAATTGATGCTTTCTATGAATTGCTGCTGACGTAGCTATTTTATTTAATAATTTTTTTTATTTATTAATTTTTCTTTTACTATTATTCATTATTTTCAAGCTGCTTATGAGAAGTTTGCGAAAATTTTCAAATTTAATTCATTTTAACTTTTTTAATCTCGAAATCTTCAATTAAAAAGATAACAGACTTAACTAAACCGCCTGAGAATTTAAAGTTAATCCGTACTCTTCGTTATTATAAACAAGTAAATCATTCTGGAAGGTGGCGAGTATAAACAAAGTTCAATCAAAACGGGCTACAAGTTTACACATAGAACTAACTCCTTAACCATTATTGAATGTAAAATATAAACGAAAGTTTAATAAAAAGAAAAAACGCTTTTTAAATCCCTTTATTGATAGACAATTTAATTGTTTTCCCTTTTTTTTTTTTTTGTTTTTTTTTAATATATTTTAGGACATCTAAGCATAGATATATATTGATTATTTTTTCATTACTCTTTTTACCGTTACTAAAAAATTCATCAATTAGTTTATTATTATTGTTATACATATGGTTTGGTTTTTACATATATTTATATATTAAACAATTACTTGTAATTTGTAAGTTCTTTTTATTGTTCGTTACGTAGATGTGTATTTATATGTATATATGTATATATATATATATGTATATATATATATATATATATATATATATATATATATTAAATTAGTTAATTAATTAATTATAAACTACATCACAATCATTATAAGCTAAAATCCGTAAAATTGTTTTTATATATATAGCTTGCTTTTTAGTTTTATACTTTTTCTTCTTTTTGTTCTATATATATATGCATATATATATATTAAAAAAAAAAAAACCATAAAAATTTAATTTTGAAATTCGAACACAAACTAAATGGAACTTATTTTTATTTATTTATTTTTTTTACTTTTTTTTGGTAAAAACATCAATAAATTGTGTTTGAACTTCTTGAACTGACGTTGAAAAATTTTAGTAAGAATTTAAATAGACTTTTTCAGTTCAATGCCCCACGCACGTTATATACTAAAGCGGTTCGTTCACCAGCAGAACAATTATCGTCCATCGTATCGATGTCGGTATACAATTTAGAATAAGAAAGAATACTGAATTTCGTAGGTTTTTGATAATTTCAACATTAACAATCTTGAGATTGAATTTCAAATTAATATATTTGGTAAAGGTTAAGCTCAAGTTATTGAGAATAAGTAAGAAAGTTACAGCAATCATTAGTTGAATATTTCTTCAAAGTAATCTTTTTCTCTCATTACAAGTATTTTCATTACATGCATTAAAAGAAATTTTTGGATATATTTTGTTGATTGCTTCAAATTGTCTCTGTGTCTCAAGTCATTAAATTTATAATTGTAAGCCATTTTCAAAATTAATTTTGATGAGTCGATGCAAAATTCCTTAACTAACACAAAGGCCGAAGCGAATTGATGGCTAATTCAATAGAACAGAATCGAAAATTGATTAAGAAAATGTACAATTTTATATTTATCGAATGCGCCGAAAAAGAAGGTTAGTCTGCTTCAGTGTATTAAATATTTTATTCTATTACATTACTGGCAATTTGTTCATCCAATCAAGTTACACTAGTTAATAACTCGTAGGCATGGGAAAACTTGATGTCCGTTTTCGGTCGCTTTCCACATCTATATTTTTTATGATTACGATGTCGATTGAATATCCGCCGGCGCTTATATCTTAAAACGCCAGTTAAATGCAATTCAATGAAGTTAAGCGAAGATAAAACAAATGTATAGCATTTCCATTGTAGAGCGATTAGAACAAGTAATTACATGTGTTTCAATTCAATGTGTGTCGAATAAACAATAGCTTTGCAATAGAATTTCTTTTTTTTTTTGTTTTTTGTTTTTTTTTTTTTTGGTTTTTCTATGGTTCAGTATAAAATTACATTACATTACATTAAAAACAAAAAGCACTAAACACAAATAATGAATAGCAACAACAAGAACAAATATTAGGATTCCTACGTAAGGATCGAGTCCAAAACACATTTTAAAACATTGCAAAGTATAACTTATGCAGATCCCTTTCTACATCGCTTCTATCGTATTATACAATATACGATTTGATGATTTCAAGTTTCAAAACAATATTCGATGTAGTATTAATGGGTGCAGCTATAGGGGTTTTCGTGAAAATTTCTTAACTCCGAAATCTGATTGATTATCTATGTCTAGAACATTATGTGTTCAAGCTTAAATTAAGGTGGGGCGTCATCAACTGTTTACTGCGAAATTGTGAATTGAAACACGCTGGTTCGGCAAATCGTCGCCTAAGACAGAATGTCATCTAACGAGTATCTTCTTCTTTGAAGCCCACTGAAAAAGTTTGAAAAATGCGCCTAAGAACATTAAGTAAAAATTTCGTTAAAACTTAAAGAAATAAAAGCAGTAAATATAATGAAATTAAAGAAAAAAAAAAAATTACGTTTACTGTGAAAAATTTTAATGGACAAAACAAGTTTAAGTCAAATGAAAAGAAAAAAGTTTTACTATATCTAAGTGCAATGTTTGTAATGTTTTAGTCAATTTTCAACTGTTTCACAAGATCTTCATTCGCACACAGAAAGAAAATTCATTCGTGTAAGAAAAGTAATTTACGTAAAAACTTGTAAGAGTAGAAAGAACAGGAAAGAGAAAGGAAAATGGCCATATTTTCCGTTAATTAAGAGTGAGACAACATCAATTTTCCAAAGAGGTTTTATAAGATGCTAGAGAAACAGTGCGTTTTGAAACTGCATTTACGGTTACTTATTAATATAATTATATATTTTTAAATCGTCTCATTTTTTTTCGAGGTAGTTTCTATTTTATAAAATGTGGTTATAGATGCATTTTGGACTCCATTTTTGAAATTTCATCAAATAAAAGTATAAAAAGTTTCTAAAGTGGAACTTTCCATAATCGTTCTCTTTATGCTACAGAGAATACATATAAAGTTTACAAACTCGTATATCTGTTCAGTAGTATGTGTAAGAATAAATTTTTTACAGATATTTCAAAATATTTGTTTAAAAATTAATGAAAGCTAACATATAATAACGTTCGTAAAACTATTGAATATAAGTATAATAATAATAATAATAATAATAATAATAATAATAATAATAAAAACCAAAACAAAACAAAACGTTATTTAAATATTTAAAAAAAAAAGATTACATCCGAACACAATGTATGTAATTGAGATAAACACTCTTTGTTTACAATAACATATATGTATACGTATGTCAAGACATTGAATATTTGAAATTTTCAAATTATTTATAATTAAAACAAATGTTATTATATTCATAAAATGCTTCACAATTAATTCAATTCGATTAACGTTGAAACTAAAAATTATACAGTATGATAAGAACAATTAAAGTGCTGCAAAAACAATTTTTCATTGCATTCTCCCTTTCACGGGGAAAAAAAGAAAACTTAATATTTAATAGAAACCCATTTTCAATTATGTTCATAATGAAAAATTTGATTTTTGATGCTATTATTGTTATATATAAATATTATTGCGTGTGTTTGTGTGTACGTGTGTGTGTGTGTGTGAATATTGGAAGTGTGTATGTTTATTTTCAATTATATTACATAAGGTATGTTTTCAAATTGTAATACATAATAAATATTATAAACTTTTATGGATTATCTATTAGAATGGTGTTATCGAGTTGGTTGTTGCATATTTAGTTAACATAAGGTACTGCTAATGTCTAATTGTATATTTTCATATGGGCTGCACTAAAATGAACCGATATTTCAATTTTTATTTTTTTTGTTTTTTTTTTTTTTCTAGGAGTGAACATGTGCAGCCAAGACCAGGGCGCTTATTACCCAAATGTTGTATATCATATCTAAACCTAGATTTTACCGCTTTTTGGCGCAAGGCAAAATATATTATTCATTATCAAATAAAAAAAAAGTGAAGGTCTGTATTTATTTTCGTACACCTTTTTTATATACATCACTATAACTTGTAATGACGTACAATGTACATTATGTATGCGTATAGTAATAATCATCATAGCAATAAAAATAAAAATAATAATAATAATAATAATGACAGTAGCTGTAGTAATAAAACTCTTAATAATATTGATATTAATAACGCTAACATATTTACATTATATTCATAATAATAAGCACTATTAATAATATCAATATTAATAATATTAATAGGGGGAAAAAAAACATTATTAATAATAATGGTAGTGAAAATAATAAAAATATTAATTGTGATAAATATATAATAAGAATAACATAAGTAACTGTGTAATGCATGTAAACAGTTCACTTGCGTATTGTATTTTGGTAGATTTGGGTCCTAGTACAAAAGTAGAAATAATTAATTAGAGTGAAAAGGAAGGAAGAGGTAAATCTTTAAAAGTATTTGATAAAAAATATTCTTAGATATACTCTCATGAAGTAATTTTTGCTTTATTCATTTAAAGTTTAGTTTGGAGCTTTGCTTTTTTTTTCCTTTTTTTTTTTTTTTCTTCCTTTCATGCTTAAAAAGGTACTTTCTATGTTCTTTGAAGATTTTTTACTTTTCTTCTATTTTTTTTTTCGCTTAAAATTTTTTAAATTTAATATCTTTCACCTACGATGAAGGGACAAAAGAAATTTCTTCTCAAAATGGGGAGACCTGTCTTATATTTATTCTTTTCCACAAAGAATTCCGTAAATTTCTTGTTTTCGCGTTACAAAGGATATCAAAATTATAGTATCATAATGATATTGTTAATAATAATAATAATTTATAGCAATAATTATATAAACAAGCAATACATATAAATTGCATACACAATCTAGGACAAGCCTACTAAATTCTAAATGTATATATGTATCCACATACAAGTATATGAAGAACAAAAATTGTAATATGAATAAATTAAGATTAATATCTTTATCAAAACTGTATGTGTAGCTTACTACTAAGCGATTGCTAGCAAGTTTTTTGTTTGTGTTCGTGTCCGTATTAGAGTGCGTAGGTAAGATCACATTTAACAAAATAAATAATATTATAACAATAACCATGAATTGCATAAACTTTTTAAGTTAATAGCTGAATATGCTATCAACACATGCGTGTACGCTTAACGCCACTAGAAGAGCGTTTTCGCATCAAATATACGTTATTTATATTACAAAAGTTAGTTGTTTGGTCTGATACGGTCAGCGGAGGCGATTGCGAAAGCGCCGAATGTGGTGCAGAGGACGTTGATATTTGCTGCAGCAAACTGGACGACGACGCTATAGACATTCGACTTATTACGCTTTCTTGTAAATTAATTAAGCTCTGGCCATTGAAATCGTACGTAGTTGTAGTATTCGCTGTTGTTGTTGTGCTATTAGTAGTAGTGTTAGTTATTTCTGCATTGTTGTTGCTATTATTAATATTATTATTTATAGCTTGCGCTTGTTGAAAAGTTTGGAAATTGTAAATGGTTCGTTGCATCATTAGAAACCACCACTGTGTGAGTTGCAACTGTTGCTGTTGTTGCTGCTGCTGGTTTTCATGTTCCGTACCGCAAAAGTTTTCTACACGTTTAGTCTTGCGTTTGTTTTGTTTTTTGTGATATTCTACAGTACTGTTACCTTTACAATTGCAATCACTCTTCTGTTGCTCACAGTCATGCAAATACGATCTATGGACAAAAAAGATGAAAATATTTTAAAATAATTTTTTTACAAATTGTACTCGTATTAAGAGGTTGTCTTCTTATCATTAATTTTTGTATGCTTAGCATTTTCGACTCACTCGTTTGTTTTAAATCAGTGTTTATTCGCCCCCATACCATATGTTCGTCGGTGCGTAATGTGCATGTTTGCTGGCGGCTACTTGAGCCGGACTTAAGGGACCAAATTGGCTGTATTGCGTAGGGAACTGTATGTGTGCGGGCAGCGGATGCGATGGTATAACCTAAGAAATGAAATGAAATGAAATTCAATAAGTAATGATTATGAAGTGCTAAGTGAGACTAACCTGACGGCTTGAACTGTTATGCGCTGGTGGAGGAGCAACAACCGCTCGGTTGTAGGCATACGTTGGTGCTGCCTGAGAAACAAAAACCGTGGGTCGACGATAAATGTCACCCTGAGCTGCCGCAGCGGCATATATATCTTGTTGTAACATGGCTGCCGCAGCGGCGGCCGAGGTTGGTGAATTTCCAATTGGCGTAGTATTAGTTTGATGCTGAGACGGTGGTTGGTGGGTAGACTGTTGTTGGGATTGTGAACTTTGCGATGGTTGACGATAGACTTGAGGGGCACCCCAGGATGGTGGCCCAACAGTAGCGGCAGCTGCTGCTGCAGCCGCCATAGTTGATGATGACGATGCCTTGGAATGAGCCATTGGTGGCGCAACCACTGCAGAACCAGAAGAAATTGGTTGCTGAACATATGCCCCCGTTGAGGATGGAGCTACCGAAGGCGCTTCTCGCTTATGATGGGCCAGAGGTACTGGCTGATGTTGCGATCCCGAACTAGTAGCAGCCCAGGATGAGCGCTTATTATCAATTGTTTGCTGGTGTTGTTGTTGTTGTTGCTGCTGTTGTATAGGATACTCGTAAAACTCTGTAGGCTCTTGTTTAGTAGGCAAATGCGGTAAATTAGCCGACGGATGGGCTTGTGTGCTTGCATTACTACTACTACCCGAATGACTGGATGTGGGTGGCATATAGCACTCGTTTTGCGCCATAGCCAAAATACGTTTCTTTTGCGACTGTCCCGGTTCATACTTAACGTTCGCCTGTGGATAATTAGGTACCTGCGATTTAGGACTGTTACTTGTTACCACATTGACATTGTTGTTAGTACCACTATTATTCGCATTGTTGGTATGACGTCGGCGCATGTCATCTTGATCGCTGTCACCTACGGTTACGCATGGTATTACTAACTGAACTTGCCTGTGTCGATGAGAATTGCTAAGCGATGATGAACTGGCATGGGATGAACTGGAGGGAATCGAAAAGGCCTGGTTTGAAGTGTGAGAATTTATGCCAAAAATATTTGAGGAAATTGAAAAGTTATTAGCGGACGAGGTTAAGGCAGAAGAAGATGCCGGATTTGAGGAAGAGGAAGAACTGGTATTGGAGGAGGAAGAAGCAACAACATGATTATTGCCACTACCGCCACCATAACTGAGAACAGAAGAAGAAGAATGATTGTGAGAATTGTGTTGGATGGAAGTGGAAGCTGAAGTGGAATTGGTGTTAATGGCGGATGTGTTGGAGGAAGTGTGAGGAATACCGCCACTGGACGAAGGCAATGCATACTGGGGCTGCTGTTGTAGTTGCTGTTTCGAATGGTGGCTAGTTTCGAAACGAGACTGTTGTTGAAGAGATGGACGGGATCTTTCTTTTAAATTATCACTATGAATTGAATTTGGCAGATCAACATTACTTCCAAAGCCAGTTCCATTTGCAGTTCCACTTCCGTCCGCCACAAACATATTGTGACTACTAATGACATTAGTGGTTGTAGTCTGTGATGATTTTGAAGATGAAGTGGTGGAAGTCGATGGAAAATGGGCGGTAGTGGTATTGCCACCACTATGACTATTGTTAACTGAATGATGATGGTTATGATGGCTATGGTGGTGGCTTGCATTGTTATTGTTGGAATTACTTGAATTATTTTTCTGAGCAGCGGCACTATTGTGATGCTGATGGTGCTGTTGATGCTGCTGCTGCTGCTGATTTTGTGCTTGAGCAGACAAGTTCGTCGTTGTTTGTTGTTGCAGTTGTTGTTGTTGTTGTTGCTGTTGTTGTTGTTGGTATTGTTGAGTTTTATGATTATTTGGATTAAGATTACATGTTATTGCTAACGGAAAATATAAAGAAAAAATTGAATAGAAATATCGCCGTTGATTGTGGCACTGGTTTTTAACAGATAAGGTGGTCTATCAAAAATTTTTAAATACCTGATAATATTAAAAATAGATAATGCTAGAGTCTATCATAGTCTGTGCGTACGGTTAAATGGTTATTATCTTATAATTACAAATGAATTTACCATAAGTGTGTGAAGCCGAAGCCTGTTGCGTGTGTTGTTGTTGATGATGCGAATGTGGTTGCGGCTGTTGCTGCGGCTGCTGAATTTGCTGCTGATGAGTCACTGGTTGATTGTGATGACCATGTGAGTGTTGATGGCCACTACTGCGACAGCTCAATGAGCTTGAAGAAGCCGAGTGCTGCAACATCGATGTTGTTGTTTGGGATTGAGCATGAGCCCGCTGCTTAACCGGAGCTGTAGCCGGTACTGGAGCATCATTGCCTTCATCCTCACTATCTGAAATGGTAATCACTGCTGTTGGAGATGGTGTATCGTGTATAGTAATCGTTTGCTGTTTAATGATGGCACCATGATGCTGTTGATGTCCATGTTGGGGTAATGCATGGTGGGACGACGATACATGGTGTTGTCCAGAGGAGTGATGGTGATAACCATTGCCATTTCCGCCGCTACTTATTGCGCTACAATTATTTACAATGTGATGGTTGTTGCCACTGCCGTTATAGGTAGCACTACTGTTAATAATATGTGGTTGACCAGAAGAGCTGGCTCCATTATGGTGATGGTGATGCTGACTTGCACCGGTGCTGATGTCTAAAGAAGGCGTAAAAAATTAGTTCTTACTATATGTAGAAGATAAGAATGACTTACTACTTGAAGATGTTGAGGCGATTACTACGCCACCGCTGCCGTTTTGGCTATTGTAGCCATTACCGCTGTTGTTGCTGCCACCATAATTGCAATTGTGGTGGTTATGATATTGAGGTGAAACATGTGACGCGCGATTATAACGTTGCTGATGTGGAGGGGAACTCTCCTTGACACGCTTCTTCACCGGAGATAACTGCTGGTTTTCCTTCTTGTCATGGCGTGGAACCCTATATGAATTACCTTTGCTACTGGTAAAGTAAATGAATGCATATGATTACGATTTTATGAAAGAAGAACTATCGCCAAAAATACTTACACTAAATGATGTACCGGCGATTCCTTTTTGAGATCGTTACGCGGTATATTTAAGTGCTTTGGATATATTTCTTCCACATTTAAAAATGGGGCCGGATCTACAATTAAAGAATGAGCGGGCGCTTGTTGTGGCCATGATGGAACCAATGCCATTTGACGACCAGTTTGCGGCCATGCTACACCACTCGCTTGAACGCGATTTGTTAAAAGCATACGTTGGCCGGAAGTAGGTTCAACCATAGACACGGGTACGGGCACATTCACATATTGTTGAGGAGGAACCTGTACAGTGTTAAGTGTAACTTAAAAAAATTGAATCTAAATTATCAGAAAAAATTTACTTGTAATGGTGGCTGCATCGTAGCGCTACCTACCACCACATGTTTAGTGGGACTTGGCATAGCCTGATAAGATGGTGGACATAGAATATTGGAAACTAATTGATGCTGAAAAGTATCAGTGCGTCCCTGAGCGTATTGACGGCCTACATTGCGACCGCCATAAATCTGATAAAGACCTTCATAAGCCAAAGGTCGCTCTCTTACTAGGCGTTGAACTTGACTCGTTAATTGGTTGTTAATTGTAAAGGTCATATTCTCAGTAGTGCTAGGAACGAAGTTAGTCACCAACGTAGATGTAGGTTGCACTCTGAAATGTAAAGTACTTAAAATGGCGTATTTAACAGCTATAATTCATTTTCTTGACTTACGGATGGTAATCTCCTCGTCGACAGACTTCCATCATTTGAACGGAAGCCTTCACATTATTGCAATAGACATAGTCCACCAAATGAGTAAGACGTACGAATGAGTGATTTAAAGCTTCAGCTGGTGTCAATCGTCGTTCTTGATCAATAGTTAACATACGTTTTAACAAATCAATAAATTCTCGACGATCTGTCTTTTCGGCTAACAATTGCCCTCCTTCAAGATCGGTAGGCACATTTACTTGGCCGATATCGTCCAAGCAATTGAATATATATTTACGTGCTTCTTTGCTTTTAGTATTAGTTTCGGCCTCATGTTCTTCAATGGTTTTTAAACGCCAAAAAGGATACGTGGAATCTGTATCCCGATAAAAGAACTTTGATGTCTTCGACGCGCTATTTAGCATATGCTCCGTAGGTAAGCCTTGTGTTTGCGATATGTATCTAAGACATTAATTAAACAAATGATGAAAGTTATTGCATTTATTTCTGAAAACACATTCAATATTAATTTACCTTATCTGATCGAATTCTGATGACCCTGGATACAAAGGCCAACCTAGAAAGAGTTCAGCCACTACACATCCCAGAGACCACATATCAATGGCTTCACAAAACGGAAGGCCCAGAATTATTTCAGGGGCACGATAATAACGCGATTGCAAATACGTATTGCACACCGTTTTACTGACATGAGATGCACTACCAAAGTCTATTACTTTTACTCTACAAGCAAGTGAGAAGTGAGTGATTTTTTTTGATTTAAACAAGTTGGCATGAAATATATATCACATACCTATAAGGTTGCCTAACCGGATCGACTAGCATAATGTTTTCTGGCTTTAAATCAGCATGTATTAAACCCAATTGTTTAAGTTTCAATAAGGCTGTTAAAACCTACAAAAATGTTGTCGGAAGGTGGTATAAAAGGTTTATTATATATTTATATATATATATATGTTACCTGCTCCAATATCGGCCTTATATACTTTAGGGGAAGTGGTGAAAATTTATTTTGCTTGAGAAAGTCATACAGATTTTGTTCGAGCATTTCGAAGACCAGGCATGTATGATTTTTATGTTGAAAACATTCAAATGCACGCACAAAATTAAATTCGTCGGCATTCTCTTGGCTAAGACGCGATAGTATCGATACTTCAATCTGTCCCTGGCGTGCATACGAGGGATGATTTTTTAAAATTTTGATTGCAACAATTTCTGACGTGCCACGTTTCCAACACTTGACAACTTGTCCAAAAGTGCCACGTCCTAAGAACTCTAATACCTAATAGAGATTACGATGAGAATTTAAAAATGCATTTCAATCATTAATCAAGCAAATTAAATGAATTAAGTAGAATGTTAATTTTTAGTTACCTCATATTCGGCTGAAAGAGAATAGAGAACTTCATGTTGAACCAATTGATAGTCACCGTCAGCACCACTGCTAGAACGTTTGCTGGGGGGCTGCGTGTTAGCGTGCCCCCCGGATGTTGCAACTTTAGTATGCGCCGTTTTGATGCCGTTGCTGCCGCCTACAGCAGTGGCTGCCAGTGTCGTGCTACTTATAACACCAACGCTGACTTCGTTATCAAACAAAATTTCGTTAGTGCTGCTATTGCTGCTGCTGCCACCGTTGCCACTGCCAGCAACTAACGTTGAACCCGATGAATTATATGAATCAAGACAACCACAATCGCACTCTGCAAATTAAATTCAAATAAAAATGGCAAGCATGAAATAATGAGGTACTACTGATCAATCAAACCTTTACGTCCATTAACGTTACGTGAGTACGTTAACACATTTTGAAATAACATTTTAATTATGAAAACTAATAAAAAAATTAAATCCACGATTACGTTTCGCAATTATTTATTAAATGAAATTCAATCAAATTCGCGGAATTTCTTCAATTTTTCTTTCTTTTGAATACAGAGAACGCAACAATTAATCGAAACTAACTACGCGAAAGAAACTTTTCGAATAAACTGTACGATCAGATCAGCTGCAGATGCCTGTAAGAACAGCATCTAAAGCCAATGTATATAAATATATATGTATTTATATGGACAATATTATATAGGAAAAAGGTGAGCACGAATAAAATGCGGACAATTGTGAATATTTTCTGTAAAAAAAAACAAGAAAAAAAAAAAAATTTTGTCATAAAAGCAACGTCGACAAGAAAGCATTACTTTAGCAATTTGATTTTCTTAAAATATAAATTTTATTTCCCATATGCTTATGTACGTAACAAAAACAAGAAAAATTTTCCACACAGATAGCATGCTACAGATAAACTAAACAAAGAAATCCAACACACGCAACTACAAGTGCTTCCACTCTACTCTACACTTCTCCAAACAAAGCATGACTACGCACTTTGATTAAATGCGTCGCTTGTATCGCATAGCAAAAGACGACGCAGCATCACAAGATATGCAGATTGACATACTTACACATACTCAAATTGAGATGTTATACGTACACTCAGTGAAATTCAGTAAAAGACAACTGGTTATTGATCAATAATTTTTGAATTTTTTTTTTTTTTTTTTTTTTTTAATAAATTAAAGATATTGAAGATATAAACTTGACTCTCAATAATAAAAGGATTTATTAAAAGAAACGTACTTTCTAAAACCTGAAAAATGGAGAAAACAAATTAAAGAATACATTCGCATTAGACTGCATCTGAGATGTGAAAATCGGGATTTCTTATTTGAAGGCGTGCCTGTAATTACAATTTTTAATACGCCTGCGGTTATTATTTAGCCCAATTTTTAGTCGATTTCTAAGATTTAAGCATCTTTTCTGTGTGTTATCTTCTCATAGCCAAGGACGTGTCTACACGTATACAGGATCTGTTCTGAATAGCTGGGTAAATCGCGACAATACTCGCATGAACATTTTCAGTAATTGGGCACAAAATTCAAAACAGTATCAGTCGTAAGTGACACATCGTTGAAATTTTCAATTGCGAGCGTTTTTCTAGGCGACTCATTTTCAAACCTAATCTTTATTAACTAATTGTAAATAAATATACAGAAGTTTGGCAGCATGAAAGATATTAACGGATGTATGTATTAAATCAACTACGAGAACTTCATGCTTAGGCATCAAAATACTAGTTTATGAAGTTACTGACATTTCTTTCTAGATATTGCATGATTCCCATATGTAACCAATATTAAGTTATAATTAATTACATTTAAGTGCATAAAGTATGCGTTTATTTTGATCATGGAAAGTAAGATACGCTTTTTAAATTTCGAAGAGACAAAAGCGCAGCGCCAACTTGAAAACAGGTATGCGACTCATACGGGGATTAGTTTGTGAAAAAAGAAAAATGGCGGAACAGACGTTATTCCGGACACTGGTTGGTGAAACGCTTCAGATCTTTACTATGATATTCGCGTCTATCAATCCGCTATCAATAATGTCGACTAACTCTGAGAGCTTCAATCGACTCTGATCAATATTTGGCGATTACATAACCTCAACATTTACCAATCATCAACTCTTGCCAGATGTTTATGGAACTTTGTAATCATAAACAGAGGTTAACTAGACGTAATAAATCCTAGAAATACAATTTTCTCTGCCAAATTTCAACTCGAATTTCAATACGAGTTAAAACCTCTTCGAGTATTTGTTACTATCGGAGATTTGCTTAGTTAAATTTTTTAGTACTATATCCTTGGCTTTTTGATGTAATGAACCGGGTAAAAAAAGTTGATACGCTTGAATATTTCGTTAATGCGTGCACGAAATATGGTTTTAAAAGCAGCAAATATTACATTTAGTTAAATATCTTTAAAGACATTTGGCTGAGTGTATGTGAATTTACTGCGTCATGTGTAGATGAAATTTTTTTTTTTTAATATTCTCATTACGCTGTATAAGTATTGTTTTATTATCGGTGTAGACAGACGGCTGAAACAACAAAATTTGGTATTATAATGTTTCCACGTGAACAGCACATACGGCTATTAAAGGAGACTATGCTCGTCTAACCTAAGACGACGTAAGAGTTAGTAGTAAAATCTACAGTTCATCGAAACCTAATACAAAATATTTATAAGCTGATTGCTTCCTTCAACTTTCAATATTTTGCCGACTGCCGATAGCTCATGCCTCCCTCCATCAGTTTAATGACTCCAAACCATTTTACCGTACCACGTCTAGCCTTCGATGGGTAGTAAGTCATAGTTGTCAACCGATATCGTATGTGTATTAAACCTAAAGCAAAAAGATTAACACAAAATTGCAATTTGTTGTCCCATTAGCTTGTGTAAGCGTCAGAATATATCAACCCTTGATAGAATGAAGAGTGCACGAATATATGTATATGCATCTAAGACCTCACGAGGTAGTATCATCAATTAATTTGTACATTCTGTTGTGCAAGAAGAAGGCGAAAACCTTACATAAAGCTTAGACATGACCGATATATATGTATCTATATATATATGTATATACTTAGCGAACCGGGATAGTTTACCTTTGAAAATGAGCGCGAACGCATCGAAAACTGATTTGGTCATCGTATAGGGGATGTTAATACGAAAGCCCGTCTCCCCCGCTTATGTTTCTCAGTCACCAAGCGCAGCCACTAAAATCCAAACATACAAACGATGCTGATTGGCTGAAATATTATTTTATGTACGCAATATGAATAAAATATTACGTAACTTTTGGATATTGGTTTGAGACGATTGACATACGAAAAATTCGCCTTAAGACGAATATAAATTTTCGCTTTTTTCAAATTTGCAGATGATTTCTCGCACTACGTGCATGTATGTAAACGTCTGCTACATCCGCCCGTAATAATAACACAAATTACAAACTGATTATGCAAGCGATTTCTTAAATTTCAGATTTCGGATTTGTAGAAATTATAAATTGATTTAATGGCGAAACTTGAAAAATGCTATTTAAGAGAACAAATTACCGTTAAGTAGACTACGCCTTTTATCTATGGAGTTAAGAATATATTGAATCTGCGATGTGTGTATCTTTCGTATGCATTGAAATCATTTAACAAATTTAATATACCCTCCGGTTCACCGTAATAAGCAAATATGCTTTATGTGCGACGATTTACATGCTTGTGTTTAATTTAAATTCGTTTAATGCAATCACTTTGAGAACGATGTACTTCTCACGTTCATTTATTCATATATATTCCCGCGTAATGTGTACTCCGACCATTTAATGTTATCTCATAAAATAGTATTCATGCTAGACGGGTTCCGTAACACGGGTGGGATCGATCGATCGCGGTGTTCGCTTTCCCGCTTTTATAGGCCAAATTTTTGTATGTTTACTGCGACAGCCCGTAAATGGTTCTCATTTACACGACTAATTCTACAACTAATTTGAATTCTCTCTAACTTCTTTTTGTCTTTCGTTTTTTTTTTTCTCTTTTTTTTTTTCGTTAAAAAAAAATTTATTAAGCAGCATTTTTCGGTCTTGTATCCATAGTGGGCATGATTTATCAGATCTCTTCTGTGTTCAATCAAAAAAAAAAAAAGAGAAAAATGCCTACATCAGTTAAATAAGTTTCTCATTAGAAAGTTTACATCTACATATGACGGACACGTGGAAGATTTTTTTCATACCGATAGATATCTTGGAAGTTTGCGACACACTTGTAAGTTGATTCATTTAATGCATTTTCCAACGTATTCGTTTCTCGTATCTTTTCGGTTATAAATTGTAGATGAAAGTTACGAGTAAATAAATACACGTTCTGTAAACATATGAACAAACATATATTCAGAGCATTATGTAAAATAAAATTCATGTGCATTGGCAACGTGCAGCAAGAGATACCTGCAAAATTACATTTGAACTCTCCTGATAAAACGCCACTACTAGCTTAGAAACGCGTAGGAGTAGATGCTTGCTGCTTAGATGTTTGCTGCTTTCGTCAGAGTGCAAACATTATTAGTTAACAGCAGCCTACAAATTCTATCACAGATATGGGTGTATATATATATATATACATATATATAGTTGATTTTGATGATGGAATTGTGAAATGATTATTTTTTCATTCGTTTTTTTATTGCTTGCTTGTCCTGCGTAATGCCGTTGTTTTTGAAAATCATAATAAAAACGCACACGCACACGCACACATGTATGCGTATTTTCTACTTTTTACATCTAAGCACATACCACACTTATAAGTGCGTATATACAAGAAAGACAATCATCAGAGTGCTTTATAGTTAGACGCACATATATACACATCTGTAGATAATATAGATAATTATGTGCTGGAAACGAGGTAAGTAATGTTATATTATGGATATCTATCATCATTTACTCATTGGTTTTCATAGTTTTATTTAATCACGTTCACAACATCAGTTGTAGCGATTTCCTCTTCCGCTTTGAATTGACCAAAGACAAAGCCGTATATTTTTCCCCATTATGAGCGTTACATGCAGTTCGTTGCCATTTCAAAGCTCTTCTTTCATTTTTCATATTTTTCCCTTACATGTGCTAAAAGTTTTTTAATTTATTTACTTTTTTTCTTTTTTCTTGTTCTTAAGCCCTAAAAGATTCCAAATTGGTTAAGATATTTCTTTTCATCCGTTCCTCTTTTTATTTGTTATGATTGTAAAATATAATCGAGTAACTATATGAAAATCAGATTAACATAAACGTCTTGGTCTAAATGTTACGACCCAAGTTTGAAACCTCTTCCACCTAAAATAGTTAACTAAACTGACTAAAAGAATGAGAAAAAAAAAACAATTGAAATTTCAATATGCTCTCCGATCGATAATTATATATAATTATTATTATTAATATGAAATCATTACACTACTACTATATAATACGTACTTGTACTTAATGTCCGTAAAAAATGTTAAGCAAATATTCTTAAGCATATTATCTATAAAAGATCTCATCTCCATCATATACTTATTTGAATTTATGGAAAAGAATTTATCCAGTACGAGTACAACTTTATTACTTTCAAATTTCTTTATACGTAAATAGCTTTCGAAAAATAAAACGAATGCATACCCACATTAGGTCCGTACGTCCTAGGCCTAGGTGAGCTTTCGACACTTGCAAAAGCAATCTCAAGATCTTTTTTTCGTTTAATCCGTTAAATGTTTATGTATGAGTTACGTTTGTTTGTAAAATAGACGACAATAGCAGAAAAAAAAAGGTAACGCCGAGACAGATCTTTCTTTACACTTGAAATTTATAAACAAATTAACTACAGTTGATAAGATTGTGTGCACGTTTGCCTATCAAAAGACTTTCCAGTGTTTTTATTGCATCTGCATAATAATTTCCTGGCGTCCGAAAGATAATTCGATAATTAACCTATCACCCCTTAATGAGTAAATTAATGTCCACGAACGAGAGGATGTGTGTGCACCATCTCCGTTGCTCGGAGAAAGCGAGACTCATCTCATTGTCTAAATATTTAACACCCCCACGATTTCGAAGTTACCGCGGCCACTACGAAACTCTACGAAATATGCAGTTCCCAGTTGTCAGGACGGACGACTGCTCTCTGTGCCCAACCTGACACTCCCACTCCCTGAGGATGTTTTATGAAGCCATAGGCAATACTTAGACAGGGTTTAGTTACACTTGCGTGTAATATTTGATACAATGCCGCCATTCTGCCACCATTGCCAGACTGCAAGAGACTATGGTGTCTAGCAAGAGTGCTCTTCAACCAACTTTGTAACTGACATAATTCAATTCTTCCATCAAGCGTGTGGCATATTGCGCCGTTTCCTTAAAAATGGATGGCAAAGATACTAATTCCTATAAGTACAAAAAAAGAAAAAGCGAAGAAGGTCAATACCGTAGTCATAGTCATGACAGAAATCTAACGTCACGACAATTACAAAAGAATTTATATTATTTTCCGAACGTTTTTTCTAGCAGTTGAAATCGGACCAATGCTTTTGCGATTAGTAAGAGAACATACTTATTTTCCTACGAATTCAAGAACGATCGAATTTCGATTTTTGAAAAAGCGAGTACACATACATACAAAATTAATTCTAAAATTACTCAAAAGTGAAAAGCGATGGTAAAAGATATAGAAAATGGAAATTCCCACGACATCAATATCTCGGCCATGTGAGTCATGTGGGAATATGTTATTCGATTTTTAGGCAGGTATAGACGAAGGTAACGAAACATGAGCTCGCTTAGGTATACTATTTCTAAGAAAGTTTTGTGTACGAATACGATTCAAATGTTCGACAATGTATAAGGCATTTGCATCCTACTCGCTCTGTTTGCCTATCGTCGTTTGAGTTAAATGGAATGCCAATCAACAAATTAACATGTGAATCATTAACTCGTTCAAGGTATTTCGATTAATATTTTCGACATGAAGCGCATTGTGACCCAGCTTGCCCCGACGTGAGCAAAGAAAGCAACGTCAAGGATTGCACTTACGTGATGCCGTCACAGTGATCTTCTCGCTAAACTCAAGTTTTCTGTCTCAACGAAAATGTAACCGTCATTTAATGGAATGTATATGTATATGTCGGTCCCTTTGTCTTTACTAATTGCGACCTCAAATTAGGCGTTTTCAAACTAAATTGATCCGTGGGCTCATAGGTAAGTCCATAGCTAATAAAAAACTTTTGCAAGGGAATCTAATTATAAAAATAAAAACCACGAAAATATGCGAAATATTAATCATTAAAACATTCGGTTTGAGGAGAATATAATTTCTTTATTATTTTCTTTTTTAGTATTTCTTATTATTTTTATGTACGTGCAGAGGAACAAATGTTAATGCACTCGTTGAACGAAACGAATGAATGGCATTTAAAAATGATAATAGAAATTTTAAAATAATAAAACAAAAAGAGAAAAAAAAAAGTGTAAAAACCTTATTTCATTTTTTCTTTTCCTTGCATTTATTTCACTTTTCACTTATCATCGTCGTGCTCACTCAGCTGAGGCCTTTTGAAATTATTTTATCATTTTCTTTTTAGTTGCACTCGAAGTCTGAATGCAAACAAACCAAAGTAAGTGTGCGTCGTTACATTCGTTATACATTATATACGAGAGAAATAAATAGTATGTGCTATATGTATGTGGAATGACGTTTATGCGATTGTTAGTTGGTTGGTTTAGGTTTACTGTTTGTATGAGGATTTAAAACGAAATCAATTCTTCAATTCATTAAAACTTATTTTACTGAACACACGACGACGATCAATTTAGAAGAAATTTGTCACAAACAAAAGTTAAAGAGAAATGCTCGTGATTGAAGCTGAAAAAATTTTATTTGCCTGATGTCACCACCAATCAATCGAAGGTATCCACAAAACCCAATCGACAATTAAAATTATTATTGTTATTGTTATTATTATTACCTTAGCATTTTTATTTGGAAGTAGACTAAGTTCACACAATTAGATACAAAAAAACTTAGCCGATGGTATTTTTGTTGAAATGCGGCTACCTTTTTCCCATATATGTAATGAAGCTTCCATCCGAGCATTAAATTACTTAAGAAAAGTTTTAGTTGTAAAAACCACTTGTGAAATGTAAAATAAGGAAAGACTTGTAAAGGCGATCATTACTTTTCACCTTGAGCCCTACCATAGCTTTTTTCCCCCTTTTTTTTCCGTAAACCAAACTATGTATCCATCTACTCTTGCATTTTATAACAATGAAATATTTACGTTCGTGCGTAATTCCAAAAGTCCAAGTATTTGTATACATAAATGTCTTCGCTATTCCCCATAGGAATGTACGTTAAATTTACGATACGTTCACAACGCACAGAGAAATGCATGACAGATCCTATAAATTGTATATATATGCTTGGATATCTTGATCGTGATGGATTATGAGATGAGATAATACATCGGTCAAATAATTTTTTTTTGCAAAATTCGAAACTGTTTTCATCAACAAAGTCAGTCTCGCTTACAGAAGGTAACACAATCAGTCCAACGTTTTTCTTATATTTTGATGTATTTTTATGGAACAATTTGCGTCAAGATCCCAAAAAATATGCGTCAGTTTCCAGAATGGTCTAAATATTCGCTATTGCAGATAACAAAAGCAGCGTCACTCCCAACAATAATTGTCGCCTGTCAATAAATAATTAAATTGAAATGACATGAAATTTTGACATTTTTTTTTTTTTTTATGAGATGGAATCTGTATGTCAATCCTGGTAATTATTGATCGATTTATTGTAAGCTAGTTATTTAAGAAAAAACTTGACGCCACATTATCATAAGGTAGTGGAAAGGTGTCAAGCCAATCAAGGAATGATGAGTAGTAATAGTTCTTACGTTAAAGTTTGAAATTGAAAATGAAAACGAAAACAGAATGTAGGGACAAGTATAAAATATATGTACTGCAAATATTATTTTGTGCGAATGAATATAAATGTGAGTTCGCGGAGAAGGAATATAAATAAAAAAAAAAAAACTAAAAAAATAAATAAGTAAAGGAAAAAATGTCAACTAATTGCAGTAAACAAAGCACCCACGTCTGCTTGAGTTCGTCCTTCACAAATGATGTGATAGGGTGCGAGTATATATATTTGTGTATATATATATTCGTGTATTTATTTACTCGTTGTTCTTGTTGAACGCATACGAAATGACCTACTGTCGTCAAACAACAAGAGGATAAAATGATTGCGTCAAGCAATAAAAGAACGACGCAAGCAAACATACTTGATATCCTTTAAAAAGAGACTATCTCCCTCCACCTGTCGAATCATCTGATAGAAAGATTCTTTTTAACCTTATTAATTTTTGCGTAAAATACATAAGCATTCGAGACATCTTATAACAACAAAGCGCAAATATTTTCAATTGAAATAAAAAAAATATATATCATGTCGTGGCAAAGACTTATGGCGTGCTTATCCATTTACATATGATTTATCGACAAAATGCAGTGAATGATGTAATAAAAATATGCAAATCAGATTGATGGATATATACAAAGGAGCTCAGTCCAAGTTGAATATGACGCGAAATTGATCCAGAACCATATCCTAATCGAAGTAGCATATGTTTGATACATATTTGCTTTCACTTACAAATGAAATGACAAAATACGTTGCGCACTGAGTCCCACGAACCTAAGAGTTATTTAACACAGCACACATAGGGACTCAAAGCTCAATTTGACTCTAATGCACAAAACTTTGAATGGATTTACGCAGAGATGTGTTCAAGAAACCGCAAAAAGAAATCATGAGAATTTTATTTTATATACGTATTATAAATGTAAGATATATACGCATTTATAAATGTAAGATTTAGAAATTAATACCCATCAAAAAAAAAAAAAAAAAAAAAACTTTTCCACAGATCAATCAAAAAGAAAAAAAAAAAAAAAAAAAAAAAAGATCGCATGCTAGTTTTAATATTTTATTGTAAATGTACCCGCAAGCCAATGAATTCCTTCTCTATTTGCAAAAACAAGCTATCAATTATGAATAGTCGATGATATCGATTCGATGTAATCGAATTTGTTTTTGTAAACGCCCTCGTTATGAACACAAACGAATATGACAGGCGTCGCTCGTATAATACGATTAACTTGCACCGTGCTGTATTGAAACCGTGTTATAGATAACTTTTTTATTTATTCATTTTAAACTAAAACATAACATGGCACAACATTACTTAAACTTTGAAATAATATTATAAATCAGGACAATGTGTACCGTGTGTTGTATTGAAAATAAGTCTTAAGGTGTAAACTTTTACGATAACTGAAATTTCCTTTCAACTATACAAATAGATGAAAAACTAAGTTAACTTAAAGTTAATATGCCTGAATGGCCGAAATGCAAGAGTATCGACTATCTTTTAATAAAAGCCGAAAGCCTTAGATGCTAGTGCTTTAAGACTTTAGTGTTAGAATTTATTCTCTGATTACATTCAACATCATGATGAAATACGAAAAAAAAAAAATTATATATTTTCAAATACAAGTAAAAACACTATAGTAGAGCACGCCCATCATTAAATATTTTACACCACTTTACTATTATCCATTACATGGAAAAGTAGTCCGATCGCCCTTGGGCCGAAACACGTCCATGTACTCAATTCCATCAAAATATGTAAAAAATTACGGACTGTAGGTTGAATAAAACAAGACAGACAGGCAGACGGACAGGCAAGATTAAATCGATTAGGAAAATGATCCTGAATCCATGTAATAAGTAGTGAGTCTATCCCAACACACCCATTTACACCATGTGGATGTTACATACATCCGCGCAAACTCAGTATACCATCGCATTGCAGGTGGTGTACGATTACAAAATTAGTTTTTCATCAAAAATTACAACTAATCCATTTTCTCTTTACTTTTTCATTTTTCTCAATATTGGTTGGAATTCTTCTTCGCTAGTTATTTCTCCATCAAAAAAGTAAAAAGCGATTCAAAGAAAGAAAATCTAGCGCAACACGTATAATGTATAATTTTTGAAATCGTGTTATATCGGAACCGTGTTATAGTAATCGCAAATTTTGCAATGTGTTGGATCGAGACCGTGTTTCACACGTACCATGCCGTACGAGGGACGTCTGTAGTTCATTCACTCTTTCGTTCTGCTTAAAAATGATGAAACGAATATTTTCTCTTTGCTGAAGGACATGAACGCATATTTGTTTTATGTATTATTTTAAAATAAACCGTTTCATATGTTTCTCTATAAATTTGAATGCGAATAAAAAAGCAAAAAAGAAAGAAAAGTTCAACCGATGCCTTTACAGGTGGCAAATGTTCGTACAAAACATTTAACTTTGCATATGTGCAACAAATATTTGTGTATGTCTACTTGCATATGCATACGTGGGCATAAGTACTGGATACACATACATTTGAAAATGTATTCACTTACCTATCATGCAACCAACGTCATCTAAACCCTATACTCAGCCGTGTTGCACACATATGGCGATGTTGATAATAATAATATTGTTTTCAACTATTTACGCCTTTTCCTTTAATGACGCCAGCCAACTAACTTTAAAAAAATGATTACATTTATATATATATATATATATGAAAATTGTTTTTGTCTCTCGCACCTTTATTTGTACTTTTTTCATGCCAATCCACGATTAATATAGGCATACTAATTTTATCATTCTGCTTGTAAAATGCATATACATATATATATACATATGCAATACATTCGATTTATATCATGTTCTCGATCAATATCAAATTCTGGATTCGGTAACCTATTCAATTGTTGATTATTTATCTGCCTGGCTGCGTTGTTACTTATGTTACTTTAGTATAAGGAAAAGGACGAACTACGCTTTTTTTATAACAAACAAGGAAAAGCACTTTCGAATTTTCTTTTTCGATTTGCATGCGAGTTAGCTGGCTAGATCTGGTCCGTTTATCGTTTATAATGGCGAAATTCTCAAAACCGTATAAAATATATTAATATATAGAAGGATGGGATATGGTTCGCACAATCACACAGTTTCACATGTACATCTAATAAATTACAATCGGCAAGCAATAGGAAATTATAAGAGAAAAATGCCATTCGCGTACATTTAATAAAAATGTCGTTTTTTTATGTACATGCAGTTAAGAGAGTTAGCGTATGCAAGATTCGTTCCAAACCAAATTCAATTTTCTAGATTGTTTTTTTAACGAAACTGTAAAGTAATTGCTCACCGCACGGCTAACCTGCATATGCACCTCTCATACAAGTGTTGCTTTAAATCTGGAGAAAAGGCCCACAGAATGCAACGGAAGAGAAATACTTAAAACTTCAGCACAATAACATATTTATAATTGCGTATGTATAGGTGCCTGACACTGTCTGCATGATGAGTTTTGGATGAGTGAAAGGCGGCGTTTTATTGTAAACTTCTTCTGTCTTTTATAAATAATATATATATATATATATATATATATATATATATATATATATATATGTGTGTGTGTGTATTTATATATTAGATATGGGTCAATAATTTCCAGTACAAAGTGTAATGAGAAACGTTTTCTTTTCTTTTTCGAAATTCGAGTTTATTCAACACAATATAGTCGCTTTCATGGGTGACACGATTAATCCAATGCTCCTCGAACAATTCAGGACGTGCGGAGAACAAAGCCAGATTTCAGTTCGCGCAAATTTTGCACGAGGTTTCCGTGCCACTCCGAGTAAACGTGATACTCATAATTACGAGAACAGCTATCTCATGCCCAAATTGTCATACAAAACAGCGAATACACAGAGTTTTGACATTTTCAGGATGTCGTTAATAATTTGCAGGTTCTTTTTTCATGTTCCCTCGCGTAATCAACTCTTTTGAGCGTTCACTGCGTTCCGCGTTATCGCTATTTGTATGACTTCATTTAAAACGACCAAAGCATCGGCAAATCGTTGTTTTCAAAGACGAGCAGTTGCCTTAACACCTATCAAAACAATGCCGACTTTGAAGGACTGTTTTTTTTTTTTGTTGATCGAACAGAAATTCGAATTCAACCGTTAATTTTGAAATAAGAAAAGATGCACACACAGATCATTGCAACTTGGTCAATAAGTGATCAAAAATTAATTACATGCAATTGCGAGTGGCGCCGCTTGAATAGCTTCTAAAATGACTATCAATTTTTTTCATTAGAGATGGCTTGTGCAACTCGTCCCGGAAATTATTGACCAATGTCAATATATATATATATATATATATATATATACATAGTATATGTATATAAATGTATATATAAAATATATGCATATAAATATATATTTAAAATAATAATAAATATATAAAAATAAAAAAATTATTCCCTTATATTCTTCTATACTGTCGTGCACTGAGTTTATTGCTAACAAAAACAAAAAGCAAGAACAAGTAGAGAAAAAACATCAATTGAGGTCACATGCAGTGGCAATGTAAGGCAATTGCACTCTTATAGCTGCTGTCACTGCACTCAATTCTGTGATGTCTTGTTCTGCCGTTACTGTTATATAGTTGTTTTTGCGCTTTATTCAAGAAATACTGGCACAATATATACATATATTATTTATATACATACATAATATATACATACAACATATATTGTTACAAATATTTGTATACAATATACATACATTCAATGTGTCCGTACGCGTGTGTTTTTGCATGTATGCTTGTATACATTTATATATTTATGTATCTATACATACATGTGTGTTTATAAAAACACAGCACAAAAAGAATAACAAAGGAATTATAAAAATAAAGTACGAAACCGACAGTGGAGTCAGACAAGGATCTGAAGACTTTTTAGACCGACCGTATTGTATCCAATACCGTTATCCAAGTTAGTAAAATGAGAAGAGTTAAATAAAAATTTCAACGATCCCTGCTGGCGCTTCATACTAATATTTAAAACATTGGTAAACTTGCTGCTTAGAGCAGGTGAAAGTATTAACAATCATTCACATTCCATACCCCGAAGGTGTATTGATTGATTCACCTCTAATTGTATACTCTATCGCTGCATTTGTACTGTTGCCTATTTGGGTAATAGAATCGCCAATTTTTTATAAAAATGAAATTACAATGTATCGCGTTGATCACCAACCAACGCTACCCGATTGCTGTATACTAGACAAACTAAATATTACTTATTCGTTGTGCTTACGAGTTGAAATTAAATCAATAAAGTATAAATTATTGATATTTTAATTATTAAGTTTTTATATAGACTGTGCAGCCGAGAATGCAAAGCAACAACTTCCATAAAAAAAAAAAAAAAAAAAAATTAAAATTTTACAACACCAAGTAAACGTTGAATAAATGGCGCGACGATGACTCAGAGATAATTTAGAGGTTGAACCCAATGAAAGTGAAAAAAATACAAGACAAATACAATCAACAATCATCTCAATGCAAGTCTTGGGCACCCCTTACCTTTGCAATAAATAACATATATAATGCATAGCACTTGAAAAGCTATTTGCTAGTTTCGCACTTGTGAGTAACGCCCTTGGCGATATGCTTGTATTTATTATATCTTTTTCAAGCCATGTTTTAAGATGTACGAGCTGTGCCGGTAACGGATACTTACGCACATCGGACAACCCGTAAATTGTATATATTCTTAATAAACATGCATTTAATCGCGTCATCTCTTGTGTGTACGGATGAAGTAGATGTTACGACGACTTCGAAACAGTTTCTTTGGAGAAAAAACAAAAAATTCCTCGCAAATTGTTTCTAATCACTTTCGTCTGGTATGGAGTTCAAAAATTACCCAAATTGATTCTGCTCACAATTATCAAATATGTGGTAGTTTTCTTCTTAGAAAAGAATGGGAAATCCTTTTAGATTTTACTAAACATTGAACTATGAAATTCGAGTGACGTAACGCTCCACTCAATAAGTCCCCAGTCTGACATGTATATATGGCAGCAATATTGCAATGAAGTTGCGTAAAGTAGTTGATACTCTAAAGCTATCAAAAGAGGACCCACCCACCATTTTGAGTGAACATTTATTCATGAGAAGAGCCTGTTCGACATGGGTGCCGCGTTCGCTCATCTTTCACCAACAACAATAACAACAACAACAATGTGTTGAAGCCGCTCACGCGAAACAGAAAGAATTTTCTCATGTCAAATGTTCAAATCGCCACTACACTCCAGAGTCAAATCGGCAATTAGTCGACTGGACAGCGAGTGACGCAAGCCATCCATCAAAGCATTCAAAAAGGCAAAAGTCCACTGGGAACTTTAAAGCGCCTGCATTAAATTACGATACGCATGGTGTAATAATATTCATCGACAAACTTTAAAAACGTACAAAAGAATCAATAGTGAATATTATGTAGCATTACAAGTGCGTTTGAATGACGATTCTGCGAAGAAAAAGACAGGCTAGACCGGAAACTTATTGAAGTATGTGATATATTATTAAAAAATTTTTTATTAATTCTAGCAGATCTTTTCTTAATATTCGCTGAGTGCGATTGGGATTTCTTAGTCAACACTGCCTGCCGCTTCATGAACAGAGACTTTATCGATTTATCTTGTCTTGAATTCGAAGTTTAAGGTTCATGTGCAAGTTGCTTAACGGGATGGTTGATTAATTAATATTATAAATAAATATAAATAAAATCGACTTAACGAATCGCTAACGATATTTTAAAATTAAGTTCAATTAGTGCCGCCACAAATATAAACTCTGATCCATTTCGGGTATTATAAAACTGAAGGGAACAAATTTTTGTAAAATTAATTTCACATTATATTAATATCTGCAATCGTTTGATTGATTGTTAGTCAATTTTGTGAAGGTGCCTTAACCGTGTACACCTTGATTTCAGATGCATAGGATTATATGAGCTTGGACAGGCGGACGTGCATCTACTGCAGAGACATATATACCTCACCTTTCTTGCTTTCTCTCCTTTTTCCATTTTCTTATTTTCTAAGTCCTTAACACTTTTCATTTTAGCCATATCTGCCCTATCTTGAATTGAAACTTGTGTGTTCAGGAATTCATGCGAATTGTTTTATAACTAAAATTAAGAATTTTTAATAATTAATTTGATTGAACTGTGCATATGTACTTTTTAATTACCCATTAGTTGATGCATATTTAGGTAAACCGATCATCATATTGCTCTTAATTAAGCTGCATTATTATAACGACTAAATTTCTACAAATTGATCTATATATCAATTAAATAACTTTCACAGTCGATGAAGGACCTGATTTGGTTCAAATTAAATACGGAATATGTCTCTTGTTTTTTGCGGAAAGTAAGAGCAATAATTATTTTTGTGATTATAATTTTTGCATTTTTTCGTGGTTGTTCCGGTTTTTAAAAAATAGTTCCTTTTAAGCAAGCGTTACGAATATATTCACGACAAGTTCTAACTCTTATCTTCCTCGGTCGCTACAACTTTGCGTAATTTAATAAGAGGTAGTCTGACTTAAATAAGCTGATTCAAAATCTTGCATTTTTTATACTCATCACCCAGGAACGAGGGGTATATTCATTTTGTTAAAACGTTTGCAACGCTCAGAACGAAGCTTCGGAGACCCCCACAAAGTACGCTTTTCGAAAGGGATAAAAAATCGCCGTTTTGCTCATTGCTCAGAAATTACAGCCGATAGAGTTACAACAATTTGCATGTATATTCGATGGGCGATGCCGTCGTGCTACCTGTTCCAAAATGGAAAAAAATTTACCACGTCTAACGTATATAGCAATTGGACGCTTTAAAAACCCCATAAAGTATATAAATTCTTAATCAATTTCAAATTCGAAATGCATTTAAGCTTATCAGCCTGTTGGTCTGTCCATCTGTCCGTCGGCTAAATCATGTAGTACACATTCACGCAATCCGCAAAAAGCAAGATATCGCCTACAAATTTGCAAAAGAGTTTAAAATTAGCCCAAGCAGGTCGAAGAATACGCCTACAATGCCCACACATCTTTTGAACGAAAATTGAAAACACCTTTGCATTTCTTGTCCTTTGCTCGGTGCTCACAAGCTATATCAGATACACGAACTATTCTACGAAAAAAGCAACAATCAAAAAACATGTCCACACGTCCATCCAATATTATTATATTATCCAATATTATGGAGTATGCAAATTTACATTTGTTCCTTTTTTTCAATCTCTTATACGATAACGGTGATGGGTATAGAAGATTCGGTCGCAACCGAATATAATTTTTTTACTTGCTTTTTTTTTTGAACCTTTGTGAAGCCTTCCGAGCGCATTTCTGAGTTTTATGAATTGAATGGCAAAATAGATATAAACCTAAATCTTGTGTAATAGTGGTGGTAGAGACATCAGGCAACGATATGTTGTACAAGGGTAGTTTTTATTTAACAAAAAGAAAAAACTAGTGTGGGTTGGTAAAATGACGTTATTTGTTATTATTATATCAATACATATACCTATGTGTACGCACATATTTACAAGTATCTACGTATGCGTAACGTAAGCATGCATATATATATTACGTACATCGTTATTAATCGACGGCACACCAACCAACCAGTTTTTACTTCAGCTTTTTGAAATATTGTTATTTTTATAACCACCACCGAAAGATTAATTCGTTTATTTGTCGTTTTATATGTCGAAAGCACGACTCGGCGGAGACCCCCGCTTAATAATATATATTCTTGATCAAGTTTACTTCCTTCAAATATATCTACAATTAATCTACCAAACCGCCAAGTTCATTAAGGATCAAACAATGAACGTTGCGTCGTATTCATGTCGAAACCTTGTCATTTACTCGACTCCCTTAACCATCTGTTGTTAATTTGCCGACTCGCAGAACAAGGAGAAGAACTTTACTTTTTGTATCGATTCAATTATATTATATTCGCTTCTTTGTTATTGAAATGGAAGCAAAACAGATAAACGTTGACGCGTATATCTTGTCTTTGTAATGCGTATTTAGTTCGTCCCTAAATTGGGTAAAAACGTAAAATATTTGCCAACAAAATAAATAAATGAATAAATAAATAGGTAAATAAGTAAACTAAAAATTTCAGAAAACAAAAATTTGTAATGATTTTCAAGAACTAAGCATGAGATAAACGCATTCAGGGTTACGTCGCTATCGCTATCGATTGATCTTTTACTTATTCATTTTTGATGAAAGATTCCTTCTCTTTTTGAATTTTCCCAGTACCTTTAGAAAAATCTCCAAAAACTCTCTTATAGCACATTCACACACATTGATTGCTTGATATTTGGTTTAGCATTTGCGATAATCAACTATTTCATGATTTGCCGACGATCTGAACAACGTCCCTGATATCAAGAGAAATGATTTGATGATCATTGAAGGTAACGATAATGCTGATGATTTCAAGGTAAGAGCAAATTTCTTCAAAAACATTTATTTTTTATACCCTACACCGCTTGTGGTATCAGGGAATATTAAGTTTGTCTGGATGTGTACAATACCCCGAAACACTTGGGTTAGATCCCCCACCCCCAGCCCCACCATAGCGTATATATATTTTTAACCTCACGCTCATACCATTTGTCACTCCACTTACTAGCACTGACACGAAATATTCTTCTATACCTACATACTCTACAGAATTTGGATACAGTTTTTGTTATTTTAGAGAAACTGCTGAGAGTCAATTAGATTCGGACAATACAAGTTTTAATTTTGAAATATAATCTTAAAAAATTCAAAAGCAAACTTGAAAACATTTGAAGGTACAATTTAAAAACCGGAGCGGAATCATTACCCGGTTTAGCTAATGAAACCAACAGGAGAAAGAAAATTTCGAAGATCAACTTTAGTCTTCTAAATAAAGTGATTGTTTTTTGCAGATTCACGGCAAAGAGGCGATCATGATCAAATCGGTTTAGCAACTCATGTTGTTAAGGAATGTATTTTCACTTTACGGTAATCGAAACTACGTATTTGAGTCCGGTGATGGGGTTTTTGAAAGCAAAATTTTCAAATCAATTAACTGAAAGTAACACGATTTTTCGATTAAAGTCAATGCTCATCCCGCACTCGATTTTTACTTACTATAATTATGCAGTTACAATATTGCTCCATTGATATTGATATTGATATTGATATTGATATATATATATATATATATATATTAGATAGATAGATAATTTCACTTTACGTGTAACGAAGACTAGAACTAGAACTACGTACTAGACTACCACGAGAACAAAAGTAACAACAGGGTGACAGGGTGACATAATGGTGTGTCTATCTATGCACGATGCTCGGTCAAAAATGTAATTTGAAACTCTTGACGAGTAACCGTACAAATTAAATGTATTTAAATGTATACACACATTCCATAATAATAAATTAAATAAAAACGCAACTATATGCGGGCAATGAAGAGCTCAACGCGATATATATGCGTTAGATGTACAGACTTGCGCATAATGTGTATACATTGTTATCGGGTTCTTTGTACAAAAATTAACCCACAGTTAATGTATTCTTAAAATGTTATCAGTTCGTTGATTTCATTATTGTTCGTTGTTTTTCAAGTTGTTGCTTAAAGTTATTCGATATGAATTTCAAAACTTATCGTGTATGGATGAAACGAGTCAGGCAAGTAAGCCTGCAACGAAAACGTATTATAATCCAAAACTGCGCTATCTTTAACTTAAAGGTTATTTATTTATTTATTTATTTATTTTTTTTATTTATAAAACTGAGCTACAATAGCTATCGAGCTACAAACCAATCTACGACTTAAAATGTAAATCTTATCCTATTAAGGAATTCTTTGACACCTTGAGACTGGTTGTCCGCCTATAAATGTTAATCGTAAAATTATTTGAGTACGGAGTGGAGGCGTATTACTAGATCGGCACAAACAAGCAAACTTTCACAACATTTTGTCTGGAATATTAAAAAATTTGCAGTCGATGCTCTTTGATTACGTTACTCATTTCCGATACTGATATTGCAATTACTGCTAGGAACCCGAAACAGGTGAAATATAGTTCATAATTGAGTCACTCTACTTTCTCCAAGTTTAACTAATTGAAATTCACGAGTGATTTAATAAAACTGATGTTTAAATGCTACCGTTCAGCAGATCACACGATTTTCTAGCGAAGGTAAACCAATTAGTCTATGCCTAAGTTCATTCGAGTGGCGGGCAAAGAGTCTGGCGCAAATAATAAGATCTACTTCCGAACAGACTCTCAATTGGGAAGCAAAGCATATGAAAGCATACTCTAGAACGAATCTGAACAGACCAATAAATGAATGTCTGTCCTCGACTGTCGCTTAATGAAGTGAAGCAAAGCAAACTTTCACTTTATTAACTATTTGTAATTTATGTAGATTGAAGCGAAGCTTGTCATTAAAGGAGAGGAGACGCCTAGATTGGAAGGCGACGAGACCTCTTCCAAAATTTAATGTCATAAATTTGATAAAATATGGGCAGAGAAACACTTCTAGAGATAGTCCACCTTTTTTTGCATTTATTCAAGTTTAAACACATCAAGTTTATATATATATATGGCGATTATGTGGACCGACTTTCTAGGAAACTAAGACACTACTTTGTCCAAGAAATAAAGTCAAATGCACTTTTGTTTGCTCTGTTTGGCCTGGCGCAAGGAATTCATTGCGCATAAAACCACGATAATCGAAGAAAACTGTCAACATCAACTTGATTTTCGAGCGAATTTGGCGCGATTTTTTCAGTCTTGACTCACCGATATTCGCTATATTCGCTCAATTGAAGAAATCATTGTTTTGCAGACATTATAAAAATCGGATCAAATACTTTTTGTGTGGTACAAAGCGAAGTGCAGCGGAAACACTAATCACCTTTATGATGTGAAACTCGGCACAGACGTTCGTTGCCGCGCTGTTAATTTAGAAAAATATTTCTGATATTCGATATAGCTGCGCGTAGTTTAACTTGAATATTGCTGTAAGTATTAAACACAATAGGAATTTCACCTGCACACATAGGAATTTTAGTATCCCGAATAACCCCAGGGAGATAGTTAAGTTATAACACAAGCCACAAATAGTACTGAAATGCCCGTCTTGAACGATCTCTGATGTTATATCAACATGCGATTGAAAGTGCGGCAAGCTACGGCTATCAAATCGCATAACAATTCCACTATAATAGTTCGCATAAGTAACCGAAAAAATCTCTCTCCGTAGACATTTTCTCACTCTTTACCCTCAATTGAATTAATTTATCACATCTAAATTTTTCAGAAACACCCTTTCAAAAATCCACATATGCAGAAGAGGCAGCAGGCGTTACGAGCATTGGCAATTTTGTCTATTTTCGAAATTCTGAGCGAAATTCTTCATCTTGATATATGAGATTAAAGTAAATCTGTGAAAAAGTGTTTTCAATTTTTCTCCCAACTTTTTTGAAGGTTCAAGTGTTTGCGAAATAAGATTATAATAGGAGATTGATTGATTGATTGACTGATTGATTAATTGCATGTCCAGTAATAACATACAGTGCAGAGATCTTTCATAGAAGCGCCCCATTTTCGTTTACGTTTGTGTACAACGTTTGCAAAACATTCGAATTTTTTTAGTTGAATTTGGCTTTCAACAATGACAGCGTTATAAGCACTTCATAAGAATGAATTTAGATAGTTTTGAACATCTTGATAAATAAAAACTTGATAGCCTTTACGAATATAAGAAATTCGAAAAGTGAAATCTTCTGATTATAAGGCACACTTCTCAGGGCTGCACATTTCGACCAATGGTGTCAAGATCTGCCAACGCAAGGGTATCGCGGTGCGGTCTACGTTCGCTATTTAATACTTGATTGTCACATATAGAATTCAACTACAACTACATATAGAAAAATTAAGTTTGTCATTCGTTGTCCATCCAAGTCAATTACGACCTTTATCGCTATATGCCGGCCGGCTATTCATTAAGCCATTTCTAAGTGTTGACTGTCTGCGATATGTGATATCACAAAGATGCAAACATGCAACGAAAAATGTATCTCTGCAAATGATATGCACGGTAGCAATGAATGTCGAAGGGCGCCAATCTGGCTTGATTATTGAAAATAAAATTGCTTTTTAGATATTTGAAAATTTTTTAAAATATTTTTGCAAAAAAAAAGAAGAGAGCCTATGGGCAGTGCTCCTTCTCTTGTGTTGCATAAAAATTAATTTTGAAATAAATAAACAAATAAATGATAGAAGAAAAAAAAAAAAAAAAGATGTTAACATTGGAAATTTCTTGGAAAATTTTGCAAAACAATTTTTATTAAAATTTTCGCAAACAAATTTTCAAACGCTGGGAAACCTTTGCCTAACCAATGTATGTACGATTCCAAATTTATTCCTTTCTTGTTCTTCGTATTTTGTGTTCTATTTACTTTTGCTTTATTGAAAAGGAAAGAGAAAACAATATTTTTTAAAACAGTGGATCTTTCGAAATTATTTCTTTGAAAATTTTTCCACATATAAAAGTTAATTTTAAAATTTTCATAAAAAATGTTCCGAAATTCTCAAGACCTTATCTACGCAATTGTTACTAACACAATTTCAAGACAATTTTTCCTCGCCGTCGTTGTCGTTGCTCATGACTTTAAACGGCGGTTACGGCTTCAACAATTGTCGTAAGTAAATAACAAAAACAGGTCGATAAAAATAAGATTATTTATAAAAAAAAAAAAAAAAAAAAAAAAAAAAAAAAAAATATTGAAAAAAAGCACAGCGGTGAAAACAACAAAAATAAATAATTAGCAATTTTAAGCATATCTCTAGTCGAGTCTCAGATACCAATATCAAAAAGAAAAAAAAAAAAAAAAAATTCAACAAATAATATCATTGAGGTAGACATTGTTCTGAAAGTTATCAGCCATGACGCAAAATAATAATTAAATACAACTATACTCTCACATGAGTAGTATATAGTATACATACATCTATAACGTATCTTCAATTTAATATAAAAACATACTCGTTATATTGTTGTTTACTTACAATGATCACACACAGAGCAATGCGTAATATATTAATAAACACAATCTAAAGTTTACCTAAAAAAAAAAAAAAAAACAGAAAACACAAAAACAGAACAAAAAAATTAAAAAAAAATAAATAAATAAAAGTTATATATTTTAAAAATAAAAATTGTAATAAATAAAAGCCCTGATAAGTTAATACCTTTAGATTGTTTATAAACTGAAGAATAAGAAGTTCGCTAAATAAAGTGAAAACGTAGCATTAAGATGAAACGCGTGATAAAAGAGAGCCTATCAACGATTTGTATTTCGTTTATTTTTAGAATACTTACTTATACTTGAAAGAAATGATCGAAATAAAGAGAAACAGAAAAAAGCGGACAAAACAGAATTTATAATATTTACAATGAGATCGAGACGAAACAGGTAACTGGTGTGTTATGGTGTGTTATGGTAGCGCGCACCGAACAGTATGCAGAATTGATAAATTTATTTAATAATAAGAAGAAGAATGTATGTATGTAATATAATTTTTTGTTTGTTTTGTTGTTTTCTTTTTTAAATATTCCACATCCATCACTTGCAGCCATAGAAAGAATTACAACTGCCTTTGACACACAAGCCGTATTAACGAGATCCGCCCATGGCGAGTGTTACTTCTTTTCAAATCTCAAAATAATGCTCCAGTGTAAAAATTATAGATCAAATGACAACATCATTGCGGCAACTGTATTATGTTTTTAAGGATCTTGATAAATCATTCTATAAAAATGGTATCGAAATATAGAGGATTGCACCCCTGGCTCTTTAGAGATTACATTGTGTCACTCTTGTAGGTGCCTACTATTGACGAATAAAGAAGAATTTTCAAAAAAAAAAAATGTTTTTTTTTTCCGGGAACTATTCACAGCTTATTTATATAAAGTATTTTATTTAGTTAACCATTCAGAACAAAATTGTTTTTGCAATAGATTCAATAAAAGGAAAAAAGAGATGAATAATTTACCAATTGAGTAGTGAGGTCACATGGGTTAATTTGCCTAATTTTGGGACTAAACTTGACGAGAAATATACAAAAATAAGCAAGAAGATTATACCCGTTTTAGGGTAAACATATGCTTAGTAGTCCGCTTCTCTCATAAATTGTAACTGCTTTACAAATTCTAATCGAAAGTTTTGTACACTGATCTTTCAGATCAAGCATTTATAGTAAATTTTAGCTCAACCTCTCTTTAAACCTTTCGCTTCAAATATTTCATCAACGATCCTTCCATTGTACCTACATAAATGGGAAATCAAATGCTAAATGTCTGACCACATTTAAAACTATATTATAATTTAAAATTTTCTAACTCTCGTTTAGTAGATCACGCTTAATTTTGCACTATTCTTTTTCAATCATACTTCTAAATACTAACTCCACTATTTAGATTAATAGTTCAAATTTGTTTCAATTGTTTGTTATCACCTTTCTACCAATAGATGATATACAGACAAAGGGACGGATAGAGCTAAATTAACTTGAAAATGTTAAACTAATCGTGAGTATAAATGTTTCATTGAGTTTTGAATGGACATTTGTGGCTTTTGAAAGAGAACGACATGTGTTCGAGTAGTAAGGATAGTAAAGACTACGTATATGCTCTAATAAGTGGTCCGATCTGAACCTGAACGTTTTCAATAGCGCTCGTCATTGGGGTCAAACACGTCAATGCCCCAAATTTCATCAAAATCTCTCAAAAGAAAACAAAACAGACGAACGGACAGACAAGCATAGAACAATTCGGAAAGTGATTCGGAAGTGAAGCGATCATTATAACAAAACTCTTCTGGATGTTATATACATCCGCGCAAACTTACCGCGCATACACCCGTCTACCACAGGTCGTGTAAGATGTGAACATTTTTTTCTTTTAGATAAGGTAACATTATCGACCTAAACGCAATATCAACAGGCAAACTAATATGCCTGAAAGGATTTTGCCAGATATGCTGAGCAAGGACATACATATACACTTTTTTAATTGCCTTCTTAAGGCTTACTTCCTAAGTATTACAAACGTTTGACGAATTGCAAAAAAAAATATATAAATATTCTCTCTGGTGGACTTTGAAAAAATATTGATCAGTTTTTCATTTTTTAATGAAAAATGAAAAAAAAAAAAATAATAATAATAATAATAATAATTTTAATAAAATTTAACTTTAGGGATAGTAATAGCGTTGCGGAGAAATATATGTCAAGATTTTTTTTAATCCTTATTTCTTGTTGACTATGTTTAAGTGTAATTTAGAAAAAGTTTTCAGAGGCTTGTAAGAGGAAGAATGCATACAAAGCAGACGAGTGCAAAAATGTTGTTGACTCACAAATACAAAATGAACAAATCTAAACAGTCAACAGCTGCAGCAACAAAAATTGAAATAATAATAACAACAACAGCAACAACAACAACACCAATAACAAATTCAATTTTAAGTTATGTAAGAAAGGGCACATTTGCGTACTGAGTTATTTCTCTTCTTATAGACAAAGAGTACGTCGCGGGTAGTATTGCTCTAAAAACAAACCACATAAAATGCATTAAATGCAAAGCAAGTAAAACTACGATAATCGCATGAAAGCGAATCTTGGATACCCATCATCACCTACCTAGTTGTAAAACTTTTCGACACTAATGACCAAAAATCTTCCTTTTCTTGCTCTTTCTTTCTTTCCTTCTTCTTAAACAAATACAGAACGTAGAGTTGCTGTTCGAATGACGAGAGCAAAACATTTGATGACGTTTTTTACAAACATTCGAAACAATTATTAAATGATCAAGCATTTATCGTAAATATTCTAAATTTTGAATTCTTTATTGTCATTTATGATAACAAGAGCTCCAAAAGTTCAGGTTGGTATCTATGTTCATTCAATCGAATTCGAATTTTGCGGCTTTTGTGCGGTAAAGTGCGGAAAAAGAACATGACACCCGACAGTTAGGGGTAATTGCAAACGAAGTGTTACGCGGCGTGTGGGGTTGGGGGAAGAGAAAGACAGAGAGAGAACAAAGCGTTTTCATAGTTGGGCCGTGTTTTAAAAATGACGTAAATTTGACAATCGTCTTAAGTGATAAGGCGGCTCATTTTCGTCTTCTTTCATCTTTCCTCGCCGTTAATCGACAAAATTGTCGCATGTAGGATTCAGCAAATCCCCGAGTGATTGTTGAGAAACGACAATGCAACCTGTTTGCTGGTAGTTATCAGTGGAAGGCGTCATTGGACCATTCTTCTTTGAAAACGTGGCTGGTTAGCCAACAATCGTAGTTAATGATGTTCGCTCTTGATACGACATGATAAGCAACTATGGCATAAGATGGTAGCACCACAACGGTAGCAGCATTTTCAATTACGTAAATTTTGAGTCACCCTGTATATATGTAAACATTGACACCGTTTTCATGCTGATTACAACTAAATGCTTTTTTCTTTTCAGATCTCTGATACGTCATTTTAAATGCTGAGAAGTGAGAACGCACATCTACAAATCCGCAACATATAAGTCGTAAAGACTCAAAGAACAGTTGAACGTGAATATATCGAATAGCGACAATAAGCAACACATGAAACGTAAGAAAATCACTCTCTTTCATTAGCAATAAGGGTAGCAGCAAGCAAACAGTTGAGAACCAGTTTTACTTAAATTTTTGCAAATTCAAAATCATTAGTTTTGTCACTTATTCGAAAAAATATCTTTTTGAATTTAATGTATTTACGTTCAGGTTTGTATTTGTCTGTTCAGGGGTTACATCCAGTTTTCAACTTTGTTCGTGAAAGTTAACCAAATGTGTGTAGAAAACGTTACAATATTTATTATTGCAACTTTCATGAGTTTGACAAACACTCGAAGGAACACAATCCAGCACGTCCCAGTAAATAAATATCAGGTGGGTTTTCATACGTTAACTTGACAGACAGACAGACAGACGTTGCAGATGATAAAATTAATACACCGCTGTGTCTTTAGCGTTGATGGTGGATGTAAAAAAAAAATTAAAAAAAAAAGAACGTACACTCACAACGTAGCTTAAAAAACATACGGTGCACATATAAAGAGTATGTGTAAAATATGTATTTAGGTTGTTTCTTCATTTTTATGGGTTACATTTATTTATATGGTAGCAATTCCATGACTCTTCTGATTTTAACATGTACTGCTAGTGGTGCTGCTGCCTTAACACTTCAATCAAGTTTTAACTTTACCAACAACTAGAAAATGTTAACAAGAAATCTTCGTGTTCGTTTTCCTCTGGCTTTTCGCGCTCTTCGAAAGGAATAATAATTCAATACAAGCGTACGCAAAGCATTAACGTAAGAAGCACCGCAAAAATCTCTTAACCATTCAGTTATGATGAAGTTTTCCAACGGTAGAAAAAAAAATATTTTATGACCTTTTTTTAAAGCAAGATTTTTTACTAAACGAGGCCAACAATTCTATAAGAGTAAAGCTATTTATAATGATTCTTGAAATTGTTAGACTGACTTTCTCTTAACACTTCACACAATACTTACAGCAACATTATATTTACAACAAATCAAAGATTACAACTAACTCGCCTCTTAATGGAGGTTAGATGATTGCTTTTATTTTCGTTCTTAAACTCTGAACTGACATACACAACAATACAAGAGTCGACGATTTCTTACATACATTTACGTAATAACTAAATTCGATGCACTTCAAAGCATATAAAAAGCTATATATATTGTATATATATATTCCCTTGGTGTAGACGAATGGGTAGTAAGAATCCCGACTACCAAGTCAATGCTCGCGGATTTAAACCTTAATGCGATAGTTTATTTTGCTCGCAGCTATAGTGGTCGCTTAGTCGTTAAAGGCATAACACTTTCCACTGGGCTTTCACATTACTTCACTGCTTTTTATCCATCACCGTGTTACACGTGTATGGACTGCCCCCCGCGTGATTGCTCATGTCAAAAAAAAAATAAAAAATAAAAAAATGTGGTCTTTCGAAAGCATTTTTAATGCATTGCAAATATTTGGCAAACCCTTCTTTAGCGGTTACAACAAACAAACCTACTAGAAATGATGAATGCGAAAAAATTCGCCATCATCTGCTATAGAGCCGCTTAAGTTTATTTAAGTGAATCTACAAAATTGAAATTGATGAAAAAAAAGGAATCTATTTGCTTTCCTCAATCGAGCTGTCAGTGTCACATAACTAACGTCTACGTACGCTTTTTGTAATTACTATTACCCACTACAAATTGACACTTAAAAAAGAGTAAAGAATTTCTTTATGTTAATGTACAACATTTTTCTTCATAACATAAATATCGAAACAGTAATCAATCGAACCTAAAAGTTTCGACGAATGCTAAGCCATACCGACCGCCGCTTTCATTGTCATAGATCAGATTCCTTTTGTATAGTCAAAAGATAATTGGATATTTTGCTTTGCATTAGTGTCTATACAACACTTGGTTAAGTCCGGTATTATTATGTATGTATATATATATATATATATATATATATAAATATGGAAATGTCTCACTTTTTAGTCAATTTTTTCCAACTTAATGTATTGTTTGCTAATCGAAGTTCGTATTTGTATTTTTTTATTGTATATTTATATGAATTTCATACACATGTATATGAAATGTATATTGGTGAAGGGAACAGATAAACTTCGGTTTTACATAGTTTTTTCTGGAACGTGTCCAACGTGCCCTATTGTATTCACTTTCTTGTTTTTCACTTTTTTTTTTTTATTGGTCGTAGGCAAATACTTCTGTCTTCGCATTAGACTTTCGAAACGATAACAAACTTAGGAAACTCCGTCTTTTTTTCAAATATTTCGTCAGATGATTTGTTTTTTTTTTTTTTTCTCTCTCTTTTTTTTAGGTTTTATTATTGTTTATTATTTTGCACTACGAGTTGCATGCATTCCTCTTCGCCTTTCATCGCTTGATATACATAGTAAAATCATCAATGCGCCTGATATATGTAAATTATATGTAAGAATGTGTGGCGACAGCTATCTCTCTGTTACTGTATTGAAACCATAACAATATTTGATTTCTAAGCGGAATTAACTTTCTTTTCTCTTTCACTTTGGACCCTGTTTCAGTGAATTCTTTTAAAAGGAAATTTTCGTATTTTAAATAAATAACTCACCTTCTCTTTTCCGTTTGATTGAAGAAGAGGAGCTCTTTTGTAGTGTTGACGATCTCGGTGGTTGCTGTTGATATTTGCTATTCGCTGTTGATGAGGTGTAGCGTATTTTTGATGATGAAAATGATGATGCTGTTAGAGGCAAATTTTGTTCGCTTAAAGTGGCGGCATTCGGTTGCCTTTGTCTGTCGCGATAATTATTGTTGTGAGAATGTGAATTCACTGCTTCGTTATCGTCGAGATAAATGACACTTTCTTGTTGGTGTTGCTGTTGTTGTTGTTGTTGTTGTTGTTGTTGGTGACCGTTCACTTGATGAATATTATCACTTTCACTATCGGCTGCAGCTATAATAATGCTACCAACAAATTGTTGCTGTTGTTGCTTTTGCCGTTCTACTGGTGAATCTTCAACAACTGCAGGCGAATGCTTCACAGGATAAACAATGGCTGAGAATGGTTGATGTGACACCCTATCGGAAATTGTTTGCTGTTGCCGTAAATGCTGTTGATAATTAATTCGTCGTTGTTGCTGTTGCTGTTGCTGTTCCGTTTCAGTTGTAGTAGCTGCATAGAGTAAGGATTCGTTTCGCTCGTCCGCTTCTAGTTGTTGTTCACCCTCATATACAGGGCGACTGGAATAGTCGAAATTAGACGCGTTTATATGCGACCTTTTCATTTGTGTACACTTGCAATTTTAATGCAAATATTTCTTCTTCTCCTTTGTTTTTCAACAGCAATCAATCCACAATTGCAATCCAATCGTTTATTACGTTTTTCGCTATAGTTATCGGATTTACTTTTTCTCCCTTTTTTTTCGACTCAATGGTTTTATATGACCATTTGTTGTTATATTACGGGTTTTTTTTTTTTTTTTTTTTTGTTTTTTGATTTTATTGAATGGTTATATAGTTGTTACTAACTCACCTCCAGTGGATTTTCATGTCATTCATTTTAACAAGAGTGTGGGCCGGACGATTGCTAGTATTTTCTTTTTTGTACAAAAATGACGATTACGTTAGCATATCAAGTTGGTTTAATTGTAATTCATTTTGTTGTTAACGCTGCTGGCTGTTGTTTTGTAATTGTTTATATAATTATAAATTTAATTTAAAAATCTAATTAATTAAATTAATTTTTTTGTTTTATTTATTTATTTATTTATTTGTTTGTTTTTATTTTTTTATTTTTTTATTTTTTTTTTGTATATTTATATGTATTTATATAAATTACTTTATATCTTAAAATTTAAATAATTTATTCAGTTAATTACTTTGTTTTTCTCTCTATTTACATTATTTGCAATTTTAGTAATTTGAATTAATAATAAAATTTGTTTGTTCTTCGCGATGTCATCATATTTTCATTAATATAATCATCATTTATGATTAGAGAATGGCTCCCAATTAAGTTCCAAAATAATTATTAACATTTAAACTGTAATGAATATTAATAATAGAAGAAGAAAAATAGATTAACTATTATTATAATTATTGCTGTCAATTGAAATTTAGCTCACACTTAAGTAATAAGTACGCTATATAATAACATTCAGTTTTCTTTTCCTTCTTTAGCGAGAACTAAGTGAGAAAATCATACTTGTCTTTGATAGAACCTCTTACGCCCACCACATTCATGGAATTTCGTTACTCTTTTTGCCTAACTTGTTCCACATTTACCATATGCTGTGACAACATCGTTTCAAGGTAAGCGGAAACTTTTCTTACTATATCTGTTATGACTTAGGTGTAATATACAAAGAGAGCCCTTTTTTGTGCTTTTAGAAATAGAGATATTCCTAGTTTATATTGTATTGTAGGCATGTACTTGAATTGATTTGGCTCATTTCCAATAGAAACATGTGTACAAGAATATTCAACGTTATTTTCAAATTTCAAAATAATATTTTAATACTTGCGACCGAGAGAATGCTCAGCATAAGTAGATTAATTAATAGACATCACACAGACGGATGGATGGACATAGAATGTGTTTCTGATCACGTGTAAAATGCTTTATATATCTCCATAAATCTTCTTGGTGGTGGACATACAAACAGTTACATTCGACTTAATCTAAATGTAATTATTAGGTTCGGGAAATAGAAATCCATTATTTTTCTGGTAGATGTTGGAAAAGCGACATTTCGCACCACGAAAAATTCTTTTGCTGTTTTTTGGTTTCATCCCTACAGTTGCGAGTTATAGGGCGTTAAAATGAAAGTCAGCGAAGATAACGGCGAAAATACCAGCCACGAGGATGAAATATTGAATGGTGTTTATGATCCCAATGACGTGCAATTTTGTTTTCGTCAATTGCATTCAAGTATTTTTAATAATAAAAATGCGCCTCGCACAGGTAGGCCCGTCGTCGAAAATCACAAAAATGATCGAAGTTAACCGACATCGACCAGGAGCTACCGATCGACAATAAAACAGTATTCAACCATTTGTACAAGGTTGGATTCAAAAAGAAGATTGATATTTGGGTGCCATACCAATTAACACAACAAAACACGATGGCTCGAATTTCCATCTGCGAAGGATTGACCAAACGGAATGAAATTGGCGTCTTTCTTAAACGGTTGTTGACTGGGTATGAGAAATAGATCACATACGACAACATTCTGTGAAAACGATCATGGTCAAACCGCGGTAAAGCAACTCAAACGAAAGGTTTCGCTGTGCATTTGGTAGGACTGGGAAGGAATCATTTAATATTTATATTATATATAAGCAACTGGGCCATTTAAAGTTAACGATTGACCAGAAACGGCCAGAATTAGCCAACAGGAGAGGTGTTGTGTTCCATCAGGACAACGCTAGAGACCACACAGATCTATGGTAAGTCGCCAGTAACTTCGCAAGCTTGGTTGTGGAGTTTTGATGCAACCACCTTATGGTCCCGGACCTGGTGTCAAGCGATTATCATGCTTTACTTGCATAGTGATAAGAAATTGTCATCATGAGAAGATTCTGAAACTCGATTACTAGAGTTTTTTGCCAATAGAGACCAAGACTTCTATAAGAGAGCCATTATGAAGCTACCTTTAAAATGGCAACAAACTATAGAACATGGTGCATATTTGTCCAAAATAGAGTCTTGAAGTTCACGTATAAATAATGGATTTCTTTTTTCCCAAACTAATAATACAAAATAATAGCTTATAAATATGCGATATTTTTATAGCAAGACAGCACAAAGATTAAATTGCTCTACATGCTTCGTACATTGTTTATCGAATGTACAATGAATCACACCTTTTTATTTCTTTTTGTTTACAACTTTCAACATTTTCATAGGTAATCGCAAAAACTAATATGTTCCTTCTACTGATTTCCATAGGCAGTGAATTGACAATAGTCAATAATTTAATATGAAATAAATTTGAGATCAAACTTAAACATCTAACACTTAAAGACCAAAAACTCGGATTGAATGGAAGAGACTTCGCTGTTCACAAAGTTATTAGAGAATTTATTTTCAATTCTATATTAGAAATGGAAATGGTTCCTAGCAATGCATTCAAGTTGTGCGAATAAGGACTTCTGGAAATGCTGAGAATACGCGAAAGCATTGGTCGATCTAAAGAATGAATCACCGGCCCAGTTATGCCGTCCTGTCTGAGATCTTTACTCACAACAAAAGGACACTCAAAAGTTAACGCGAAATAAATTTTAAACTTAAAGAAGAGCAATAGTTTTCTATTATGGTTTCTCGAACAGTTAATGTGTAATTGCATCAGTGGTACTTGGAGGCACGTGGAAAAAATATTAAAGATTTAAGTGAATACTGCCCAACAATAAATCAAATTACAATAGACCAGTCAAGGAGTGTAGCGGCTAAAAAAAAATTAATGACGGATGCAGTGAACGACTAAATCAAATCACTTTAAGCAGCCAATTTTTTTTACAAATTAACTAATAAGCCGAGTTAAAATTTATAAAGAATCTCAAAACTTAAAAGAAGAAAAAACTAAACCCAAAAGAATCAAGAGAAATTTACCAAAGAAATTCGACTTGACCTGAATACTTGATCATATTTAAAACAGTAAACGAAAATCCCATATAATGCCTGTAGAATGGGTGTCTGATTACATACAGATTTTACAGCTAATCGCTTACGTTTGCATTCTTGCGATTGTTTGAAAAAAAAAATATTTTATTTTTTCTAATTTGTTTTGATGAAAAATATTTGCTTCCACAAAAACAGAATCTACTCAACAATTACTATTGGGCGCTAATAATGAGAACAAACGTAAAACGACAGCAAAACAAAAACCAAAAAAAAAAAAAAAAAAAAAAAACTAAGCGAAAATTTCGAAAGCTGCGCCGAATCAAATTTTGTATGTATTCGTATACAGCAAACAATGTACACAGCACAATACTCAGATCTGCCTCGCGACCGGGGCAGCAAACAAGCAAACAAATAAAAAATGTATTATTTAAAAACAATAACGAAACCAGAGAGAAAAAAAAGGAAATTTACAAAAAAGCCGGTTTGTTTTAAGCAGCTAACATGCCTACAACAAGCTACATTAATGCAACCGCACGGACATATAGTTTAGGCGGCCGTATGAAAATTTAGTCAGCCTAGGCGGCAACGAGCTAGTCAACCACCAGCTGCAAAAACATTACGATAACGACAATGATGAAAATAAACTCTAAAATGGTAAAAAGTCAAGCTAAACAAACAACTGTCCGATCGACCGACCGACGGAGAGGCCAACAGATACGATTCAACAATGGCAACAATCAACCATTTTGTTCAACTGTTTGCTGTGGTGCGAAATTTATTGGTGTTGGTGCCAAGCTCTGGCCTGCGACAAGCGCGGTCGTTGTCATCGTCAACCTGCTCTATCATTCCAATAATTATCATGTTCAGTCGATGATAATTAAGTTAAATAAATGAGAGCATTTAAAAAAGAAAAAAACAAAATACAAAACAAAACAACACAACACAACCAAATAATAAAAACAAACAAAAGCAACTCTCACATATTAAACTTAAAAGCGTATCTTTAAATGCATTATAATAACAGCGTATATGCAGCAAAGATGAAGTGTGAACATAAACGAATACAGAAATTTAATTAAATTATAAATTGAGAATTCCATCTCAAATTTAACAAATAAGTTTTTGGTTGGATTCAATGAATATGGAATGATATGCACATGAAGAACAGAACGTAGTATTATTGAGAATTTTTTTTTATTTTCTTCTTAAACGACGGAAACACGGCCAAATATTTAACCGATAGAGTGGGAGGGAAATTTAGCCCGATTGACCAACAAAGCCATTAAAACGGACGCTTTTCTTCTTAGGCATATTTAAGCGGTGTGCGTTTCGTGTCGTATACTTTAATCTTTTTACATCATTTCATAATTTTAAAACACATATATAACAATTTGTATCTACAATATTACACCAACCTCTCTCTCTCTCTCTCTCTCTCTCTCTCTCTCTCTCTTTTCCTATTTTCCGCTCGTGAGGGTAGTTGTTAAACATTCATTAGCCGTGTATACGAGAAATAAAATAATTTCTATTTTAACAATTATTTATGTTTTCTCTGTCATCTATTGCGTTTAAACGAAGACGGGTTGACGTTAAAAACCGGAGCAGAATACATGTAAGACCTCTACCAACACATACATGGCCGTTAATGGCGTTTGTCACCTAACAATCAACCATTGAAAAAATACCGAACACAAACAAAAAATAATAAACGCACACACATAGAGAGAAATGCACTAACACAAGAGCGTTTACTGCTTTTTCTTTCGTTTCTGAATTCTTTTTTTTTTATTTTTTTTTGCTCAATAAATTTCTTTCTTTTCACAATAATAATGAATGTAGCGCAACGAGGTTACCTATCCGCAACCTATGTCCGTTAACGTCGGTGTTATGAATCACTCTGAGAGCTTACGAGCACAACAAAAACCTAACCAATGGAAAACAGTAAAATAAGAACACAATTACTGAGCATTATAAGAGACAAACAAGAAAATGAGTGGGGAGAAAAGAACGCATTAAGAGAGCGAGGAAAGGAAAAAACGCACAAGAGCGTAAACTATATCTCCATTCATTTGAAAACCAGAATGTATCGCTCTACACAAGCCTGTAATATACAGTACAATATAGGTTATAACTATGAGAACAAGATAATTCAAAAAATTCGTAAATTAGAAAATTAAAAACAAATCATAGTCATGTCATGTGTTAAATAAATATTCAAAACAGTAATTAATTGCGTCATTTTATTTGCAAAACAGTAGATACACAACCAGACTATTGAAGTAATGTCCTTCTTTCCAACGTTTTTAAAGTTGATTTTCAAATATCTAAAAAGTAGAAGACCGCCTTTTTTCTTGTATTATTCACAAAATAATCTAATCTATTCTATTGTCGTGTGCGTATACTTCGTTCAGCATACTTTTTGGTGAGATGATGAGAAGCTATTATCTCTTATACTGCAGGCGGAGCTTACGTGGCCGCATTTGCAGCACTGTTGTATATTTTCAGTTGATAAATACTTGCACTCTCTAAAATATATCATTACTCTCAAATATATTTGATATTAATTTATCATCTATAATTGTTTTAAACAAAAAAACTCAAATTTTATTTTGTTAAACTTTCGACTGAAATGAGATAATTTTCCCAATGTTGACAGCTTCACAAAATGCTAGAATCACTATTCAAATTTGATGCAAATGTTTTTCCACGCACAGCTGGGGGCAAAAAAGAATTTAAAGTCTTTCATAATACATTTCTTTTCGAGATATAAGTGAAAAAATTTGTTCAAACTTCAAACTTATTAAAAAAGCATGGATTTATTGTAATATTAAGCTAACCCGCAGAAAAATTTTCCCTTCGCGCAAAGCCCTCATCTTTACTTTAAAATATCTCGACCCGTTTAAAGAAGGAAAACACATCTCACTCAGCAAAACCAAAAAAGTCGCACTAGTTGCGAATGAGCGTGTCTTCTGTCATTCATCAGATCACTAAACGCTTCTAAAAACATTTTAAGAAACAAGCCAAAGTTGATCTCTTATTTACACTCATAGGAGTGTATGCACGAAAACACATAATTCGTATATGTACACACACATATTTATATATGCATATATATGGAAACTGCTCTTTCGTTTTTTCTCGCTCTCAACCCCTCTCTCCATGTGTGGTTATATTACAACTTTCTAATAACGCAAAAGTTTGAAAAATACAACAAACAAATAACAAATACGTGGAAAAAATTTCCATTTTCCTCATAGTTGAATTGAATTCACTTCAATTTTAGCTTTTTTTTTTTCGTACCATATTCTACTTTGAAAAGCATTTGTGAATGGCACTCAAACACAAACGCATATGGAATCGTAAATTAACGCGTGGGTGAATTGCCAAAGCGAAGTAAGCCGCATGTGGAGGATTCCCTTGACTCATACCCGCTGTTACTCATCAGGAATTGTTAGACGGCAGATAATACGTCAAGCCAGCGACAAGCTCTTAAAGTAGTTGTCATTGTTGCCTTAGTTGAAATACCCATAATAAAAACTAACGATGATTGAGCGGGCCAAGAAGAGTAAGAGATAGAGAGTTCTACATACAAAATTGCCGGGTAGATACAGTTGCCAACAAGGTTGCCATCATTTAAAACAGTAAACGCCCCTCATATAGCAAATAAAACCACAAAGAAATAACGATATAAACATACAAAATATAACAGGACAAGAAAAACTTTTCTAATCACAAGTAAAAAAAAAAACAACAAAAAAAAAATCACGTATGTGTATGAAAGCTCCTTTTACGCATTAGTAAAACTGAAGTAAATTCCAAAACTAATATATATGCAACAAAAACGTAACTACGCTTTCCCTTTTAGGAAAATCAAAGGAGCGCATCAATAGCAATTTGATGCAAAAAAATAATGATTCATAATAGCATGAGTAAATAAAAGTCTTCCTCTCCGCGTTAAACATGTTAGACGAAATCTTTTGACTTTGCTTTACGAAGGCATTATTTTCGTTTGAGGATGAACAAATGTATTAAACCGAAGAGAACGAAAATTGGATTTTCCCGGCAAATTGAATTTTTGCCTCCCCAATCATGCCACCAACGAAAGCAAACAGAATGCTAACGAGTTTTAAAGTTGTAAACGATAAAAGAATTACTAACGACGCAATATATGCAGTAAACGTACCCTGATTAAGAAGGACAACTGCAGGACTTTTAACAGAGACAACGGATATGATTCATATTATTTCTGCTGAAAAACAAAGAGGCGCGAGGTGTTCCGTTTGCTCATAGTAATAATTTCGTCATGGGAACGAAGGTTTACATGCAATTTTCATCACCTTACCCTTAACATATGGTTCAATCAAATCTTCACGTATATTAAAATATCAAATGGATTAATGCGTTTCAACTAGGAAACTTCACAATTGTGGCTATTGTTTTCATTAAAGAATGAATAAATAGACGAAAGAAAAAAAATTAAACAAAATACTTACGAATAGAACAAACATAAATATCATTCAATGTGAATTTACCTCTACTCGTTTCTCGAAGAAAAGCTTATATTCAACATGTACACATTTCTTAAATACACCAAACTACGCCTTAAGAGAAATGCTTTTTTAAACTTTCTACCGATCCTACGACTTTCATGATCTTTATATGAATCGTTTTAATCCAATGACGGGAAACGGACAATTTCGAGCGGGTAATAAATAAAAGTCAGAGCACGTAGAGTTTCCTCCAGTAAAACCAATATCTACCACTTCAACTGGCCTCATACTATGAAAACATTTCAGAATATTTCTACTTGTCGTAGACGAAGTTGAGAATTAGGTTTTTAAAATATTCTCTCTCTTCTTATAGAATTATTTTATCAATGATCAATTTATATATCTATTAAAAGCTAATAAGCGTAATCCTGAACTGAAAATCCCGGTACTACAGGACTGACAAAACTTTCTGGATCCCGGGATGAAACATTAATCTTCGCAACTGCATTTGTTTTGTGTATTTTTCATAATAGAAATTTTGTTATTTAATATTTTCCTAACACAGTTCCAAATCGCACTGTTGCTAAATTAAAATTGAGCTCTAAGGGATTTCAGACCTTACTTACCTTAATAATAATAATAATAATAAAAATTTTGCTTTTTCGACATACAAATCAAAACAAATGCGTGTCGAATTTGTTTCCTTTTTTTTACACAACATTTTACTTACGTCTATATACATAAATCCCATATCGTCGTGTTTTTTTGTGTATTATTTTTTACACAAATTATCGTAAATGGTTCAAATGATAGAAATCGTACAGACCCATTGATTAGAGCACTTTTAATGATGGCAGAAGGAAAGCAAATACGCACGAACATATACATAAATAAAGTACGTCCTTTTCTTTTTTCTTTTTGTTCACGCACTTCTTTCCATTTCACGTAATAACTTTCAAATTCGTCATAACTATATTTACGAATTGTTTCTTTATTAATAGTAAATACGTTTAGATTTCCGAAATTTCTTAGTTTCACCTTTTATAAATTAGGCAACACATGCTAACACCATTCGCCATTTTCTCAAGCGTCATCAAATATAAGAAAAAAAAATGGAACTTTTCTGTCTTTCATTAAAATGTACAGTCGTTGTGTAACACTGTAATGCGCATTTAGTCGCTTATTTTTAAGGCAATTAAGTAATTTTGTTTAACTGGATAGTTTTATTTGTTTTTTATTGATTTATGATTAATTTATTAAAAACCTAAGGACTATAAAATTTACAATTAATTCTTTTTTCTCAGCGTCCACTGGTTTATAATTGTAACTAAACGCGAAATACGTGACAAACCTGTTCTTTGTTTCACAGCTGTCATCAACAATATGCAGCGTTGCAAAATGTTGCAAGAATTTATACTATTCACAATTTATACTAAATTATGCAGTGCAGCTAATATGGGAAAAATAATTATCTGAGGCTTCATATAATATTTATTAAAGTATAAAATAAAATATTAGTGTCAAAGATTTAAATTGAAGGCGTTTTGTTGCGCAATTGATTGATTGTAATTTGATATAATCTTATTAGTTGCCGTCTAGTTTTGGATAAGACTCCTTTAGATCCAATGTTTGCACTCCAATATATAATGTTTGCTTTTTTAATAATAAAAAGTGAGAATAAAATATGCATATTACTTATAATACCACATTACATAATTTAACGCTCTTTGGTCAACGCGAAATTTTGATTTAATTAAATTCTAGACACTGGTCACCGTAAAAGAATTTTTTTAGGTGATGAATTTTCATTCGAAGGATGATATTATAATTACATACCGTTACAAGCGATTTCAAGGACTTAGCGATAAAAATAGTTATTTTATTATTGATAATTAATATATTTGTTTAATCAGCTACGAGAAAAAAATGGCTGAAAATTTATAATTTTCATCAATTTCAGTGTATCACATGGGCTACGAGTAAAATAATAACTAACAATGAAATTATACACTGCTTCAGGTATTGCATTATTCATCTTATCGACAAGCTATGTAGGTACCGAAGTCAGTAAGAAACAGTATTGCTAAAGCGTAGTTGTTGAGTCATATAAAAATATATTAAAACGATTAATAGGTGTATTATTTCTTATAATCACATTTCTTCCTTTATGCCTACAAAAAACCGAGTTCAACATCGTTACTTTCCTAGCTATTAGTTGGGTGGGTGTCCTACGATTGTCTTTAAGAATTGTAAATTGAGCAAATATTAAACGCGCCGAAATAACATTTAATTTTATTCAAGTTTTCAAAAGATTTAATTGAAACGATTTCTTGTGTAAATTTAGAACACTTTTCAAATACTAAAACCTAAATAATGTGCACCTTTAATGCAGCACTGTATATAAAAATATGTCAACATAAGATAATTGATGCCTATGATGGTCTTCATGGTCTTCGGTAAATTAAATAAGAAAGTAAATATTCATAAAAAATTAATAGCGTTTCTAACAATTTATAGCTGATAAAAATGTCTCGCCGTTCCCAGGATATACCAATTCGACCTCGTTATGGGCTGCCGCAGGACCAAGGCGAAGTCGACATTGAAAGTGTGAATAAAATAAGAAAACCATCTGTGGCCAGTTCTGAGGTGGGCTCATCTTACAAAGAAATACCATTCCTTGCACAATATGCAGGTTCAGTACCAGATAGTGTGTTAAATGATACTACACCCACTATTCCAAGACCAACAATTGGACGAGAAGAAAGTCTAGAAGATGAAGAAGACGATAGTGGAGCAGAAGAAAATTCAAAAAGTAGTTCTCTAGAAGTTGGCAGCAAAACTCCCAAAAGGCCAAACTCTCTATTAAATGATGCTATACCTTATGAACTGGAAGGTTCAAATGATAGTGACACCGGCCAAATGAGACATTTTGTGGCCGAGAATTTGGAAGAGAAATTAAGAATATCAAGCCCTCAAAATAGAGAAGGTAACTGGAAAACTTACTAAGTTAATATGAAGTTATATTCTCAATTCTTCGTTTAGATCAGTTCGTTTTGAGTGGAACTTTATCACACCAGAGTACGCCATCTACCTCCACCGCTGGAGTTATGACACGTCATTTTTTACAAATGCCCCAAATACCGCAAATTGATTCTAATGTTTTGAATGACATAGAAATCGAGGCTCAGTATTTGGCCACCTCGGTAGACAACTTGACCGAAAATCTTTGCAACTTATTACATTCCATTTCATCCATTACCGCTGATAACGTTGAGGTACACAAAAATGCTGTTAATAAACTCACAGATAGCATGGATGCTAACATTAAATGTATGTACACTATTATGGCTAAAACCGAAGAAATATCAAAATCTATGCAACCTACTGAGCAACTAGGTTTACGAATGTGAGTAAATATTTAATTAAATGGTGCTATTTTTATTACTCGCCTTTTGTTTTTAGACGCGAAATCAAACGGCTGGTCGATATGCTGGATAGCACCATGTAGACTACTGTCAAACATATAAAATCTATTGCCATTTTTTTCTAAACGGAAATAAAGTTTCATGGTTTGACGGTTATGATAATTCTTACATCATAATTCTTGTACTTATGATTGTGCATGAAAGAGAGAAAACCTGACGAGCAAGCATCATACAAAACATTTTTTTGTCCTTTGATTTAAACTTGTTATTTTTCATTTAAAAATATTTCTAAATGTAAATGTAAAAAACTATATTTATTAAATCTAGCAATAATAAATATTTTTTCCTTTCTTCCTATCCATTGCTACGACCATTCAATTTTAGCTTTTACTATGCGGACACTGTCTACTGGACGATCGCTTCTGTCGGTCTCTACCATACCAATTCGCTTAACCACCTGCATGCCCATGTAAACCCGTCCGAAAATAGCATGTTTGCCATCCAACCATTGCGTAGGACTTAAAGTGATAAAAAATTGTGACCCATTTGTATCTGGCCCTGAATTGGCCATTGACAATATTCCAGCTCCCGTGTGCTTCAAATCTGGGTGAATTTCGTCGGCAAACTCTAGACCATATATAGAACTTCCGCCGCGGCCAGTGCCTGTGGGATCGCCGCTCTGGATCATAAAATCTCTAATTATACGATGAAAAACGACGTTATTATAATAACCTCGTCTCGTCAATTCTGCAAAATTTCGACACGTGTTAGGTGCATGCCTCCAGTATAATTCTACAGTTATTTCTCCCATACTGAAATGCAAACATATTCTTTTACGGCATTTTTTAACTTTCAGACATATATATGTATATATGAAGGGTCGTATAACTATATCGGCTACATACGTTGTTTCTAGTCGTACGAAATGCGGTTGCCAAGACTTGTCCGGAATGCCCGACGCATTGGTGGCTGAATTGCCGCCATTTGTAGTAGTAGCCAACATTTATCTTAATTTTAAAATTTAAGCGAAATTCTGAATTAAATTTTTTAAATAGCCCTTATTAACTTTGTGCTGCTGCTTGGATCTTGTGTTCGAAATGAAGTATTGCCACATGGAAGAATTTTGTCTACATATAACTTATGCAATTTAACGTAGCGTAAAATACGCTTCTTAGAAAATCTCGTTATAGATACAACAAAATTGTGACACATTATGCTGCAGCAAATGAAATCTTTTGATATTTTGAATTCGCATTTTCGTTTCTTCGTTTTTAGAATTTTAATTTTCCATAATGATAATAAAAATTTAGAATAGTTGATAAAATTCGATCGTTTTTAATCGTTTCTGAACTAAGACGTGCAATTTTTTTATTTAAATTTTCCTTTTATGTTTTTGATCAAAAATAGATGCAACTTTTTTTATAATGAGAATTAGTAACGCTAAACAAAGTAGTCTCAAATATGACAACCATTTCTCTCTAAAGCACAGTTTAAATAATTGTTTCGCTGCAGTCTGTATGGAATTCGGTAAAAACGATATAGAATTCATACGGCATGAACATTTGATTTCACTTTCTCGAAACATGATTTTAATTATTTCAAACAATAATTGGTAAAAGCAATATAAAGAATATCTTGTTTAAGCAAAGAAAAGTTCATTAAATAAGTTTCTAACATAAGGACTGTGAGCATCCCTACTACTAACGTCTTCTCCGACACTGTAGTACAAATTTAATGCTATGTCTGTGCGGTGTGCATCCTTCAAATTCAAAAGTATTTAGCAATTTTATAATAATCTTTTTATCTCTTTTGTTTAGACCTCTACCTAGAGGTCGTAATATTTTTCTGCATAGAAATCTGTATAAAATTGTTTCAATCCATATAGCTGTGTACGCGATTCCAAGTATTCGCTTTACTGATTAAAACAATCGTACTAATTATTATCTAAATATTTCTTCATTAAGTTACAGTTTTGTCTGTATTGCTCACCTTTTTTCCTATTTTGCTTTGCTCTTCCGTTTATAATGATATATATATTTTTTCTTTTGACGTGGCTATAAAAATTAAATAATGATCCACGTGACGATACGTTATTGGATGGCTCGCTTTTCGCGGTCTTAGGGGGCTGACACAATGAGGAGTTATTTCTATATTCGGGTTAGGAATTTAGCTTCACCGTCTTTTAATAAAACTTTATGGGAATTGACAAATCATACGAAGCATGCATGCATATCAATACGGCAAAAAGTGAAGAAAACACGATAAGGAATAATGATTGTTCCTTTTAAGTTTTAAAGTTATTTATCTAATTGATGTTTATCTTACACTAATCTACATTTTTTTATATTTTGTGATTTGCAATTTGGTTTATACCATTTATTTAAACGTTGAATATATTCATAAAATTATTTTATTAGAAGGTGATAAATGGTATTTTCCAAATTATTGAAAGATTAATACATAAAAATATATCTAATATATTACATATATATATATATATATATATATATTACAGATATTTAATCAATTTTCGTTATCACTAATCAATAAACAAGTAACTAAATTTGTTTATTATTATTATAAACAAGTTTGCTAATTTTTATGTAAACTTGTTTATTGTTTTTTTTTTTTTTATAAATCTTCGTTTACGTTTACGTTCACGTCTTTATTTTTGCTTCTAAAACCATCTGTTTTTGTTTACATTTTGCTGTAAAGCAATATGGTAGCGCGGCTGTCCGTTGTGCTTGCTACTTCAGAGTTTTTAACATGAAAACGAAAACGACGCCTTGTTGTGCCAGCTCTCTTACAATGCTGTCCACGCATTGCTGAATAATTTGTTTTCTGAAAAACGGAGTATCTACTTCAACAGCTTTCCTTACGTTTTGTTGCATTGCATAATTGTAGTATGTGGCAATATTGAGTAATACATGAAATACATTCCACAAAGGAAGTATTGTAAAGAAAAAAGGCAACCGCACACAAATGAAAAGGATAAAAAGGAATCTCTCAGTTGCATGTTGCATGGGTAACTACGACGAAGAAGTTAAGTAAGATTATAATGAATTTGTAAAACGCTTTGTTTCATTGATTCATCTTATGATTATCGACCATTTAAGTTCAGTCAGTCATGTAAACGGTCTACAAAATGCTGTATATATAGAACTATTGTCCAAATGCTAAATAGCGTTTTAAAAATCAATCTTTTTTTCTTTTTTTATATCCACCAGCGCTAGAGAACATATTAAACCTGGCAAATGTTTGGAAATGTATTGAAAGTAATATCGGAGACCATTGAAATTTATATATAAACTTTTCGATACATTGTCGAATCGTTTTAGTCACGTTGAAATCGACCGCCAAACTTGTCTGGAAGAAACAAATTTGTCCGAAATTTTTTTTGCTTGCTATTCGCGTCAAGTTAATTGCGAAAAGCCGCAAGATCTATCCATGGGCCCATTGACAGTTAGCAAGAGAGTATTCAGTTTCTTTTTCTTTCCGAGTCCCCTCTCCCGTCCGTTTAATATTTTCTGCTACTTCAACTTATTATTAAACTATGTATTATATCGTTAGTAAAAAATTGAAGAAAACAATCTTTTCTTTGGCGAAGTTCGACCTTATTCATCAACATACTCTCCTTTAAGGATGAACAATCAGCCCAACGTTTTTTGCAATGTGTCTAACTTAGTTTTAGCAATGGCCCGATTATTTGATCCATTTTCTCGTTAGGAGCATTTTTTTGAGGTTTGCGAATGGATAATAGTCGCTTGAAGGTAGACTTACGAAATATGCCAAGTAATGCAGTTAAATGGATTTCGGTATGAGCAGTTTTGCCGTTGCAGCCGTCGACTTGATGGATATGTTATTGTTTTATAAAGAGTTGAAATGCTGTACCCATTTTGAAAACACTACTCTTCTGCTCATACCAAGTGGCGAATACACATATAACAAGTGGTGGTATGCTTCGGACATTAGCTATCTTTCCAATGTCGCTTTTCAGTTAATGTTAATTATTTTTTGAATTTTTTTCTGATTTTCGTTCGACCTCGTTTAAGAGTAGCAAACCACTGACAAATCGTTGTTTTCGGCTTCAATCTTGAGTTGGATGGGTATTTCTCCCATCAACGCAAGAACTTTCCATTGCTTTGAAAATAACGAGTAGACTAAGGGTTTCGATTAACAACTTAATTGCCATGGGTTTAAACAGCAAGTGCGGTAGAGTTTTGATTAAGCCAATAGTCTCAAATGTTAATGCTTTAAGATTTTAATCTTAAAAGTTATTTCTCTGGCTAAATTAATTATATTAATAATAATTAAAAAAATTGAACGAAGTGATATAAAACTTGGTAGACGTCTTTTAACGGTTGCAATTTTTACAACAAATGTAGATTGTTTATTAAAAACAGTCCCTGGAGTTATTGGCCGACGTGTCATGCCATTTTAAGAACAGATGATGTTATTTGAAGACTGTCGGCTAACTGGAGGGTATATTAATTTTTTTAATATTGCGAATGTGAGTTATTTCACGAAACTTAATACTGCAAAAAGGAAAGTGGTATTACGTATTCCGGAGACATCCATTTTCTTTGGCTCTTGAGCTAAAACATGTCCGCGTACCAAATTTTATCAAAACATCTCAAAAATTGCGATCTGCAGGTTGAATATCAGAAAACAAGACAAATAGATGGACGAATCGACACAGAAGCTTAGATGAATCGATGAGTGCAATAAAGCTTCCATCCTAAAGTTCTTCTGGGTGGTGCATATATCGGATATAATGATACCAGTAGTTTATTCCTGTGCTTATAATTAAAATAAAAAGAAAACCCGTGAGAACATTTTTTAAATCATTCTCAACGGAAAAATTCGCTTAGAAGAACAAACATAATAAGAATAAGTCAACAGTGATTGTATCTTATATAATAAAATCAATTAAATTGATAAAAATTTTATTTAGAGTAATAGAAGCAGAAGTTCGAATGAATTTGTAGACTAATTTTGCTCTAATCTAACCGATAGATGGATACTTCCGTGGCGCAATAAGCTGAAGAGCAAATTAAATTGAAATTTATAAGGATTGGATTTTAAATTTAAAGAGAAAACTGAATTTAAATTCAAAGTCAACGTAGTTCTAATGGCAAAGGGTAAGCAGTTTTATTCAGTAGGGATTTTCTTGACATTCAGAACAGATTCGGCTTCGTTGTTGAATACAAAGCAAGTGCGCATACATATGGGCGATGCTTGCTTATCCATACATATGCAAATGTGTAGATGAAACATTTATATGTTTAAACATATGTATGTTATATGTTGCCTTAACTTAACAAAGACCTTACTAAAGTGTTTGAACACAAAGCCGTAAAGAAATTCTTATTTGTACGTGTGACGGCCATGTATTGCATTTCACTTCTTGTTAATATTCTCTTTGATGTTTTCTTTCTTGTTTGGTTTTTTGTTTTTTTTTTGCTTTTTTGCTTTTCAAGTGCAGCAAAACTCAAGAATAAACACAGTAAAAGGGAAGTACAATTGTATATGCATATGTATATGTTTACGTAGGCGAATCTATACCTGTATAAGCATCCTTAGCCCACCACCATGCATATCCCAGTCCATAAAGGGAAGCGTATTGAGTAGTGAATGAGTATAAAGCAAGCAAAAAATATAGAATAATTACATTAATAATTATAATAATGAAAAACCAATTCGCGAATCTGATCATTTATAACATTGTAGCGTTACATTTTTATAGATAAAAACTAACTTAATCGACAATTCCATCCGAATGATTTTATAAATAGGATATATATATATAGGATATACGGCCGATGTGTTTATATATCATATTCATCTCTTCACGCTCTAGGCTATACACACGCACACACAAAAGAGACAAGGGTCACCACATACATGTGCATAGGTACATAGGTAGGAGGGAAGAATGTGCGAACATTATTGCGCAAATAAGATTAAGAGCTGAGTTTCCAGTTATTAGATTTACGCTAATTGCAAGTGAACCGGCGAACAAATTTAGTTAGTATTCGAATTTGAAATGAGAAGTAAAAAGTAAATAAAAGAAGGGTAAGCACACTAATACTTCAGTTCACTTTAATCTTTTGGACAAGTTGGCAAGATGTGACAGCCTATTTCAATAGACGAGCAGGGAGACCAATATTTGACTAATTTTGTGCACATGCGAGAGTGTATGTGAAAATAAATATTTTTTATTATTAAAAATGTGAACGTCACATTATTGTGGAAGTAAATGAAGACTTGCGGATAAAAATATATGCATCACAAGTATACGTGGTTCTCACATTTTCCATCGATTTGTAACAAAAGACCGAGCGATCAAGGATGTGGTAATGAATGTCTTTCACTGCCATGATCTAACTACGTTTATACAATCAAACTGCCCAACGAACGTGCCAAACAAACACATCTGTATGTAGAGAGAACTATTCTCTGAGTGGCAGCTCAAATTTAAAAAACAAATTAACAAATATTCGATTCGGGTCAAATCTTTTCTATCCGCTATATTTTTATTTCAACCACCGTATGCTGTGGATATATACATTTTCTCAAAACATCGGAATGAAGGAAACTCCATAAGCCATACAAATTATGCATATTTTCGACCTTGAGTTCAAATTCTGATTCGATTTAGGCATGTCAGTCCGTTCGGCTTTAAATTTGGCAGACACTTTCAAAGTTCTTGGACACAGGTTGGTATTGAATATGGCCCGAATCGGTATTGAAAACCGCAATATAAAGTGAGAATACTTCTGCTTTCTGGCTTTTTTGCTTGTTACTCATAAGCTACAATAGATATATGATAAAATTGGAAATAATCAGCCGCGCTTTGCTTGTTTGCAAACTACCGTTATGCATGTATCAATGTTTCAAAATAAAACGTTATATGGCAAGTGGTCAGAAAAATGGTCCGATACGAATCAATATTAATAACGGCAGTCGTTGGATTAAAACTCGTTCCTTGTATCAAACTTCATTAAAATATTTCAAAAGTTGCGTGCCGTAGGTTGAACAAAACAAATTTCTACAGTCAGGCGGGTAAAAATGATTTTGAATCGATCGATATAATAAAAGGTGAGTCTATCTGAAGTCTTTCCAGATGTTGCATTTATCTTTACTGGCTTAATATACCCTTATGTATATACATATATATAAATATTTTATAGAATCTCTGCAGCTTTCTTCTGCGCGTTGCAAACGTTTCAGCAAAATGAACATACTTCTGACTTGTAATGGTGAGGATATAAGAAAGCAAGTGTCATTAGAATCTGGAAACTTGTACTATCGTACTAAAAAGTAATAGCAAATTCATAATCTGAAATGTTTTTGAATAGCGTGTTATAAGTAACGAGTATGCAGACGGTGTTAAGGTTTTGCTTGCTTTTGCGATCTTTGAATACAAGCCAGCCAGCCAAGCCAACGCAATATAGTTTGCATAATTAAAGCTCCACGTCTGAAGGCTAATACGCTTAATATAATATAGACGAGGAACATATTTAACATAACATCGTTACTTTAAGAGAATGTAAGAGAAAATTTATTTCACAAATAACGCTAATGGAGAGTTTTCGTATTTCTAATTTTTGGATAGTCGCATAGCTAGTTATGATGTAAGTAAAGCGGAAGAATTTAAGACGAAATCTGATAATCGTAAACACTCTTTGAATAGGTAGACGGAAGCGGTAAGTGGCAAAGGCAAACATACAGGGCGGCGGACATTTTGATCAAAATCTTAGATAGCACACACAGGGGCCTACAAATGCTCCTTAAATAACGGCTGATAAAGGAATACGATATTTTTCTTCTCCTATGTTATTCTTCTTGCCTGCGTTATAAAATAAAGCGTAGATACGCACAGATGCGCGTAAGCAAATCTAAATGTACGTCGCGAAGACCGTACACAGTTAAGTTATTCATGCAGGTTCGGCATTAAAAAAAAAAAATTGCATGAAATATATTTTGTAAAGTCATTGTCCTCTGTTCGCCGGAAATTTCGTTACACAGCCTTTGGCGTTGCTACTGTTTCAATCGAAACTTTTATTATTACGACGAAGTGTTTGCCTCTTAGAAAATTGCTTGGCATTTCTTCTCGCAGCGTTCTTCCATTTGCAATCGATGATCGCAGGGAAGCATTGTGGCTATGGCGAAAGTTAGCGTTTGTGTCGCCACACGCACTAACGCAACAATAGGCGTCGGTCTTAAAATAGAAAGAAGGCAGAGAAGCGTCAATGATTTTCAAAAACTTGGGAGCAAATTTTAATTTATGAAAACATTTCTTAAAAAGTTTTCTCAGCATTTTTTTTTTTTCGTATTTGAAAATATTTTTAAGAAAGAAAAAGATAATGCGATAAAATAATTCTAAAGAAAACTTTATAAGAAACTTTATTTTAAACACCTTTTCATACGGAAGTCTCGCTTGTTGCTGTTCCAGAAACATTGAGACTTTAATTTACCTTTTGCTTCCGTTACACAATTTTTTTCAACTTTCGGTATTTGTTGTGCAGTACATACATATTTTGTTGTTAACATGATTTTTTTCTTTAGCGACTTTGGCATGAACTTTAAAGGCGAAAAGGCTGTAAAGAATGTTTTGTGATTTTCTTTTTCACTTTAGTTACAATATGTCTGGGAAATCTTTGGCTATTTTTCTTTCTTCCTCGACCAAACTCCGACTAGGTATTAATATCAGTTGAATTTCGTAAAACTAAGGTACGAGAAGCGAAACTGTTTTCCATAAGAATTTTATTCCACATATTTTACAATCGTCAAATAACGTGGGCATAACAAAGATCATTTTTTAAGACCAACCATTGTGAAGTTGGAGGAAAACGAACTTGAGAGTAAATTTAATCATATTCGTTTATCGGTCTCTGCTTGCTTTTTATCTAATTTATGCATTTAAAAATTGAGATAAAAATCTTAAATTTAAAGCACTCTTAATCTATTCGCAAGTACATGTATGTATATATATGTACATACATATATACATACATTCTTGAAGCTGTAGTCATGTATCCATAGCGACAAAAGGGAAAGAATGAGTGACGATAGAAATTACAGCGATGTCTGCCGACTTAAGGCTGCTACCCGGTAGAGCATATTGCTAGAATGGTAGCAGCGATGGGAAAACGGCTCGAAAGGAAGGAAGGAAACCACACCGTTCTCCCAAATCTAGAAAAATGGGTGGAGACAAAACCTGGAGAATTTCTTCGTAACCGAATTTTTTTTACAAGTAGATAAGGCAAGCCACCTATGCTAAGGTGTAAACGACAATGCGCAGTACACTGTTTTCGTCTGTGTGAGTTGAGGAACAGACTTTTGAAACAGGCTTTTCAGATCTCTGAAATCGGAAATTACGCTAGGTAACTTGTTACCGGTCACGTTAATGGACACTGAAAAATATAAGAAAAAAAGGGTATACATACATACATACATACATACATACATACATACATACATACATACATACATACATACATACATACATACATACACACATACATACATACATACATACATACATACATACATACATACATACATACATACATACGTCCATACGTACATACATATTTGCATACACGTATACATGCATATATATACAACATAATGTCTCAAATACTCAAATTATTTGAAAAATTATCGAAAACGTGTAATATAAATGTAGTGTACATTTGTTGATAACGCGAAAAAAGTCCAACATATAAGAGAGTTTTATACACTACATCACTTACGGTACAAGGGAGTATGTGATTTATGCGAATGTAGACAACATCCAGAATGACTTGAGATAGAAACACTTTTTATTATACCGATCGTTTCATAATCACTTCCTGAATCGATTTAAGCTAAAAGCAAAGTTTGGCTTGGTGTTTGTGTGAAAGTGACCGTTCACTGCTAGACAGATAAATTTGTGTAAGCCTTCATGAGTCCATGACATTGAACCTAACTAGAAACTAGGCAATTTAGAATCACAATTTTTATTACCATTTTCGAATGATTTTACTCCTTTGTTCATACCCACCAGCGAAGTATAGACGTATACTCATTTTGTCATAATGTTTGCCACACCCAAAAGAAAACTTCAAATACTCTTGATTAGTGTAAAATCCTAAATCGATTAAGCCATGTCTGTCCGTCTGTGTGGTGTGTGTCGATTTCAAATTTGGTACGAAGGTTGGTATTAAAAACGGGCTAAATTGGTCAGAGCACACAAGCGCAGCAAAGCGCAAAGTGAACGCAACTCTGTTTTTTTAAGCAAAAATTTGTGGGTTTTTGCTCATTGTTCAAAAATTATGCAAGACAGAACGTCTACACAGAACATTTATATATGCGTAAAAATGCGTTAATGTTAAAATAAATATGGTGGTGACCATTACATTTTCCTCAACAAATGGAAGATAAATTTTAATTTGTTCACTATAACCAGAAATAAAAGGATGGGGCGCTAAAGATTTTAATTGCAACATTCGGCCCCAGCCGAGTGTAACGTTCTTACATATTCAATACTGTAAGTGAAATGAAAAATGCATAAGAATTTATTAATGGGAAGGGTCACGGAAATTTTATAAAATATGCATAGACTTTTAAAGCTTCTATTGTCATTTTCCTCCTTCTTTCTCACTACTATTATTTCGATCATTGCCATACCAAACGTACCATTATACACGTGAGCATTATTTTAGTGCGCGATACTTTTATTTATTTATATATTTTTTAATTACATAGAAGTGGGGTAATGTTATGGAACACACTACGTGTCAATGAGTCCAACATCGCATCTACGTTATGCTATACACGTATGTATCTATAATGTTGCATTTTCTTTTACAAATGCTACAGCAACACTGATAACATCGATACCGGAATAATATTACATAAGAATGGATGAGACACAAGGATAATCAGACTAATCATCATATTCGTTTTCCCACTTACTTTTCGATGCTGTTAAATATCATAAAACAAATGAAAATTAATGAAGCCATAGATAGACTTTTAATAGTTCTTTCGTGCGCGTAGCAAACTAATATTCGAGGGAGAAATAAGTTTTTCAACTTTACACATATTATAAAACAATTTATTACAAGCTCAGCGTGTTTATGAAATCAATCGTTAAAGTGACTTTGTCCTCGAAGTATTTCTTTTTCATTTTGTATTTGTCTGCTTAAGGGATTTTTGTAATGCTTCTGCTTAATAAATATGTATGTGATTGTCAATGTGTGTACGAAAGTGTAATGTAACCAATTGCGAATTGCTTTTCTTTTTATTTATTTTTTTGCGATTCAGTTTCGCAGCAAACTACAAAACTATATTATTATAGTATTGGTATAAACTTTGTCTTTAAATTTTCCTCCCAAGGATGTAACCGAAAATTTTACTTCATTTTCATTTATACAGTTAACATTTGAAAGACTTTAGTTGACGTGTTGACGAGAGAATAATCACTTTTCCAACTCATACATATAAATCATTGTCATTTTTTTTTTTTTGCTTGCAAGAAATTAATTTCTTTAATTCTTTCCGCGCCTGTTCAAGAACATTTTCTTAGATTTTCATTGCTAGAGAAATTTTCTAGGCAAATATTTGCTCGCATTAGTAAAAAAATGTTTGTGGCATTTTTTTTTTTTTTTTTACGAGCTTATAACTCCGCTCCTCTTAGCTTAGAATGAGAAATTTAATCTCGTATTGGTTTAGAAGAATTTAGAAAAAAGAGTGTTTTTGCAACTTTTATAACCAAAACGTTCCTCGGAAAATCTACATACGTACTTTGATTTTCACTCAAATGCGTTCAAGTTATGTTTTTATAGCACACATCATTTGTGGTATAAAGGTACATTAAGATTGTGCGGATGTATGCAACACATAGAAAGAGTTGAGATAGACTGACCTCCTCTTTTTATACTGATTGACTCAGAATCACTCTATGAATCGATTCAAGCTGGTATGTCCGTATGTCCTTCTGTCTGTCTTCTTTTCTTCAACCTACAAGTCGCAACTTTTTATTCTTTTTGAAAAACAGTGGTATTCTCACTCTACATAGTAATGTAGGCGTGTCCTTCGACGGATTCGGGCCAGTTTCAATGCCAACCTGCATGCAAGAACTTTTAATATTGCTGTCAAATTTGAAACCAATACCAGCAGAATGTCTACAACCGACATTACATAGGTTGACAGACGGACATGCATGAATAAATTGAGAGCTTGATGCTGATCAAGAATATATATATATACGTTGTTGGGGCGCTGAAACTTTCTTCTGAGCCTTGCAAACGTTTTGAGCATATAAATATACGCCTGATCCTTCGGAGGTGAGTATAAAAAGATAATAGAAATTTATAGCTGAGCAGATTAAAGTTTTACTATACCAAGTGCTACCAATGGTACAGCATCTTGAGAGACTAACTGCAAAACGTGATAGTTAAACTTGGAAATCGGAAAATTTGGAAAAAAGAAAACGATAAATAAGTCAGTTAAATAAAAAGTCGAATGTGAGTCGAAACACTGTTAAATCGAAAAAAGTCGGGAAACGATATTTATATATGTAGTTTTCTTCGGGAATAAGAACTTTTGAAAAATAGCCATATATAACTTGCGGCCAATAAAGGAAAATTAAAAGTCAACTACCCAACACGTAGATATTTTACCACTCATTTTATAATGCTTACAGTGCATATTGGTTTCCGTAAGCGTTGTATAATAAAACTTTTCCAAGTTTTGTCATTAACTTCAGAAGAATCTTTTGTTATTTTCGTTTTTAGAGAGAAAACTTACTTACTTTTGTGTATTTTTTAATTAAAATGAAGAATGAAAAAAAAGAAAATCTGCTTTCTGTTATAAAAAATTTCTCTTCGTTTTCGTAGTGATTAAGTTGCAGTTAATTAGGTAGATTAGTCAAAAGCACATTGTTTGTTTGTATGTATAGCAAGTTTGGCTCGGTGTACTTACTTTTCAAGGAAATATGAGTTCTCTTGGTTGGCTGGTTTCAAAATTTTCTACTTAAGCGATTCTTTTCTCTGCGACCTTACTTATTATTATATCAACGTAGATGGGTGTGTACTTATATTTTGCATTTGTCACTATACTCGTTTATTATGGGAAATTTATAAAATTTAAATATGTTTTTAAGCGTAATTCGAACAATAATTTGGCTCATTACAGTCAATCATCAATTAACCTCTAAATATTTACAAAAGAATTTCTCCTTACTTGGGATTGTTTTCTGGTTGGTTTATTAATTTTACTGCTACGATTATTATTGACTTCGCTTACATATATTCATACAATTGTCTTTAAAAATATTTCAAAGACAAAATATTTGCGTGCCTGCGCGTAGTTGTAGCTGCCTTAAGTGACGACACGCAAAGTAATAAATTTCTTTAATATAATTTTAATCGTTCGAAATTTATATCAATCACGACTTTACTTATAATCCTTCGATACAGAGAGAAACATGATTATGCATATAATCCATCTGTATGTAAATGAATTTTTGTATCCACAGTACTTAATTTTCACCAAATATAACATTATACGACGAAGGTATGTACAAGGACGATGGGCTGTAGGACACAATTCGAAAAAAAAAAAAACAAGTAAAAACAGATATGGGCACTTGTGGTAGACATAGCCCACCCTACGTCAGCCTACAATTAGCCGTATAGTAGACTTTTTAAAATGGAGCTTTGTATGACAAATGGCCGAAAAAGTAGTCCAATCCGAACCAATAGCGTTCGTTTTGGGCATTTGATCAAAAATATCTCAAAAATTGCCACTTGCCGGACTTGTTGAACATGAAAAAACAAGATACGCAAATGGACAAATGGACAGATAAGTTGAATCGATGCAAAAAGTGATTCTAAATCGATTGGCATAATGACAGGTGGGTCTATCTGAAAGGATGTGAAGATAAATTCGAAGTTAACTGGCACAGACGTCTACCATATCGGTTAACAAAACTCTGTTAGCGCCTTAGTAGAGCTCTGTTAAATAATTAAAATTACGATATAGTTGGATTTGAAAGCCTACTCCGTCCATATTAAACAACGTCAAATGCTCTTGTGGACATCTCATGGGCAGCGCTGCAGTTAGGTACTCTTAGGTGCAGAGCAGTCGCTACGTGCAACGCAGTTGCTGCATCATATATGTGTATTTGGATTTATTATGTTTAGAACTTGGATTCGTAGAAGATCGGCTGGCTTATGGGCCAACTCATTTCAACATTGAAAAATCATTTCATCAAATGATAATTAAATGGATAAAGAAATGATTGCTACCCTCTTTTAGGCTACCGCAGTGATCATTCAGTGCGAAATCTAAAGAATATCAATTCGAATACTTCCAAGGAAGGCTACATTTACGGTGAAGAAGTTCACGAACATTTTTTATTGTAATGAATTATGTCAACTAAATCGATATGAAATTTTTTGATTCCATCGAAGACTCCTTTAAATATTTTAAATCGACCAACGGATCCATTTAAATGTGCAACGGAAATGCGCAAAATTTGAGAAGACTACAGCTGTCACGGACGCAGTCGCAGTAAAGTAGAAAAATAAATAAAACAATACACGTCTACCCCTAGATTCACGTGATATAGGTGAATATAGGTGACATTTTCTAGTTTGGCCGCAGTAGAGTCTCAAATTTGTCTGTTCTTCCATACCCATTTTTCGCTAACATACCGATTTTCAACAAATCGTTAAAAATAGTTGCCATAAGCAGAATTTGGATTTGTTTAGTTTGTTTGAAAGGTATTTTCATATAAATTATAGATGAAATGTTCACAAAAATAGTTTACGTTTTTTAATATGGACGGAGTAGGCTTTTAAATCCAATTATATCGTAATTGAAAATATTTAACAGAGCTCTGTTAAGTCGTTAACAGAGGTTTGTTAACAGATATGGTAGGTGTCTTTGCTAGTTCAATTCGAATTTATCTTCAAACCCTTTTCATCTGAAGTCTTTCTGACAAAGGATCATAGGCAGTGTGTCGCGTGCATAACTTTAATGAATCGTAAATAATTACAAGGACTAGGCAGAGGGATTTTAAGATCTTTATTTCGGCTTCTGCAGATATTTCTGAACGATGATAAATTAATTGTAAAAAATGAGTGATGAAAATGACAGTTTGTGAAAGAGGTTACCGAAGTCAAGATAGACGGCCATCATTATAATTCACATTTTTTTAAGGTCACACTTCTCCAACGGCAATGGAGGAAATTACCATAAACGGAACGCTTTATACAAAGTTGCAAAGGAATAGGACGTTAAAAGCAATTAAGGCGACACGTTGTGATAGGTGTGAAGATGAAAACTCCATTCATCATATGCCTACGTAAAATGCTGCACGTGAAACATATTAAAAGCCTAAGGTATATCTGTAGCTATTATAGGTAAGGGGACTGCTAGTCGATAAAGGACTCATTACCACGCAAGGAAATCAGATTTTTTTAATCGCTCGTCCATCAAAACATGTAAAAAATCTGAAATATTTTATAGTGCATTTCGTATCCTTTAAAATTTCTCCAACTACATACATTCATACACCGTATGATATGATGTTGACAACAATTTTTTGCTTTTTATCTCTTTTTAAAAAACACAACGCATTATTGCGTTTGTGAGTTATGTTTCTTTTCATTTCTGTTTATACTAAATTTTCATAAACATTATACAGGAAAGGGATATATTAAGCTTGTGCGAAGGTATACAACAGCCAGAAGGACTTCAGATACCGATCAATTCATAGTCGCTTTCTGCAGCAATCTAAGATTGTCTGGCCGCCTGTTCGTCTTGTATTTTTGCGTTCAACCTGCAGGTCGCAGTTTTTGCGATACTATGATGTGTTGTGGCCCACGGACGAACTCTATTGAAAATGGTTCAGATCGGACCACTTTTTCGCTCACTTCCCAAATAAAATCTGATTTTGAAAATTCGGATAGCTGTGTTAAGCGATGTGATGTACGCTATTTAATGATGGGCCGTGGCCCACTGTACTTTTGCATGTTTTTTTTTATTTTTTTATTTTTTATTTAACAAGTGTGTAAACTTTTTGCACGGGCTACCCGTAAATATATATATATATTTTTTTTTATACTCTTGCTTTGCGTCTTTTATTCCCTTCGCTTTTTTCTCTTTGATTTCTTCTTTTTCTACAAATGAAAAGGAGTAAAAAATCATCTTCATAAAAAATCGTCTTCATACGAATATCTGTTGCCAAGCGAAGTAGTGGCTCACTATAATCCTTTCACTTCTTTTCTTTAATTTTGCGGATGTTGACTACTTACGAAATATATGTCAACAAAGACATCGAACGGTGTTAGGGTTTAACAAAAACAAAAAGGTGACCTACACACCTGTGCATGCGATGACATTTTTCATGTTTTGAAAGAAAAACATATTTTTCTTAGTATATTGTTACGAAAATCGCACAATTGACAAAACGAGTCTGCATGGAATATTCCCGATCTTCTAGGAAGCGATATTCTTAATATGTAAGCACCGAGCACAAATTCATTATTCCCTATTTGTCGGCGCAGACCGCGATTACCGAAAGAAGAACAACACTTCGCGGAAAAAGGGGTTTGTACGACAGTATTACAATGACTTTTTGCGTTCGCATGCGAGTAGAGTGTTTGCAGGAGGTAAAGTGAGTCGGGCCAAAAACGTTGAATGGACAAGAAGCATGCAAATGTTGTAAATATGATTTCCTGTAAATAATTTACTTGCAAATAGATCTGCTAAGAATTATATAAAACCTATGCTATGATTCTAGAAATCACAGTTCAGTGAAGCGAATTCAGTCTCAAAAGGATTCGGGTAAATACGTAAAAATTATAATGCGGATAGTTTTTCGTGGAAATAATTTAGGTAACTGAACTAGCGTTTACAATGCTTTGGCTTAACATAAGCGATGCAAGATTAATTCGCAACTCTATTAACTAATATTTGCCCTACTATGAGATTACCGGCAATTACTCTTTTTGTATAATTCGTTATATTTTCAAACGTGAAAAATTTAATTCAAACTTTTCGTATTAATGCAGTGCTTCATATTTATTTATCTTCCAAAGTGAACGCAGGAGCACGCCTTCCACAATAGATGCCGTGACCCCAGTATAAATCTGGCTGCAGGCGAACGCTGGAAGAGCGATGGTAAGGATATCGCGCTGTGGTGATTCTTGATCCCAACAATGCTTTAAGCACGGCACGCTTAGAAATTACCTTATCATGTGGAGGGCTTTAATATATACGTTTGAAGTCATGTCGAATTATCTTCCCGTTCATGAACTTATATACAAAAATGAGTCTTCTTCTGTGCAACATTGTCCTCTCAAGCAGCTAACACTTGGCGGTGCTGCAAGGGGTTGGCTGGGCGAGTTTATAGCCATGTGAAAAAAGCGTACGCGTGAGAATTGCTAATCACTTTTAAACAACAGCAGTATACAATATGCTGGTCGGGATTTAATTTGCCTGGGCAAGGTTGGTGCCTAATGTAGAGGACCTTAGAAATAATATGAAGAAAGCGACATTTATGGTTTTTCGGTTCGGCTTTGCGCAAGTTTATGACTGGCTCCCTCATGCTAAAACAGCGTATAGATAGATGGGTGCCGTCTTAGCGTCCTTAGATGGACATGCATTTCCGAAGCATGTCAAAGGACATGGTTCTAGTGATGGCACGTACGATCCCGATTGATGTGCTAACTCATGAGATGATACTCTTCGACGAAACCATTTAGGGAGGACAGACAATATGAAGCGCGGTTAATTTCAATGCATGTGTGGCGAATGCGAGTTGGACGGATGCTAAATGATTTAGCTTATCCCCAACCTCCCGCGACTGTTTCCAAAAGTGTCTACACAGACTTGGCCAGGTACTCAATCAATTATGGCGGGTGGAGAGATAGCGGGTGGAAAAAGGAAGAAATGGAATTCATTATAAGGGTGGAAGGGTAAAAGAAGCGTACTAATTGCAACTAGCCTACGTAAAGTAAGTTCATGTAGAGGAGAATAGTAGAAGCAGTGTATGTGCGGGGTAGGCTTACTACGTAGATGCCATGCAAAGCGATTTTTACTGGTGCAGACCAATAATATGTTTGTTTGCAGAATTTCTACTTGCAGTTTGAATACGAAAAACATATACGCATGTACGTATGCCTATGTGCATGCGTTTGTATTCATTCTATGGCTTTACTATATGTCTTGATATATACGAAAATATTTATGGTTAATATGCGAAAGGAATATTGATTAATGGCCATACACTTGTAATAATATGTTTCTCTTCATTACCTACAAATATATCCACCTATTGTTTATGATTATTTGTTTAATGACAATACACTCAATGTTAAAAAAGTGTTCGATCTATGAAATGAAAACTAATGAGCATTTAATTACTAAGCAATTACACACACACTGTGCACTTTGTACGAAACTTAAAAATAAGTATATACATATAAATATATATATATATAATATATATATACATATATATATAATATATATATACATATAAATATATATATACGATATATATATATATATACATATAAATATACATATATATATGTATGCATAAATATCGTATACACACAAATGCATAAATATATTCTGCGCCTCATTTTACTCGGCAAATGAATTCTTCAAAAGAAATCCTTTAAAATCAACAGAGAAAATTTTGCATAGCGAGCCCTACATATCGAAAAGTCTATTTTTAAGTCGTATATTGAACATCAAACACGACACATTTAATAGATCATAAAAGTAGCAATTCACTCTTCGACAACATTGAGATAACGATTCAATTATTTTGCATTTAGATTTTAAAATCAAATAAGGCTTCAATTGCTATCACTATTACGTTCAGGTCTTTTTTTGTACGAAACTGCGTAATATCACACTTATTGCTGTTGATGGATTAGAATTGAATTGAGATCATGAAGACTTAAAAGTAAAGAATAATAGAAAGTCAAAAGTCGGAACTGCAACTTGCTTTCAGTCATATCGTTGCATACCTCTTCATGTTGCCAACTCTTCCAACTTTCGAATTACTTTGCTCAAAATAGTAGCGTAACTTTTTTTCCTATCGCAAGACTCTCGCAAACAACGTAGTGTATATATATATGGTGAACGTTTATCGGAATAATGAACTAAAGTTAAGATAACAAGTGCGTAAGAAATTAATACAATATAAGTCTCGAGGGTCTTTTTGAAAATTTTAGTTTTAAAGATTATTTAAATTCGAAAAATTATAAAAAGAGTAGCGTGTAAAACGAGGCATAAGTGTATAAATATAAACGGCCCTGTGACCACGTCGCGTATTTAGGCATTTGTAGATTTTCACAATATAGTTACAAGAAATCGATATGTAATCGTAAATCATAGCTAATACTATAATTATGATTGCACTTCAAGAGGTTTAAGCCATTAGTTACGGTGGTGGCAATGACCGACCCATCCACGTTACTTTAAATTGTTTATATTTCAGATTATTTTTTTTTTTTAAAAATGGCGTAATTTTTAATGCTTTCGCCTTAGGAAAGAACGCATTTATTTTTATACCCACAACCAAGGGATGAACGGTTATTCATTTTATATTAAATATCTGGTGATTGGAATAATCAGAAGAAAACTGCATAGACCGTATATTCTTGAATCGATCTGGGCATTTTCGTGCATATAATGTCTGTTGTAGACATGCTCCTGGCCGCAATAATGAAGATATCGCTTTCAAATTTGTCGGAAAAACTTGAAACTTGAAACCTAAACCGGTCAAGGGGCAAGCGTACAATGCATCATAAACTGGGAACACTTGGTTTTTGGGTTTTTGCTAACTACCAATAAACTACAATAGGCACGCGATAAATGTATATTCTATAGGCGATCTTATGATGTCTGCACAAAAACGGAAAACAGCTCCGACGCAAACGTCCCACCATAGAGTATCGCAATTTCAATTTTAGCATATGCGTTAGTACGTTTTCAGATTGCAGGATCAAAGTCTGAATCGAAATAAGCATGTCTCATTGTCCATCGATTAGTCCGTCCGTCCGTCCGTCCGTTCGGCCGTGTAACTTCATTTATAAAAATTTACAATTTCATTGAAATTCTGAACGAAAATACATTTTTTGCTTTGTCTATTGCATGTGTCTATGAGTATTGTATGAGTATTCCGCAAATATTTGAAATATGTTAGATACTGCTATGTTTCAGTTCGCAGACTAACCTTATTGAAAATGAATAGGGTCGAGTGACTTTTACCACCTGTCTTCATATAACGACTTATTTGAAACGAATTAAAACATTATTAGTGGTCAAGATCGGCGATTGTATCCGACATCGGGTCGTCTAATTTAAATTCATGTTTATTTTTCTAATAAAATACCTAAAATTATACTATGTTTCTGTATAAAAGCGCAGAGCGGTCTCAAAACGCTTACTTACGTTGTCCTGCTGTGATCTTATTATTTTTCCATACCTTTCCCTGTTAAAATATTAAAAGTAACACTTTGTTGCCATATAAAAGTTTGCTTTTTATGAAACCTATATCTATATTAGATGAGGTTCAAAAAATGGATCTAGATAGTCCAAACTTGGCGTATTAAGCTTATATATTCAATTACAATGTTGGTCCGACTTTTTTATAAAAAAAAAAAATTTAGATATGGTGTGCCATGCAAACTATTCAGATTCTAAGAGATTTAATAGGTCGGATCTGAGCCGAATTTTTCGCATTAATATTTATCGAAAAATTTGTAAAAATGGCGGTTTTTTCATTTAGCAACTTTTTATTTTCTACACCATTTGCAGAGATTAGTAGACTGCACATCGACTAACATATGTGCGGATATATTTTCAAAATCAGAATAGTTTTGAAAATAGTTTTATGCCTTCTA